>OY804600.1:38916770-39516770 GCA_963680895.1 Fragum sueziense | reverse complement strand
ATTGTATAGTTAGTTCTATCTATGGACACGCCCATTTACGCATCAATGATCATATCTAACAATTTTACAAATCACCATAGCTTATTTCCATCACGGCTACAGTCGTTTAACCAGTTCCGAACCAGGACCAGTTCCGGTCCACTTCGTAAGTCATCCTTAAATTTCTTCGATGAAGAAGTAAATATTGACCATTTTCTTTTTTTTATCACGAGGATCTATCAATTTTGTCTCGGGAAAAATGTTTTTCGATGAGTAAGATCAGTCCAGTCCTTCCGACGCTTGAAATTTTCAACATGCGTCTCACAGACGAAGCCTTTTCGAGCAGCTGCCAAAATGCGTACCGGCAGATCAAATTCAATTTATCCCTGGAATAGGTATGAAAAGCAAGTCAATATGATATCAAATTGTGAAGAAATATTTAAGCCACTGGAAAATAATGATATTTTTTACAGCAAGTGCATTGTAAGAAAGAAAATGTGTATCTAAGCGAGGGCTGTGCTTGACCTAGTTCCGGTCCACAGATTTTACATTTAGGGGGATGTCTCAAAATTAACAGGAGTATAGAAAACTCAAATTTACGTGAAAAGTTTGGGGGAATTGTGACTGTTGATACAGATAAGTGTGATTAAAATTGAAATTCAACGAATATGGTGAGGTTTCAGTCTTTTCTTGTTTAAAAGCATATACATTCATTATAAATTTTCGAGGGTGTTATTTTTCTTAAGAAGTGCAAATGTCTTGTCTAGAACTTAAGTAATCATGCATAGCTTATTTTGGTAAAACAAAAACGAGGGATATTTGTGCAGGAAAAATAAAAAAAAGCAATAGATCTAGATAAAAATGCTTGTTAAAGTGGTGCATCCAGGTATTTCGGGGTGTCAAACGAACCCTCCATGAAACCTTGTTAAAATTGACATATAGGCTATAGATATAAAGCATAACCCACCCATTCCACGCCGACTATTTGTTGAAAGCTGAATAAACCTGGAAGAAATTCTGCAATCCTCCTTTATGCTAATCAAATCATTCTAAACCACCACTCTCACCCCACACTCCCTACCCAAACCTAACCCCATCCATTCTTAGACTTCGTATTTCTTTATTAAAAATCCACTCACAAAAGTTGTAGGCCTATAGATGTGGACCAAAGACAAAAAAATGGTTAAAATCCATATAAAATTAGTCATTCTCAGACTTTGTAAAATACCTTTTCACTGGAAGTCGATAAGGGAGCTCATAAACAAAGACAATGAATATCATTCAATCAGTTTTACAATTATTTACAAGTTTGGGTCCAGGATACCTTTCCGGTGGGGATTCAAATGTCTTAAAGGAGAGTCTGGTAGGAATCCCATGGATCCACTACACTGTCCTCTTTTATATCAAAAGGATGTATAAAAGGGACAGGGTTTTAAAAGAAATAGGCGAGTCTCATGAATAATTCATTATCCATGTGTTGGGGCTTCTTTTCTAACACAATTTTCTCAGACAATCAATTTAAGAGCTTTCTCAATACTTTGGTGATTAGCAATGTATGTATATGCATTGGGTTTTGATAAATGTCAATTTAGACTTTTCTTTTTATTTTCAGGTATGGAGAGCCAAGAATTTTTATCTACTGACAATGAAACCACTGCAACTTCATGCTAAACTGTTTATAAAACACATGATCATTATATATGGATCCAGTATTTTAATTGATACAAGTCACTTCAACTTCAGACAAGATATGATAAGTGATAATATGCGTCATTTAGTACAAAACTTTTGGAAAGCATTACAGTGAAAATGGGAAGTGAAAAGGACATCTTCCAAGCACAAAAATAATATCCGGTTGGAAAATTATCAAAATACTGGAATATTGCTGGCTATTTCTTTTATTTCATATCTTTACATGTATATCAAGCACCCTTCAGCACAATTTTGTACTTTCCTCTGTCTGTATGTAAATATACATATGCCATGTCTAAGATAAAGAAGAAAGTAATTCCCAAATGTAAAAAAACATGTCCTTTTTCCCCAATCCGGCTGGTTTTCATTGTGTTCTCAAAAGTATGCAAAATTGAAGTACTTATAAATTTTGTTATGATTAGCATTTTGTTATTCTATCTGTCACCATTTTCCAATGTAATACAATTGTATCCTAATTCATGAAATCAAAATTAGTAATTGTTTTGGAAAGGGCCAATCATCCACCCGATTGTCACATGTGGACTTTCGTTCTCACTTGCCACAGTAACACCCATGTAATAACATGTCAGACATGTGCAAATATACAGAGAAAGCTTCACAGCATATATTAAAATGTCAATGCATTGATTCTAATCACAACAATGATGCTTTCTACAACTCCACTGAATATGAAATTGGGAAGTCTTGCTGAAAAAAAGAAAATGCTGATTATGATAACTAACATGTTCTCCCTTTTCTGTAAAAAAAGCAACAGGCCTAATTTTGTTGTTTGCATCTCATTTCAATGTGGATCATTCTAAAATTTTGTCATTTTGAGAAAGGGTTAACATTATGTTCTAGATCTATCAAGAGATAACAATTACTCAAAACACATTTTGCAGAAAATATGCATGTTTTAACCCTTTCCCAAAACAAGACCTTGCTTTCAAGTCCAGGTACCAAAAATGATTGGGAAAATATTTAGGCAGAGGAAGAAAATGATGATATTTGCCATTTGCCTAAAATATTTTGTTCATGACGTCCTCATTTGTCAACACTATTTCATTATCTGCAGCAGCTTCAAATTTGACACGATTCTTTGTTTGCAGTTTGAGAATGGGTGAAAATATGAGTTTTCTTAGCTGTCCAGCAGGTAGCCAGCTACAAGCATAAGCTCATTAATTAGTATGTTTCTGAAGAAAGGAAAAAGAATTAGCAAAAATATATCACTATTACATGTGTGTCAACAATAAATGTTTACCTTAATTGGCAAAAAAGGAAGAAATGCACCTAGACTAGGAGATCTTGGACGATCAAAACTCTCGAATCACTCAAACTCTGGAATCACGTGGTATTTGAGTTGTCCTTTTTGATAGCACACAAACATTTTCCCAAAAGTGCTTTTCGTTTCACCAATGCTGTCGAATTTAAGCAAATCCCTGATTGTCATTGTACGAATAGAATACTTAGGAAGCACTCTAAGGACAGAGAGGGTAGTATTTGACATGTTAAAAATGTTTTGAGACGTCCCCTCGACTTTCCAATCGTGTCGATCGATAGGTGGCGCCGTACGTTCGGAATAGGTAAACAGGTCACGGAACTGGTCCTATCGTATCGCACAGTTACGGGCGATGTTTACATATCAAAACTTACCATAAAATACAAGACTAAGGTTTGTTTTGGAGAAAAATGATTTATCTTTCGAACGATATCGATTATTCGGAGAAAGAATGGGTTATAAGGTCATACGAAGGTCCCGATGAGAAAGTGGACCGGAACTGGTTAACTGACTGTATTTGAACTCCTATATTGCTAATTTTTCATTTGCCCCCTCAGCGAAAATTGATATAGGTTAATAGCCTGCCGCGCATGTGCGGTCGTTATGTGAAATACCTCTATTATAATGATATTTTCAACACAAATACTTTGGAGGATTATGCGTTTGATCCCACAACAGAAACTAGGTTCTTTGCATTCGGACGCGTTCCACAGTAGCTATGGCAACGTATGGTCATTGCTGAGCGTGGCAACTTACTTCTTGGGCTGATACAACATAGGAAAAGTTCGTTTTAAAGTCCAATATTTACACCTTTTCGATATATTCTCTACTGCATAGACCCTTCCATAGACCCACTTACCAGAGCAGGATCTGAACTTAACTTAACTGAACTTTATGGATCGTTTCTCCGACAACAATAGTCAAGTGATGAACGTTCACGTTGACGTCGCGTTTGGACGTTCAGATATTTTTAGGTCGGCATTATCATGCATAGAATCGTTTTTAAATGTGTTATACCACTCATGATTGCTTTGTTATTACCATAGCCGTTAGCCGTATGTATTCATTGTCAGAGAGATTTCTCTGGCTTTGATTTACGCATTAAAACGCAAACTTTTATTGAATACCGCTGCGAAATGTCCTTTTTTGCCATGTCAGCAAATTAATGTATTCATCTACGGCTTTTTACTGAATTGATATCATATGTCAGTCACAAGCTTCTGAGGTCAGAAATACAAAATATTGTGGCTTCAAAGGCAACTAAGTCACATCTTTGTCAATTATCCAAAGTTGCCCCGCTCAACGTGATTCTACGTCTGCACATAGACTGACGAATGCACTTTGATGCAAATAATCTAGTTTTTGTTGCAGGATCAAACGCATAATTCTTCAAAGCAATTGTGTTGAAAATCTCATATCAGTTAGCCTAGGTCCAGTCGTCAATATACAATTTGGTCAATAAGATAACGCACAAAAAATAATACCCGTAAGATATTGCAGCTCCCGTTTTTGATCTTGTTGATAATGACGTGTGATATTTAGACCGGAGAAAGTAAAAGAGGGAAAAATGATCGGTCTGGAACCCAGTCTACATCTCAGTCAGTGCTCAAATGTTTAAAATTATGAAACATTTCCGGATACTTTATTAACAGCCCTCGTACGTAAGTCGCGGGTTCAAACCCTTTAACATCACCAAAATGGCTTTTTTCTGTGAACGCTTTTTGTACTCTCTTAACATATTGTATCTAACCTCTTGCCAAAAAGCAAAAATTAGAACGTTTCAAATTGAAAGTTGTTGTGGACGTTAGAATACGACGGTGATAAAAGTGTGTATAATAAGTGTGTAATATAGCATAGAAAATATTGCGACAAAAGGACAACATGCTGATTTGTGCAATTCTTTATTCGATGTTTTTCAAGCCTTTTCTAAAAAAACAAGTAAAATGGCTTCATCTTTTAGATTTTTTTTTCGTAGATTTTAAACGGGAAAGAAGAAAGTGTAATAACTTTTCCGAAACTGAGAGGTTTTACTTGAAAGGATGGGTGTCAATAAGACCCTTTCCGTGACCCAACCCGATTTTCTTCATTTTCGCCACACATGAACACTAACATATTGACCTTATGTAGGAAAAGTATCAACTTGAACGGAGCCTTGGTTTTGGAGATATTTTAAATCAAAGTGGGTGGGATAAGTCTTCAACTATGCCATAAGGTGGTAATCGATTTCTTACACAGTTTTACTAATAATTTCTAATTTGAAAATTGCTGATGCAGTGAAACATGGACGGTCGGAAAGTAGTTGGACTTTTGACTAGTTCTCTAAAACCATTCAATATTCTTACAAAATTCTTTCTACACTATTTGGACAAATTGTCCATCTATGTCTATGCATTTTTGCCATCTTCGTGGGAGCTTTATTATTCCCATCGTTTACCATGACGAAGACCCACTGTATTAGGTACAGTTTAAAGGTCGGTATCAAAAGCGCCCTGGTCTCAAATTTCTTCCCAGTAAACGTTTTCTTTGGTTCTAGACACAAATGTGGCGAGGTCTTGGTTATAAGAAGGGCAGAACAACAATTGTCATGTGTAATAGTTGATAATCTCCACTGTAGATGCGGTGGTATGGGAGTGTGCGTAATCGTGAAGTAGAGAAAAAATTTCTTTGCTAATCTGGGTAGCGTTTTCTTCAGCATTTATTCTTAGATTTGTTTTAATTACTTCAGAATTGTACTTGGCAATGACAGTTTTTACCATTTGACATAAAATGAGTAACTATCAATCCTCATGAATCCCAAAAGCAACAAACATGACTACCAACCGAAGGTAACAGCTTAATCTTTTCTGGGGTGGGGAACCAGCTCGTTTCCATGAATGCCTTGACTGAGATTTTATCCCAAGTTCGGAATTATGAACCTACATTTAATCTTCAGTGATAATTAGTTCAAAAACTTAACTCTTTCGCGTTAAAATGACTAAAATGTTCTTTTGTATTGGTAACCCTTGTGGTCCCTCTAACAAATATCGTAAGGTACATAAAACACCTCTCACGTATAAGTGGACGGAATATTGTATATACACAACTATCTTTGAAAATAAACAGACCACATTATTGGCAAATGGATATAGATTCAAATAATATATAATGTGTTTATACAATTGCAAATGGAGAGACAGGAGCACGAAAAGTCCAACTACTTTCCGACCGTCCCTCGTATGTGTAATGCACCTTGAATACATGTCGTTTTTTGTTCCATTGGATGACATGTACAGGAGAAATGGGGCATTAAACATGTTTATGATTTTTTAAGGATTTTTGGATGGACTAACTTTACAAAAAACCACAACACGCTTTTATTTCTCATTTCATTTGATTTATCTTTCTGGTGGTGAATGAATATATGTTACCGTATTTGTAATATGAAAATTTTCAAAAGAGCTTTTTCATTTTCTGGATTACTTGCCCTTGATTTCTTGATAAAAATGCGAAAAAATTATAAGAAGAACTATTTCGTTTCTAAACCAAACATTTCTGTATACATCACCATAAACTACCAATATGAGGATGATATGAGCCTTGTGTACACAAAAACATCAGATAAAGATGTTGCAATTGTTATCTTAACAGAGTGGGTGGGGTAATAAACCCCAAAATAACGCATGAAACAGACAGGAATTTTTCATCATTAGAATTGCTTGTATAGCATCCTAAATGTATGGGAACGTTGTTACTAGCTCATCTGAACACAAAATGTTCAAGTTTAGCTATTTTAATCGCTTTTGTTTCTTGTCTGTCTGTCTATCTGCTTATCTGTATGTTCTTAATTTGGTCTTTACACTCTAGCACCCGCAAACATAAACCAATATTGACCGAACTTTATCAAAACAAGTAAAGTCATAAGTTGCCTTAGGAGTTTGATTATTGGCCGGATCAAACAAAAGGGTGCAGAGTTGTCTGCCTTTGCTGGTCAAAAATAGCTAGTTTTGACATTGTTTCTACTATAGCCTCTACATTTATTGTCCAATCAAGATGAAAATTAGTCACACTATTGGGTATCATATGTGCTCGAATGACATCCATTTTCAGTCTGATCGGATCAGAAAAATTACCATTTTCGACTTCGTTTCACTATAATTTTGGCTAATACAGGGGCGGATAACTTAGCAAGTCTTACTCTAATTGTGTTGAAATTTACACATCTCCAAGTTCATTGTGAATGGTCTATTTGTGTGGTTTTTAAGGATAAAACAAAGTCGAAAATGGCAATTTTGTCAAATTCAAGGGCAGGCAACTCCGCAAATTGTTGTCCGATTGTGCTGAAATTTGAACTCGTTCAAGGTCTTATAGTGACCAACATTGTGTTGAAGGTTTGTCTTGATTGGTCAGTATTTGTGTTTGTTAGAGTAATAAAAAGTTGAAAATAGCATTTTTTCCAAATTCAAGGAGACATAACTCGCGATTTTCAGATTCGATCAAACAGAAATTCAAATTCATTATAGTTCATATTGTAACCAAATTGTATCTAATTTTCATCTTGAATGGTCGATAAATGTAGATGCTAGAGTGGAAACAATGTCAAAACTAGCTATTTTTACGTGCAAGGGCAGACACCTCTGGAGTTTTTATTTCGATCAAGCCCATATTCGAACTCCTAAGAGAACTTATAACCATACTTATTTTGATAAAGTTTGGTCAAGATTGGCTCATATTTGCGGATGCTAGAGTGTAAAAACAAAATCAAGAACAGACAGATGGGCAGATAGACAGACAGAAAACGAACAAAAAGCGATTGAAATAGCTCAACTTAAGCATTTGTGCTCAGATGAGCTAATAACAACGCTACCATCGATTTTAGATGCTATACAAGCAATTCTGACTATGAAAAATTCCTGTCTGCTTCACGCCTAATTTTGGATTATCCCACCCACTCTGCTAAGATAACAATTGCAACCTTTTTGTCTGCTGTTTTTGTGTCCATAAGGCTCATGTCGTCTTCCTGTTGGTATTTTATGGTGATTTATACAGACATGTTTGGTTTAGAAACGAAATAGCACTTCTTATAATTTTTTGCATTTTTATCAATTTACGGTAATATATCTTCATTCACCACCAAAAAGATAAATCAAATAAAATAAGAAATAAAAGCCTATTGTGTTTTTTCGTAAATTTAGCCTATTCTATATTAAAAGTATATTAGCATCAGGTTGTTCTTCCTTATTATACCACGGACACAACAATTGGCGACGAGAAATTTGGATTTATCCTGTTTCTGATATTTGATAATTGACACGGCTTTGTTAGGAACTATATCACCTTTCAATATTGATACGGATATTTGGACAGTGTACCAGGAGAGACTGGAAGAATATCTGACTGTTATTAATGTGCGAAATGAGAGAAAAGTAGCTGCATTATTGACATTGTTAGTGGATAGAGCGTATGCATTGTTACGCAATTTGACATCGCCAGCGAACCGTCGGAGAAGACTTTTGGAGAGTTGTGTGATATATTAAACCAATATTTATCTCCAAAACCTTTGACGATAGAAGAGACATTTCGGTTTCACAAAAGAAATCAATTACAATCTGAGTCTGTGAACGACTTTATAGCAGTACTCAGAAAAATGACGGAACATTGTGAATTTGGACCTACACTTGATGATTCATTACGAGATAGGTTTGTGTGTGGACTAAAAGACGAGGCTGTCCAACGAAAAATGTTGTCAACAAAAGATTTGACACTTGTCAAGGCCATCGAGATAGCAAATGCGATGGAAACAGCCATCCGAGATGCTGCAGAACTCCGGGGAGCAACCAATGGGGGACATGTTGAGAAAGTTTCTATCCAGAAACAACCCCAGGCTCAACGGAAATCACGTAAAAACAGAAACAATCTGACCAATCTGTGAAGTGTGAACATTGTGGAAAAACTAACCATAAATCAAAGAAGTGTAGATTCAGAAATGCAACGTGCTACAAATGTCAGAAAAAAGGACATATTTCTTCAATTTGTAAAGCAAATGTGAATGCACTGGACGAGTCTATCGAGGTTAGACAAGTACACACCATGAATAGCGGTAGACAGAAAATTGAGGTGACATTAGACATTGATGGCAAGACAGTAGTCATGGAAGTCGATACAGGGTCATCCGTTAGTCTAATCAGTAATTCAAATTTCAAAAGGTTATTTGGGAAAGTGAACCTAGAACCTCCCGAAGCAGTACTGAAAACCTATTCTGGTGAGATAATTCCACAAATTGGAGTGAAAACCGTGACCGTTCTTCATAATGGACAAACAAAATCGTTACGGCTCCACGTTGTGAAAAACAATGGTTCCACGCTTATGGGTAGAGATTGGCTGACGGAAATAAGATTGGACTGGGAAAGGTTGATGACCGTCAATGCTGTACGTTCGAGGGAAAAAATTGTAAACCGTATTGTCCAAATACAGCTCAGTATTCAGCGAAGGTATTGGAAGTATCAGCGGGATGAAGGGTTCCTTGACTCTGAAGGAACAGGCAAAACCCAAGTTTTGTAAGGCCCGGCCCATACCGTACGCGCTGAAACCAAATGTCGAAGAAAATCTCGAGAAGCAAGGAATTATAACCAAACTGCACACAAGTGAATGGGCTACACCAGTAGTGCCGATAGTGAAGCCAAATTGAAACATTCGAATATGTAGTGATTTCAAAGTGACAGTAAATCAAGCTTTGGATATAGATAAGTATCCATTGCCGCGTGTTGAGGATATATTCGCGAATCTGTCACCATGTCAAAAATTCACTAAATTTGATTTAAGACAGGCTTACATACACTTGGAAATGGGTGAAGCAAGTAAGAAAATGCTTACAATTAACACGCATAAAGTGTTATACATTGTTGTTTTCTATTCAGATACTGGCTTATGGTGTCGCGTCCGCGCCAGCTTTTTGGCAGAGAACAATTGAACAAATACTTCAAGGTATAAAGGGTGTTCAATGTATTTTAGATGACATGATTATAACAGGTAGCATTGATGAGGAACATTTACAAACTCTAGACACAGTATTGTCCGGATTAGAGAAATTTGGTTTGAAATTGAATAAAGAAAAATGTTCTTTCTTTCAGGATAGAATATCATATTGTGGGCATAAAATTGATAAGCTTTCATGGCTTATGGAAAAACAAAGACAATGTCGATGCAGTATTGAATAGTCAGCGACCGCACAATGTCTCAACATTGCGAGCTTATCTTGGTCTTTTGAATTATTACCATAGATTCTTAAACAATTTATCCACTGTAACCATGGCAACCAAAAAAATGGAACCGTAACCAATTTTACAAAAAAAGACATTTTTAATCACTAATATCTCATAAAAGCAAAGATGAATATGAACTGTACATATAGTGCATACATGATCCGTCCTTGTCTTTTTAAAGACAAGAATAAATTAACTCAAAATGTTTATACTTTTTGTTACCATGGCAACCAAATGATGGCACCATCACCGAGTTGACAAAAAATGGCATTTTCAAATCAAAATATCTCCTCACAGCAAAGTTGAATATGAATAATGAATACACTGACTAATTGGTCACCACATTTATTTTAACAGAAAAGAAAAAAATAATTAAAAATGTTTCTATTGTTCGTCACCATGGCAACCAAAGGATGGTGATGTCACCAATTTATCAAAAAATGGTGTTTTCAAACCAAAGTGTCTTCTTACAATAAAGAAGAATATGAACAATGCATATGATATCTTAATGGCAAGCAGTTTTTCTTAAAAAGCCAATAATAAGATAACTAAAAAATATCTATTTTTTGTAACCATGGCAATCAAATGATGGTACAATCACCATTTTTTACAAAGAAATGACATTTTCATTCCAACATATCTCCGGACAACAGAGGTGAACATGAACAATGCATATAGTGCCATAATGGCAATCACTTGTTTTTAAAAATCTAATATTGAAATTAATCAAAACGTCTCTGTTTTTCGTAACCATGGCAACGAAACCATGGAACTGTCAGCAGTCTAGCAAAAACGACATTTTCAAACTATCTTATCTCATGGCTTCAGAGATTAATATAAACAGAGTATATGTTGCCATAATGACTTATTTTTGCTTTTTAAATACCAAGGAAAAATGACAAAATGTTTATAATTCTTGTAACCATGGTAATCATGCTATTAAACTGTCAACGATTTTACAAAGAAACAACCAAAAACAACGTTTTCCAATGTGATTATCTCCAAACCAAAACATCTATAAAACATAATTACGTTGCCTTAATTGTAATCAAATACAGACAATTTAGAAAAAACCTCTCATTGTATCTATTTGTTGTAACCATGGCAACAAAAATCAGGAACTATACTGAATTATCTCCTTATAATAAAGGCATATATTTTCAATGCATATGTTGCATTAGGCTTTATGACAGACTCTTTTTTAATATGCCCACCTACGAAGTAGAGGGGGTATATTGGTATCACCCTGTCTGTCTGTCCGTCCGTCAGTCCGTCTATTTCCGTGCTCTAAGTCAAGAACTGGTTGACCTAGGATCATGAAACTTTACACCGTTGTTGCGCATGACCCAAGGAGGTGCCCTATGGTTTTTAGATCACCAATGCCAAAGGTCAAGGTCACTATCGGACTTTGTTTAAAATCCGTTTCCGTGCTCTAAGTCAAGAAGCGGTTGACCTAGGATCATGAAACTTCCCACAGTTGTTGCCCATGACTCAAGGAGATACCCTATTTGGGTAACAAAGGTCAAGATCACAATCGGAATTTGTTTAAAATCCGTTTCTGTGTTAAGAACCGGTTGACCTAGGATCATGAAACTTTACACAGCTGTTGCCCTCAACTGAAGGAGATGCCCTATTGCTTTTGGGTCACGAGGGTCAAAAGTCAAGGTCACAATTGGACTTTGTTTAAAATCTGTTTCTGTGCTCCAACTAAAGAACCTATTGACCAATAGCACTTTTTCAGTGACAAGGCACTAGTGGGGGGGGGGGGGGGGGGTATTTGTCCGCTTTGCGGCAGTTTTAGTTTTATCCAAAGCTAAATTAATATTACTCATAAAATCTTACGATTTTAGTAACCATGGCAAACAAACTATGTTTCTGTTAGCAATTTGTTAAACAAAACTGTGACGAGATGTTTTTGCATGCAGGCCCTAAGATCTTACTGCTTAAATCATGTCAATTTTCCATTTTTACCAATTATGTCACTTTGGTTACCATGGATACCATGAATCTGAAAGATTTTTGACTCTTTACTACATGTATTTCATGTAGAACATGGTAAATCAGTACATAAAGCCTAAGCTGAAACTTTGTATCCTAGCATTGTTGTTAGGAAAAAAATGATCAGACAGTTTATATAGTAGCGAAAATGCGAAATGTAGTCCTTATACATTGCCTTGGTTACCAGATGAATAAAATAACTTGAGTATGAAATGATCTTTTTCCATTTAGAAGGCATATAATAATTTAATATTTCTAAACTGGAACTTATTCAATTCACACAACGTTTTCTCTTAAATTGCGCTTTACAAATGAGCAAAAAACTGATTTCGTGCTTTGTGGTGATATTCATGTTGCCATGGAAACCATATTTAGACACAAAATCAAACATGCTATCGTTCACATTTTCTGGTTTGTACTGATTTTTCAAATATCACATTGATTTATGCTAATAGAGCTAATTTGAACAGAAATTTACTAAGTTTAGATGAAAGCGAAAATGTAAAATGCAGCCTTTGTACGTTGCCATGGTTACCATAATTATGATTTAAGTTACTTGAGTATATTTTTTCCATTGGTAGGCATAACATGAAAGGCTATTTTTAGCGTGAATTATCTCACTTCGCTCATCATATTCCCTTCAATTATGCTTTTGAAGTATTAAAAAAAATGTTACTTTATACTTTGTTGTTGTCGTCGTGTTGTCATGGAAACCAAATTAAGGAAGAAAAGTCGAAATTTCTAGTGTGCGCATTTTCATGTTTATATCAATGCTTTAAATAGCATATTAATTCATTCTAGGTTTTATATGTTTGGTTGCAATGTTACAACTTAAATTGTGTAAATTTACCATTTTTACTAATTCTATGTTACTTTGGTTACTATGGATATCAGAAATCTGAATCATTTTGCATGTTGTTTTTTTTTTTTTTTTTTTTTTCATTTGGGACATGATGTATCAGTATAATATTCCCAATGCTGACACTTTGTATCCTTTGTCATGCTGTTACCAGATAATTTGGACAGAAATTTGCTACGTTCATGTATTATCGAAAATGCAAAAAACAGCCAATGCTTGTTGCCATGGTTACAATATGAATAAATAACTGTAGTATATTTTTTTCCATTTTGTAGGTATAATATGAGTAACTCTGAGCTTAAAAGATCTCATTTCACTCAACATATTCCCTTCAACTATGTTTTTGAAATAAGCAAAAATGTGATTTTATGCTTTGTGGTTGTTTTCGTGTTGCCATGGAAACCAAATTTAGAAAAAAGGTCAAATTTATAGTACGCACATGTTTATCTTTGTATCGATGCTTCAATTAGCTTATTAATCTAATCTAATTTTTATGTGTTTGTTTGCAACCTTATGACTAAAATTTTGTCAATTTTCGATTTTCACTAATTCTATGTCACTTTAGTTGCCAAGGATACCATGAATCGGCAACATTTTTTACTTTTTTATTTTATCATTTCGGCAATGAATCATTTGTGTATACTCCCAATGCAGAAATTTTGTATCCTAGCCATGCTGTTAGGAATAAATTCGAACAAAAATTTGCTCAGTTCATATAGTAGCGAAAATGCAATCCATAGCCTGTATTTGTTGCCATGGTTACCAAATAGATAAAATAACTTGAGTATATCTTTATTTTTCATTTTGTAGGCATGATATGAAAGGATATTTCTCTGCTTAAATTATCTCACTTCACTCAACATATTTCCTTCATTTATGCTTTTAAAATAAGCAAAACATGTGATTTTATGCCTATTGGTTTTGTTCGTGTTGCCATGGAAACCAAATTGAGAAGGAACAATCAAAATTTTAGTGTGCGCATTTGAAGGTATGAATCAATCCTTTAAATGACATATTAAACGATGCTAGTTTTTATGTTTTTGTTTGCAATTTTACAGCTTAAAATATGTCAAAATTCCATTTTAGTGATTCTATGTTACTTTGGTTACCATGGATACCATGAATCTGAAACATTTCCCGACTTTTTTTATTTTTTCATGTCGGACATGAGACATCAGTGTATATTCTCAATGCTATAACTTTGTATCCTAGCCATGCTGTTGGGAGATAATTTGAACAGAAAACTGCTAATTTAATACGGTAGCGAAAATGCAAAATACAGTCTGTGTTTGTTGCCATGGCAACATTTTATGTGAAATTATTTTCGTTTTTCCATTCGTGAAATTTATAGCTAACATAAGCATAAAAGTTCTTGATTAGAAAAACTAATTGTGTATCAAAGGGTAAATATACACTATTATCTTCAAAATGTACATTTTTCCTAGTTTCCAAAACAGAAAACCTTGCCTTTGGGGAGAAAATCTTTCTCTGGCCGTTGCCATGGTAACGGTACAGCTACAACACTTTCCTTTCGGCTTTCGAACTTTTATGACAAAAGGAATCAGTTGGGCAAGCAATTTTTTGAATTCTGAAAAAGTCACTTATCACCTTTTCTATAGAACCTGCATGATTCTTAGGGAGAGTGCTAATTAATAACGTCTGAGCCAGTGCTGACACATTATGATCCTGGATTGCCTGTTAGATTAGCTACTGATGCGAGTCTTTATGGCGTATCAGCAATTTTGTCACATGTCATGAAAAATGGTGAAGAGAAACCAAATGCCTATGCTTCAAGATCTTTGACAAAAACGGAACAAAGGTATGCTCAAATTGATAAAGAATCACTTGCAATTTATTGGGGAGTAAAGAAATTCTAACCATATCTTTACGGTAGGAAATTTACCCTTATCACTGATTGAAAACCTCTGGTATCAATTTTCAGCCCGAAGAAAAATATTCCGGTAACAACAGCTGCCCGTGTGCAGAGATATGCTGTGTTTTTGTCAGGTTTTGACTATGACATAGAGTATAAAAATACTCAAAAGCATGGAAATGTTGATAGATTGTCAAGGTTACCTTTACCGACACAAAATTCGGAGAGCACTGAAGATTGTGTAGACGTGTTCCATACGAAGCAAAAAGAACAACTTCCCGTTACTAATGACGAAATTAGAAGGGAAACGCAACGCGAAAATGTGTTATCGCGTGTATTTGAGAATACTCAAAATGGGTGGAAATATCCATTGGATAACCCATTGTTGAAAGCGTTTTACAATCGAAGAAATGAATTAACAATTCATAGAGGATGTTTAATGTGGGGAATACGCGTAGTCATCCCGATTAAGCTACGAAAACAAATTTTAAATCTGTTGCATGCAAGTCATTCTGGTATTGTTAAGATGAAAAGTCTTGCGCGAAGTTACGTATGGTGGCCTGGAATAGACAATGATATTGAAAATTTGGTCAATCAGTGCACAGGTTGCCAAATGCATCAAAAAGCACCTCCTTCAAGTAAATTACATCCCTGGGAATGGCCAACATCGCCGTGGGAAAGAATTCATGTCGATTTTGCTGGTCCTTTCCTAAACAAAATATTCTTAGTTGTAGTTGATGCTCATTCGAAATGGCCAGAAATTGAAGTTATGAAATCGCCTACTGCTGAACGCACTGTAGAAGAACTTCGAACTATTTTTTCACGAAATGGACTACCAAAACAGCTAGTTTCTGATAAGGGGGTTCAATTCACAAGCGAGGTATTTCAAAAATTCATGAAGAACAATGATATCTTACATTTAAGATTAGCGCTATTTAAACCGAGTACCAACGGCTTATCGGAGAGATTTGTAGGAACATTCAAAACAGGCATGCGAGCAATGGCACTCACATCAAATGATTTGAATTTAAAGATAAGTATATTTCTAATGAGATATAGAAATACTGCTCATTCTCTAACAGGGGAAGCACCTTTAAAAATATTTTTAGGCAGAAACTTAAGAACAAGATTAGACTTGTTAAGGCCTGATACTCACACGCATGTTACAAATTTACAAATGAAATTAGCTTTAAATGATCAGAAAAAGCTGCATGAGTTTGACATAGGACAAAATGTGTTAGCGCGAGATTACAGAGGAAATCAAAAATGGTTTCAAGGCTCTGTAGTATCACGAAAAGGACCGCTCATGTATACAATTGATGTTGGTAATGGGTTAAGGTGGAGAAGGCATGCAGACCAAATCAGAAAGTCTGAATTAATAGAGCAACCTTTGTCATCCTTTACTGATAAAAATCGCACTACACCATTTGAAATGTCCAGTGCCAAAATTCCTGAAAATGACAACAGTCCGAGTTTACAGGAAACAGATCCTAAATCTCTGGAAAACAAAGATTTTGAGGATAAATCTGTCAGGTCAAAAATCACAAATTATGATAAGGATAACGGTATCCCAATTACAGCTGAAAGACGATATCCTGCAAGGGCCGGATGAGAAAGCCGCCCGACCGCTTATCACTGTAATTAATAGGTACTTGTTGTCTCGTTTAGCAATTGTACTGCTGATAAACACGTCAGTTAAATGAGCCATCTGGCTGATTTGAATTTCATGGATTGTCATGTGAATCAAATAAAAAGTTAAAATGACATTTCACAATTATTTTTACATAAATTTTACTTTTATTCTATCTGAAAGAGCACCTTTTCTTATGAAAATTCTGAAAACTTCAAGGCAAAATATTGAACCGTTTACGAGAAATAGAAATTTTTGCGCCAAATCTAAAATTGTTGCGGACAACAGTTCAGATTTATATAGAATTTGTCATTTCTGTCTCAACTTTAAAGGCGTATTTTTCACTTATAAATAACAACTTCAAAAAACTGACAGCATGTGTACGCATTAGAATAAACAATCTTTGCATCAAGGCATACTTTTAAAAAAATAAATAAATGTGAAATGTCACTTTAAAGCAGACTATGCACACTTTTCGCAGCAAGTTGTCTGAAATTAAAATTTTGTTTGAATTTAATTTTCAAAATTAATGACTTTATATTTGAAAGGGGAGAATGTTCTATATGCTATCCTATGATACTATGATGCAGTACCTGCTTTAACTAGAGATATCAAATTACATCTCTATATAGTCCATGTACCTGGCTATGTTTAATCAGTTCTGTTAGTTATGCTAGTTCTGTTCTGTATTACTTTTAGATCTGTAGTTTATTCTATATTAAAAGTATATTAGCATGAGGTTGTTTTTCCTTAATATACCACGGACACAACATAGCCCATCCAATAATCCTAAAAATTCATAAACATGTTTAATGCCCCTTTTCTCCAGTACATGGCATCCAATGGAATAAACAACGACATGTATTTTAGTGCAATGCACATATATTTCACTGCATCAGCAATTTTCAAGTTATAAATTGTTAGTAAAATGTATAAGAAATTGATTACCATCTAATGGTATAGTGGGTGACTTACCCCACCCACTTTGATTTAATATATCTTCCAAACCAAAACTTCGTTCAAGTTGATACTTTGCCTACATAAGGTCAATATGTTAGTGTTCGTGTGTGGCGAAAATGAAGAAAATCGGGTTGGGTCATGGAAAGGGCCTTATTGACACTCATCCTTTGGACATATTGCTCACAAATAATGTGTCATTAGTACTGATAAGTACAATATCCAAAAACCTGCAAAATTTCTTAACTGCTAACACAAATTTTAACCTTGAAAAACGAAAAAATCGACATACGAGGTTTTGCATTTACACCGACGATATGTCATGAAAACAGTTGAATGCTTACTCTCGAGGAGAATCCAAAATGCGAGATTGTTTGGTAAAGGGAAAATGGAAACATCTCAATTAGTCTACTCCCATTTCGTCGACGTTTTTTAAGTGCATTGAGTCCCAATTCGTCTACTGTCCCAACTCGTCTACATTCATGTCCAATCATCAAAAAACAACATTATTTTTGTTTTAAGAAATGAAATTAAGTCAGTATGTTCACAATTGAAATACACGTATACCTGCAAACATTTTGATAAAAATCAGATAATATCATATTGATATACAAAGTATAGAAAAGTAGACGAAATGGGGCTTATGTCCAAAATAGTATATGAATTGGCAGTAGACGTAATGGGATTAAACTGGGAAAATGTTATCCCCTTTACCGGATTTTACATTAAATCAACATTTATCTTTTATTCTAATCAGAATAACACCAAGTGTGGACCCAGTGTAGAGGCTCAACTGATATCTGATCTGCAAAGAAAATCGATATATACGAGTAGAAGAATGCACTTGTTCATTGGTTCAAATGATCAGTGTAAGAACAGTATGCGTGGTAAAGTTGTTAAAATTCTAGAAAACGGCAAATTTAAGACTTTGAATTTACAAATCACAGTTTCTATACACTATAGCCTCTAATTATTCATCCTTTCCCAGACAAGACATTGTTATGAAGCAAATATGAAACATGCAAAGATAACCGGAATTTTCTCCTTTGTCCAAATATTTTCTGTGCTTCATTGTGCATGACATGATTTCATCTTTATCGTTACCCGTTTCGTCGTCTGCAATTCTTTGTAATTTAAACCACTCTAAGATGTTGTCGTTTCGGAGAGCCTTTACCACAAGAGTTGAAATCAAAGTGCTGTCAGCACTGTAGATTAGGCATCACTGAGAAGTTGATATTGTGACAAAAGGACAATATGCTGATTTGCAAAATTGCCCCATTCTCTATTCGATGTTTTTTAAAGCATTTTCTATGAAGCGAGTAACAAGGCCTCATCGCTTGGAAAATGTTTAAGTAACGTGAAGGCAAACATGCATAGGTGATAAAAAAAAAGTTGAATGTACACTCTCGAGGTGAATAAAAAAATGTGAGGCTGTTTGGGAAAAGGAAAATGTTACATTTTACCTGATTTTACATTGAATCAACATGTTGAATTATTCTTATTCTTAACTAATCAGAATAATACCAAGTACGGACCCATTGTAGAGGCTTAGCCTAACTGATCTCTTATCTGCAAACATATTTCGATTAAATAGAATGCCCCTTTTCATTGGTTCAAATGATCAGTCTAAGAACAGTATACGTGGTAAAAATGTTAAAATTCTAGAAAACGGCAAATTTAAGACGATGATTTTACTTTGGTCAACATATTTTAAAAACAGTGTCTATACTCTATAGCCTCTAACCATTCGTCTTTTTCCAAACAAGACATTGTTATGAAGCAAATGATATGAAACATACAAAGATAACCAGAAATTTCACCTTTGACCCAATGTTTTCTGTGCTTCATTGTACATGACATGATTTCAAGAGCCTTTAACACAAGAGTTGAAAAAAAAACAATAAAAATACAGTGAATGCAGAATAAATCCTTAACCCATAATTTGTCGCCAATTTCAAGCAAATAAATCGTTACATTCTTCTTTCTAAGAAGAAAACATTGTGGGAAATGGAGAACTTGCTTGTCACAACCATTTCTTAATTTTCTACCATGTTTTCCAAACACATATATTTCATGGGAACCTAAAGGCGTCAGAATATAGGAATGGGTAAAGTACACACATTGTATCTAAGGAATGGACTGAGGGTATGAATACACACACACACAGAAGCAGGGTCAAGCAGTGACCCAGTTAAACACCTGTCAGTGCTTTCAATGGTAAATGACTGTTGAAAAAAATCAGAGCAGTAATATTGTTACTACATGGAATTTATCTGAGAGTTACACTTTTTTGCTTTAAAGCTCCTTTACTCAACCGAAAAGATTGTAAAAACGCTGGAAATACTAATAGGTATTTAATTTATGCGAAAATTTCACCAAATTTAATTATTAACCCCCTCCTTATTTGTCGCAGAAGTGAAAAAGATGAAAAACTTTGAAGATAGTGACTGATTAAGGACGTTTCTGTGGTGTTTGAAATAACAAAGTTTGGCTTGAACACATAGCTCAGCGGGTAAGAGAAAAAATGTAGTGTCTGGGTTGATGTCTGGAGTGAAAAACTGGTTTTAATAGATTGGGCTATGCCAAATCTAAAGACCCAATAGACAAAAAGTGAATGCAGAATAGATCCTTAAGTTACCCATTACCAGACGCCAATTTGAAGGCGATAAATCGGTACATTGATTGGTCTTTCCAGGTAGAATATATTGTGGGAAATGAAGAACTTGCTTGTCACAACCTTTTCTTCATTTTCTACCTTGTTTTCCAAACATATATTTCATGGGGGCAAAAGGCATCAGAATATAGGAATGGGTAAAGCGCACACTTCGTATGTAGGGAATGGGCTGAGGGTATAAATACGCACTGTGAGGTCAAATAGATAGTTGCAGGGTAAAGCTATGGCGCGCGAAAGGGGCCTAAAGTCAATATAGCGCTAGACCTATAATTAAGATAGGGGTAGACCGCTAAGATAGCGGTCTACCAATATATTTTTAGCGGTCTACCGATAAAAATATCGGTCTACCCCTAAAATAAGGGTAGACCGCTATTTCAATAAACGGTCTAGCGATAAAATTACCGGTAGACCACTATTTTTATCGGTAGACCCCTATTTTTTTGATAGCCAATCACAGAGCTTGTACTACACGGTCGTTGATATTCCCGCATTCGAATATTCTCGGATCTTATCGTTACTCAAGATCCCCCTCGAACGGATTACAGTTGCCGGCATGAGCCGATCCTGCCCATATCTCTCTGCAAGCATAACAACGGTAGTCAGGTCAATAACAACGGAAGCAGACCAAACAACCATTTAAATCTACGCCAGAAAAAATATTTGAAACAAACAGCGTTCTAAAGTCGACTGTATCCTCATAAATGTGACAAAATTTTACCAGATAAAATAATTGATGTGATTTACCGATTATTGACAGTATATTTCACTTGAATTATAACGTTAGCTAAAGGATTGATTTGTTTTGATGACGTCATTTACGCGCGTCTACTTTCACGTTCAATATGGCGGTCACTGTATTACGCTCGAGATCATGTTGCAACCACGTTCCAACGCGGCAACAGGTTGCAAACAGTCTCGAGGGTCGCGATTGATATTCCCGGTGTGTTGAGGATGGAACGAGCCATTTGATTGGCTAATGAGATTTCGAGCAGAAGGGTTAAAAATAATTATCGGTCCACCGGTAATTTATCGCTAGACCGTTAATTGATATAGCGGGCTTCCCTTATTTTATGGGTAGACCGATATTTTTATCGGTAGACCTCTAAAAATATAAGGGTAGACCGCCATTTTTAGCCGTCTACCCCTATAAAAGCAGCGACAAGGCGTTACAATGCACACGTGTCACCCATTTCACTGGTTGGTGATTGATCATTGAAAAAAGCTGAGCAGTAATACCGGGGTCAATGGAATTGACCACGGCTTACGGTATTGTGGGCGTATAGATTTCAGTGCTTGTTACATTGTGTTTTTGGGTTGAGTTGCACGAGTCTCGTTCTGAATTTTTTCCGGTTTTCGGAAACCCTCGGTTGTCCTTTTGCCAGGCTTTATCCAAGATATTGAGATTGTGAATTGGTTTAGTGCTAATTACCTCCGTTGTCTGGGGTCCCGTGACATTGAAATATCCGAGTTTAGTGAACCAGTCAGTTTTTGACTTTGTGACGTCATATAACTAGCCGATATGACGTCAACATGGATTTTTCTGCGTTCTCGCGACGTTCCATTTCCCGCGCGTTATCAGACGTCAAGTAGCGTTGTTTGGAAACGCGCGTCTTTTATCAAATGACTACGACGTTAGAAGTTTTTTAGTCCACGTCAATTCTGTCTGCGGGGTGTAGGATTTGTGAATTATTATTCAAACCCGTTTATCTTATATCGGAGCTAGAAGCGCCAGCTAATTTGAAAGGAAAATAGATTTTCTATTTTTTAACCAAAACATATTTTAGATCTAGACTAGAAGGAAATATTGGGGGAAAATGAAGGAAAAGATTTATAGATCTAATCATTTTGAGAATTCTTCATTAGGCCTAAAGGCTGTTTCACAGCAAAATATACATAGATCTCAGCATCTCGTGTCAACCCTTTCCCAAGCAAGACCTTCTTGACGATTATCATGGAGATGGAGAGGGCTTCGGAAACATTTGTACAAAAGGAGAAAATGCTAGTTATCAGAAATTTCTTCTCTTGTCTCAACGATTTAGTAACTATAGACATTTTCCGTTAAGCTTTCATACAATATCGCTGAATTGAGTAAGGGTTAGCTGGTCCAATTTCACGCTTTCTCAAACGACAATATTTGAGGGTCGTTCAATTTGAAAGTTGCTGCAAACGACGAATTCGCCGTTGATAAAGATATCATACGATCAATGTACAATATAGCACAGATAATATACAGACAAAATGAGAAATGTTTGATTTTCAACAAGTATATCTTTTGTCTGATTTTTTTCGTTTTGTCGTCTCTAAGGGACACCAAAATCATGTCTTGTTTTGAAAGGGTCAAAGAAGTAACCTTGGACGACAAAAATAGTGATTCTACATCATAAAATAATAATGAGTCATGAGTGACCGGATTGAACTTTGCAAAGCTAGATTTTTTTATACGCCCGAAGGGTCGTATTATGTTATGGCCCCGCTCGTCTGTCTGTCCGTCTGTCCGTCTGTCCGTCCGTCCGTCCGTCTGTCCGTCTGTCCGTCCGTCCGTCCGTTAGCAATTTCTTGTGTGCGCAACTCCTCCTACAGTTTTGATCGGAATTTGATCAAACTTGCCACAATGAATCTCCATGGTGTCTAGTTGTGCATCCCGCTTACGGAATTTAATTTACTCTTTTCGTTCTTGAATTATCTGCCCTTGAATTAAAAAAATGCCCATTTTCTTGTGTGCGCAACTCCTCCTACAGTTTTGATCCGAATTCGATCACACTTGCCACAATGAATCTCCATGGTATCTAGTTGTGCACACCGCTTACGGAATTTAGATAACTGTTTTCGTTCTTGAATTATCTGCCCTTGAATTTTAGAAAAAATGCCCATTTTCTCAAAAATGTCCATTTTCTCCTGTGTGCAACTCCTATAGTTTCAAGCAGAATTTAATCAAACAAGCCACAATTAATCTCTATGGTGTCTTGTTGTGCAAACAAAAACTTTTGATAACTTTTCATGTTTGAATTAACTGCCCTTGAATCGAAAAAATGGCCAATTTTACTGACAAGCCCCTCTCGGGCGTATATGCGCCGCTTTGCGAAGCTCTTGTTCTTCTTCTTCTTCTTTTTTTTGATTATTATTTTTATTTGAAAGAAAAGAAAATTGAGACCAAACTGAACGTATTCTAATTTTTACTGATATGTCAGGAGTTTGCACGTCAATCATGAACAAACCCTTTCCAATACATTATAGATCTGTCTTTGTCTTCTTAAATTCTGAAGGCTAATGAAAAAGAATAGACAAACGTAGAATGTTGTCTTGAGAACTCAAATTGAAACAAGGTTTTGAGGTTTCTTTTTTTCCCTTGCATTTGGCCAAATACAATAATAATTAGGCTATGGCTTGGGACCTACACCACTAAACGACCTCTCTTACTAATTCAAAAGCTAATTTTTTCACGTCACTGAATCTGTCTTTTACTACCAGATTATCATTAAAGAAACACAAATGCATGGGCGGATCTAGAGGTAGGGTCGGGGGTCTGAACCCCCCCCCCCCCCCAACCCCCCCCCCCTGGCGTTGGCCAAAAATTAAATTTTGACTATATAAATTCAGTGTAAAGTTACATATTATTTACTACATTTTAAGCCATAATTTGGGCTTGGACCCCCCTTGAAAAAAATCTTGGGCTTGGACCCGCCTGGGAAAAAATCCTGGATCCGTCCTTGCAAATGCATGAATATGATAGAAAATAACAACTACTAGACCTATATAATCTTGACCCCGGTTAGAGGCTCTGCCTTATTTTCATATTATTGTTACTGGGTGGAATTTATCTGTCAGTTACACCATTTTGCATTTCAACTCTTTTACTCAACCGAAAAGATTGTAAAAACACTGTCAATACTCATTAGTATTTAATGTAAGCGAAAATTTCATCAAATGTGATTATAAACATCCTCCTTATTTGTCGCAGAAGTGAATATGATGAAAAACTTTGAAGATTGTGACTGAATAAGGCCGTTTCTGCGTTGTTTGTAAACACATAATTTGGCTTGAACACATAGCTCAGTGGATAAGACGCAAAAGGGAAATGTCAAGCGAGGGGGATTTCTGAAAAACGGTATAGGTATTTAAAAAGGACCTCTACGGATAAGGCGAGAAATCTCCCTAAAAGGCTCAAAATGAAAAAGTCATTTTTCAAAACATGCAAATTGATTATTATTTCGAACTGTATTGTTAGATATGTATCTAAATCATATGAAAACTGATTTTTTACGATCAAAACTATTCGACAGGTACAGATAACTCTTGGTTTCTGTACCTACCCCCAAAATTACATTTTCTTACCCCACCGTTATTCATTAAACCGGATTTAAGTTTTCTTTAGTTTTATAAGCAAAAAAAATTCTGTAAATGTAAGGACAATTGGTGTTGAAATCATAAACCATTTTTCGATTTGTCCTTAATGCGCATGCGCATCATTGAAACGAGTTTAAAGGCGAAATCTTCCCGCCAAAATTATGGCATATGAGTACTATCTTTTGTATAAAAGTACGTTCTCCCCCGTGACCCAGCAAATCCTTTTTACCAAGGAAGCCTATGATCCAGTTACACAACATATGTCAATGGGAAGCTGGGTCAAGGGGGGGAACGATGTTAGACAGCCTTGGGAAGGTAGGTTTGCCTCGGTTTTTGGCGGGAAAGTGCGCGTTTAAAGTTGTTTCAATGGTGCGCATGCGCAATACGGACAAAACCAAAGCTGCCATATGATGTCAACACCATTTATCCCTGTATCTGTAGAAAATAAATTGCAAATAAAAATAAAAGAACCTTCATTTTACCTCTTTGAATACCGGTAGTGTAAGAAAACGAAACCATTTAGGTGGGTACTAAAATCAAGAGTTATCTGCACCTATAGAACTTTTAAAATGACATAAAAATCGGTGTTTATTTCCTTTATTTGTCTACCTAACCATAAAGCTTAATTTTGTTTCTCAATTTATTAGTTTTGAGAATTGACCCATCGAGCTGAGCCTTTTAGGGAGAATTCTCGCCTTATCCGTAGAGGTCCTTTGAAAGTCTAATTTTGGTTGTTTGGTAAAGAATAAATTGGTGGATAAGATAAGCAAACTGATATGTAGAGACATTATAATGTCTACTGTACTGACAAACTTTCCAATTTGAAAGACGATACAGAAGACAAAAAGTAAAGATATCATTTTTCACAGTACAGAAAAGGAGAAAACTGTCGGTAATCAGCATTTTGTTCTCCTCCCCCAATGTTTTCTCTAGCGTTTCCAACATGAAAACCAGAATCCTTTAAACCCTTAGCTATAACAGTTAACATAAAAAGATATGAATTCAAATATTTTCTGAAAAGGGTTCGGTTTTCTCGTGTAAACAAATACGACATCGTCACGCCTCACTGGTCCAAAATAGATTTGGAATCCCTTATCGTACAAATATGGCTGTTTTTCCACGTTCAACTTGCCGAAGATTACATTCTAAGAGCTGGATTGCCGTTATCATTTATTGAGAATCATTCTAATTCAAAGTTGAGAAGGTTGCTGCACTGTCGTGTACTTTTTAAGATAGGTTACTATGAAATAAGCAGTTGACAAGCAATGTTTACACATACGGTCCTGCCTTGGGGGCGTCAAAACTGGTCTTGTGTGGGAAAGGGTTAATATATAAAAAAAAATAGAATTTGTCAATCAATGTGATTTGATGCCCCTACAGGCTTCTACCACAACAAAGGGCAATAACTCACAAATTAAGCAAGGTAGAGTTATGCTTCTTGTACGTTGCACTTCTCCTTAGTGAGATCTATCTACCAGCGAAGTTTCCTGATCATAGCTACTTTGATGTTTTTTCTGGTTAAGCTGCTGAGGAATCTCAAGAAAAAACGTTTGTCATTTCTGGTCTGTCTCCGTATCTGGAAGCCATGTTGCATGCTTCATTTGCACTGTTTCGTAGTTTTAGTTCCCGCCTGCATTATCTATGATCGACTTATATCTCGCTTGAAAATAATACTTTTTTTGCTAAAACTGTTACGAAAAAAACAAAAAAACAAAAAAATGTCCGAATTATGACCGATAAACGTTGTTGGGGATATCATTCCCATCAGAAATCTTTTTTCAGCACACGGAAGCGCGAAAAATATTCGCTATCCAATAGACGGGTAATATCCAATTGGATTTTTATGATGATATAGTCTAGTCCATTTGGATTTCTTTTACTAAATATAGCACCAAGAACTGTCTGAACGAGTTACTGTTCTTGCCACACCTACCCATTTACGTAGTTTTATAGAGGGCGTATAAAAAGAAATTCGTTTGGCCCAAGTCTGACATTTAGACCGGAAAAAATTAAAGAGTGAAAAATAATCAGACTGGAACCCAGTCCATGAGCGGGGTAACTCACCCACTATGCAATCAGGTGGTAATCAATTTCAAATCAGGTGGCAGTCCTTTCAAAAATCATAAAAAAAAACGTTTATTGCCTGATGGCATAATTGGTGAGTTGTCCCACCAACTTTATTTTAATATATCTTCCAAACTAAGACTCCACCCAAGTAGATATTTTGCCTACTTAAGGTCAATACGTTTATGGTCAAGTGTGGCGAAAAAGAATAAAATCGGGCTGGGTCATGGAAAAGGCATTATTGACACTAATTCCCTTTTTTTTAACTGAAAGGTTTTACTTGAAATTCCGACATATTTTTCACATACATGTAATAATGTGTCAATTATACTGGTTAGTAAAAATATCCCAAAACCTACACTTACTGTCTAAACTGGACATACGCGGCTTTACTTTGAGATCACGTGACTAAGAATTTCCGATAATCTTCAATAACTTTGTCAATATTTAACCAATTTGAATTCTGTTTGAAGCAGAGAAAAATGTCAGGAATAACATGTTTGTGGTAGTCTTTTTAAAAATTAACCGATAAAAAAGTTATTGAAGATAAAGCAAAATTTTGGTTTATCCTTAATAACTTTTTTATCAGTTGATTTTTCAAAAATTAACCACCTCAATCTAATGCGTGACGTCTGTACACATTCTCTGCTTCAAACCGAATTCAAATCGGTCCCGTATTAACAAAGTTATTGAAGATATTAATTAATTATTGCATCACGTGATTATCCACCGTGAGGTATTCTGCATAATTGCCTTCGTGATTACTTACGTGTGTCAATAAAAATTGTTAAATTCTGTCCAACAATTAAATTGTTCAAAAACGTTATCGTAGTCGGCAAGACAATACGCAGAGGAAACTGGGCGTATGGTGTTGGAAATCTGAAACATAGCGAACTTACATAAATTTGACCCGTCGCGCTAAAAGGGACCTTATAGGAAGTGTGCAAAATACCGATCCTAGTCAGTCTGCGCAGTCCGCGCAGCCAGACTAGGGCCGACACTTTTCACTTTAATGTGTTTTTCTAAACTCGGAAAGTTTTCCCTATCTTACCATATATTCATTTTTCGTATACGGGATCTGGTTGACCTGTGCTCGGTCTGACAAGTTTGTCAAAATTTGAATTTTTGGCGTTCGGATAAGGTCCCTTTTAGCGTGACGGGTCACAAATGGTAAACAATTGACAGATCAACAGACTATAGGGGATAAAGGCATCCTATACTCAAAAGGAAAAGTTTAGCCGGTATTTTTGAATGTCAATTTTTCGGCCAAAAGACAACATTTCAGTGTAGAATTTTGTACAGTATCCATTCAATCGGCGCATAACAAAAATGCACAAGGAATATTGCTAAATTTTAGGCATTATGTTTTACATGTTAGGTCGGCACTAAAAGAGTTTCAAAATGCGACAGGTGCACTTGCTGCAGTAAAGACGTGCGACCTTTTGTCCTCAATCAATGTATGAAAACCAAAGACAATAGCACAGATACAGAAGATCAACAACAAATTTGATACCTGCTTACATGATTTTTGCATCCTTGCTTAATCAACATTTTCAAAATTGCCAATGTAAGAAACCATCTACACACCCTACAAACGCAGGCGCTTTTCCTACCGTTTGAACTTGGTAAACACTTACAGTTTGTAGCATTGAGGTATTTGATGTCAGAAATGGGCATGTGCATGAGAATTTGGTCATGGAAACCTTTGAAAGCAATGTAACTGGAAATTACTGGAATACTCTGGTGATTAAGATGACAAAGTGATATGAAACAACCTCAGTGGGTTACTGCTTTACCAATAATCAAACATCAATTTTGAGGCATATCAGGGTGTACAATAACCCGAGTTTTCTCAGATGAAATTCGCTCTATGATATGTTGATATCGCTCATATACATCAGAGCGCACTACCATTCAAAAACAAGTTGAGGTGCTTTGTTCACCGTCCGATCTTAAACGATATCCGTAAGCTATGGTCACACATAGCCGGTTTTACGATACGGGTCCACACGGAATCAAAACCGTGTTGACCTGTTTCAACCCATATTGACCCGTATCGCCACCCGTTTAGATTCCGTGTGCGGTTTGTGAGAACAATACGGTAGCGAGCATGTTTTGACTTTGTACAAAAAATTGACACGGATTTCAATTCCGTGTGCGGCAACCCGGTTCATACCGCATCGACCCTTTTTCAGCCCGTATCTACCCCTATCGTATACCGTATCTCATTTTTGTACCGAATAATGACTTCATGCATAGCGGTACAATGCGCGTGAACTGCATTGAGTCCAATACACACGCAATTGCGCCGGCGGTTTGATAGTATTGACGAGATACTTCGTCGATATATCGACGCATCGGCCGACTTAAAAACGATTTTTGTATAATTGACGGGTTTTGGTCACATCGGGGAAATTTTCGGTGATTAGTTTGACAGACAGTGTTGATTGGTCGACAGCTTTGCCGACGAAAGCAGTATTTTGTATGATCCGTGAGGTGTCAGCCTTTCCAGTTACAATCAACCGATCAATCGGCGGCTTTTTCACATTTTGAAGATGTCGGTAAAGAATAACCTACGCTTCTGTAAAGGCCTCGCTTTTACGTGACTGATTGAAAACCCGTTTTATTTGAAATATTTCGACGGAGATAATGCGGAATCGTCGACATTTTGACAATTCTGTAGCTCGGTGCACAATCTTATATCGATGTTTTCATGACCGGCCAGGTGTCGGCCACAACAAGCCGTCGTGTCACCGGTATATCAACGTATTTTCATCAATTTGTTTTTAGTCATCCAAGTGCTGCAAATCACCGACAAGAAATAGCAAGGATCAATTCTTCTCTCTTAAGTAGCCGCTTGACAAAAAGATCTCTCGGACAATCAAAATAACATCGACAGTGGTCTACTCTTCATCGCAAAAAAAAAAAAAAAACAAAACAAAAAAAAAAAGGAAAAAAAAAAAACCACGAAAAATAAGAATAACATATTAAAAGTTTAAAAGAGAAAATAAAGGCAATACTATACATGAAAAGGGTTTTGCTTCTAGCTGAAAGGGGCCCGTACGGGTCAATACGGTGAGGCACGGGTCCGCACGAGCGGTGATATGGTTTGGAAAACCGTGTAGATTTTTGAACAAGACCAAAAACTTTATAAAACCATATCATCGCCCCGAAATTCACACGAAATTTATACGGGTTACGATACGGGTCAATAAGGGTTGAGACGGGTCGACATGGTTTTCAATTGCAAAATGCAAATTGCAAAGACGTAACGTCAAATACTCCTAGCCCCTAGCGTAACACATAACGTCAACGTTTTTGACAAACGCGATTTTATCATAGTTTGGGTGTATCAATAAGATTTCTATGACATAAATTGCAACGATATTGTTTTTCTACTTATTTCATATACTATGTAAATAAGAACTATACAGACGTTTTACAGATGTTCCAATGTTAATTTTCATTTTGGATGACATAACTAGTCAATAATTATTATTGTCTTGGGTTCAATCTTTTTAGAAAAAGTCAGGTGCGAAAATAAATATTAAATCATTTTAAGTACAGTAAGTTATAAAACGTCACAATTTTCATTTCTAGCCTTTCGTTATTTTTTAAAAGACAATTTTGTCTTCTCTTTCTTTGAAAATGTTTTGTCTGCAACTTTTGCCTGGTTTGCGGAGCCGAGAGGTAGCGCGTCGGATTCACGATCAAGAGGTTCCGAGTTCAATCCCCGGTAGCTAAGGCTGTGCTTATCATAGGCCGACACATTCGGTGCGAGTACTGCTTGTGTGTTTCCCAGGAAGCACAATCGAGAGGAATTAAATTAGCTTCTAGCCTTCATCATTTTAGATCTATGTATTACGGATTTCATTTGATCTGACACTGACCTTTACTAAAAAATGTGTTCATATTTCGCATATAGCGTAAATCGCACATATACATGTACACACATATAGCAGGTACACAAGAAAATATTACTGATTTGTTATTTTTTTTTAAAAAAAAAAGACATGCGTGTAATTTATGATAATAAAAGCTACAGCTGCGCAATGTAAAATGAAATCTGCAATAAAAATAAATAAGTTAATATTATACTTTTGCCCATTGTTTCCTTTTCTTAACGCTTCGTACTATTTCTTGTACATGTATTAATTTAGATTTGGTGTTTTTATGATTCTGAACGGTTAAATTCAATAGAATTTTTCTTTCTTGTCTGTGTTTCCCATTTTTGCACAAGCACCAATTCTCTCACCAAGACAGTCCGTTTTACCCATTTTAAAATCTTGCCGAATAAAAAGTAAACGATCGGTTTAGACTGACGTTAAGACGTTACCCGGCGTAATTTGTCTACGGGGACATTTTTGGTGACAATTTTGAGAAGAAATAGTGTTTTGATCTTTGGAGTTATCATCGCGTGTTATATATCAAATTAATCTACAGGAAAAACGTATTTTTGATTACAATGTGAATATCCACTAAATTTTCAAGAACAAAATTAAGAGCGTCGTAAATTATCAATTGCATTGAAAAAGACGTCATTTTACACCACGGGGACATTTTAAGTGACAATTTTAATTACATTTTTCGGAACTTTACAATCAAAATACGGAAACAAAATTTAATAATATAAAACTTCGATAAAAACGTATTTTTAAAATTATTTTTTTTGTTATAAAATTTTGTATGTGCATGAAATTATGAATCGCCAAAAATTTCATATACATTTTTTCATGATCATGGGACATTTTTTGTGTTTTTCTTTTTTCATATTTCTAATTCATTTTCCTGACATCTATAAAGAATTTATATCACAACCACCGGTAATGACGTGACATAAGTCGAAAAGACGAATCAGGGTATTTTTCCCGCGATTTACAGAGAACGAATGTGAAAACCAGCTAGGAGTTGAACAATTTGTTCCGCGGGACATCGAAATTGTAAACGTTTCGTTTCTTTCCTGTCGCTGTATTCAGTGTGCCATTTACACAAAAACAAAAATTAATCACAAAAATATGTGCCGTTTTCCATTATCTTTCGTTTGATATATAACAATGACACCAAAATAGAACGGTAATTTTCTGTCAACAGTTTTAAAACGCAACTACATCAAATTTTTGAAAGTGGTAGGAGTATTATGACGTTACGTCAAAATCGAAAATCTTTAAAAAGCGCTGGTATTACTACTAATGCAACGTAGGATTCCAGGAATTTGAAAAAAAATAATCCCAAACTCAAAGAAGGCAAATACAGTAAAATGTGCCAAGAAAATAATGTTCTCATTTTTTGTGTCAACAAAAGAATGCGGAAAAGACAAGTTCCTGTCAACATCCCATTCTCAATTTTTTATAATTAGTGTGATGGATGCAGTTAAACAACAACAACATCATCAAAAAACCCAGAATGTATCATTTAAAGTACCTGTCAAAAAGGGTTGTGTTTGTTAGTATCGATCATTTCATTTAGCTAGGAATGATTTGACGCATGAAGCGCCCAAAATGCGAGATTGTAATATTGTTCATGAGCGCCACGCTACTTTGCACAGAAGATTCTATAAAGACAATTTAATTTTTGGGGTTTGAACAAGCACCATATAGCCCAGATGTCGTTGCAATGGACTTCGAAATATTCCTAAATATTCCCGCGATTGAAGTCTAAGGTTCGAGAGAGATGGTCCAAGAATGAAGAAGAAATGAAATGCGCTGTCTGATCTACTGTCAAGTGAAACCCAAAGGACTGGTATAAGTAAGTGTTCTACAGTTGGGTTGAGAGACATCATAAATATGTGAGTTCCAGCTGAACACTTAATTGTAGTAAGGACGTCGTTTTCTAAAAACGTCGATATTTGAGCGTTTTTGACGTCAAGGTGCTCCGTACATTATAAGGTGTTATTGTTTGAGATGTGAAATCTCAATTGTTTTTGAGTGAACACTATCGAAATTATAAATGTACACGAAGAAAAAAGTTTCAAAATTATTTTGATATGTGTTTAAAAGTTATTTGTCGGAAAATATTACACTCACAACGTAAGTTCGGGAACTTTCCGACTGTACCTCGTATAATCTAAAATAACTTAACCCTTTCCCAAACTACAAAATTTTAGGACATTCCTATTCAAAAGCTGCCGTGTACAGCAAAACTGATGTTAAAAAGGAAGGGATCGTGTAGGCCTATAATATAACACAGAAAATATTGAGACAAAGGAGAAACTGCTGGTTTCCTAAGCCTTTTCTACAGGGGACGTCAAAACCCGGTCTTTTTTGGGAAAGGGTTAAACACGGTGGCTAACGCACATGAATTTCGGGAAATGTTCAGTCCAAAAATAGTCCGGAGCAAGGTATGTATTGTTTAATTTCTCAGTATATACTTTACGAATTTTAACGAAGAAAGTGCACCATACGCACCGTCGGTGTGAACGTTTCCCAAATATCACGTGTGTTTTCCACCGTGTTAGATGTAAGGACCATCTTTTTCAAATTCTGACTCAAGCTTATAATTCGTCGTTTATAACTGTAGACTTGTATACAAACACTATACTGCTTGTTGTTGAAAATGACCCAACACAAACACTTTCTTTTTCGAGAATAAATTAGTTATGACATTAATTCACCCGTACAGCTAACGATAAATGGTTTGATGAATGTTAAAACTGTGTATTTGTTTTTTTAGTGTTTGTATACAAGTCTACACTTATAGCCGATAGACTATACGTACAAAACTCCGGCTATGCTGTTAACAGTTGCGTTCTCTTGCGGATGTAAACACGTAATATCTGAAGTAAAACACGAGATGTTTGTTCCGTAAAGCGAGATGTTTTAGCTTTCTTAAGATGTTTCAGATAAAGCTTTTTAAGACCGTGATTCGAACCAAGGTGTTCCGAATGCTACATCCTTTAAACAAATGACATCATGATTACGTCATTTGTATAAATTATCGAGCTTTCGGAACACCGCAATTTATGAAATATGAAGCATTCGGAACAACTCGGTCAATTCTCTCTCATATAGTTTCTACAGAGTTGAACAAGCGGTTCCACAAGAAGTACAGAGTAATGGCGCCTTTCATTGAACGGCTAAAATCTATCTCTCAAGAACGTGTTATCTTAAAATATCTTAAGAAATCTCAAGAACTCATAAAAATCTTGTTGTAAAAGATCGCACCTCAGATCTTAAGAGCAACACTTGTAAGCTGACCATTGATGAAAATGCCGAAAGCACGTCATAACTGTCTGCTTTGGCTACTAATTAATCCGAGTTTTCTCTGATGAAATTTGCTCTTTGATATGTCGCTCATTTGAAATGAGCGAGATCAACACATAAGAGAGCGAATTTCATCAGAGAAAACTCGGATTAGCTACTAATCATATTCACATTTTTACATTATTTTAGTAATAGCAACCAGTTAGACATCCTCGAATACCCCGGCGTATGAGCTACGCCACAAGACCCCTAGGTCAATTGGCCAGTAGAACTTTGAATTACCGTTTCCGAAATGCCGTCGATTCATTGGTTCCATCATTAGTTTATGATGGACGAGTAGACCATTTTCCGGAAAACTGGCCGATACAAATCGCCAACTTCCAAACAGTGATTACGTCAGAGGTACGTAATTTAATTTAATCTTGATTCTGGGTAGATAACTGCGTAGGAGATTGACAAATCGCTTCGGGTAAGCTGTCAATATGAAGGATTGGATCTACTATCGGTTAGCGTGTGAAAATTTAGTGTTTCGAGTTTAAACGATTTCCAAAAAGAAACACTACCATCTTTCTATTTAACAGCCGTATTAGATGTCAGCGATCTGTAATTTATATTTCGGTGCTTCACAAATTACAACTGATTATAAGCGTAGCCATCTTGGTTGTTTTTGACAACGCATTGACTTATGAGAGCCTTTTGATTTTGCCTTGCACTCGCACGTTTCGTATCGATTTTTGGAGGCTAATTTAAAGTTTTTACTGGGGCGTCATTTAGCGTAGTTCATACCCTGTGGTATCTACATGCATTGCAAATAAAAATCACTTGTGCTGTAAAATCACGGTGGGGATTGTGCATGATGGGATGGATAACGACTACCGACAATAGGGAACGATTTTATCAAGTAAACCGTGACGTAATTCCGGACAAATAAATAGTATTTCGTTGGTGTTGTTGTAAAAATCTCGTATTGTTAAACCGAAGTGACCGTGCGCTGTGAATATTTATAAACAAACGTAATCGTCTGCAATATTGATAATAATAAGCGCAAGTTTACTTCGGTTAAACAATACTTACGGCTTGAATCAAACCGTAGTTACGAGATGTTATAACAACACCGACGGTTTATCAAAACATAACGGTAAGCTCAGTCTATTTTTTGCACAAAATTTGATGCCAACTCGCCTCGCTTCAGGTAAGACATTTTGCAATAACTCTGTTATTTCTGTATCAATTTTCAAGCGGTTTGCTGCATGTACCCCGCCTTATCGAGCTCTTTCATCGGATGTATGACATATTGGATAACTCATGATACTTTTTCCGAAATATTGTCCCAACCGACCAGAAAGCGAAATGGTAACGACTACGGCCAAATTAACCACGCTTCAGGTAAGAATTTGTACAATAACTTTCTTATTTCTGCGTCAATTTTCATGCGGTTTGTTGCATGTACTCCGTCTTACTGAGCCCTTTTCTCAGATGTATCATTTATCTGGAACTTCCCTGTACTTTTCTCAAAGACCGATCCCAACTGACTAGAAAAAGGGCCTGAATTTTTTGTCGTTTTTCTGGTCGGTTGGGATCAATTTTTGGACAAAGTACAAAGATTCTACAAACAAGTCATATATCCGAGGAAAGAGCTCACTAATGCGGGGTACATGCAACAAACCGCTTGAAAATTGGAGCAGAAATAAGAAAATTATTGCACAATTTCTTACCTGAAGCGAGGACAAATTTGTCCGTATACTTCGTTTTCGTTATCCATCCCATCATGCACAATCCCCACCGTGAAAATAGGAACATTGCAATATTAGCTAAAAAATAATTAAATGAAAAATAACAAATAAACACTTTAAAATAGTGTACACAAGGCGAACTGAATTCCTGCCTTGTAGAGAATGAATTTTGAAAAGACTACGTGAGCGGAAACTGAACTTTCTAATTACTCGTACAAAGAATCTTTCAACATTTCTTTAATCTCATGTTGTGGCACCCATTCTAACTCGTATATCTTAGAGACACTAATGAATACACACATAACAGAGGTATTTTCTTAAGGGGGAATGCTCCAGTTTCCTAATTTTTTCCCCAATAATAGAATTTATTTATATTTTGTATGTTGAAATTACATGTTATTACCAATTGAAAAATAAAATAAAAATGGACGGTCAGCGATCTTGTTTGAATTTTATAGGCATTCGTATCACATACCCCTACATCGAAAAAATGAACAATTTCTTGCACCTGTCCAAGGTCACTAAAATGCTAATAAAATGCTATATATTCATTGTTTAGTCCCGAAAACGGATTTAAGGTAACGACTTACATTAATAAGAACAGAAAACCCAAAATATGTGCTAATATAAACGCGTAAATGTATAAAACAGCATGATCACGTGTTCGGTTAGATCAACGAAGCTGGAGTTTTTTATGTCAAAATTTGCATATTTTTCGAAATATTTCAAGTTCTACATAATAGAATTTGATAAAACTCCCTCATTGTATTAAGCAACATGTCCTGGTAATAATTCAAAAAGAAAATGTATAGGTCAGCGAACTTATTAGTGAATTACAGCCATTTTTATCAGCTACACATGAATAAAATGACGCAAAACTGTGGTAACTGCATACACACTTACGACTGTCTTGCTCTAAATAATCGATTTCCATCTTGGGGAAATCAGTTTTGCATAATAAATACACTTTTACCGTCGAAAATGGTAAATTGGAATAATGTGTTATATTATTGAAAATATGGTAGCGAAACATATTGGTACGAAACATTTAATTTACTACAGTAAAGACCGAGTGTTCCGAAAAACTGGAGCATTCCCCCTTGAGAACGAGATTTTGTTTCGATATATGAGGAGTGAGGAAAGTTTAAATGTTTTAAAGTAAAGCGTTTTTAGAGCGAGCGTGTTAAGCCATTCAATTGGAGTGCAATTACTCTATACTTATTATTTAACCCTTTCCCTAACAAGACCTGGTTTTGACGGTCCTAACAGAAACGGCTTGGGAAAACATTGAGACAAAAGAAGAAACTGCTGATAACCAGCAGTTTCTCCTTTTGTCTCAATATTTTCTGTTCTATATTTTACACAAATTCTATCTTTTATAACATCCATTTTGTGATTTGTGTCATTTTTTTAAGTAGATCACCCCAAAAGTTTGTTGTTCGGGAAAGGGTTAACCCCTTGGTGCCTCGAGTACACCATACTTACAAGATATGACGTTGCAATGACGTCATTTTTTAGCGAGCCGGGACTTTATGTCCTAGTGTCGGCGTCGTGTCCCGTCCCGTCGCGTCGCATCGCGTCGCGATCTTCACTTGAAAAACTTTAACCTTGTCTATGTCTCAGGCACTATTAGAGATACAGCCTTTATATTTCATACATGGATACATCTCGACAAGACCGTTCATTTGGGTCGATGACCTTTGACCTAGTGACCTTGACCTTGGAGTTTGACCTACTTTTGAAAAACTTTAACCTGGCCTATATCTCATGCACTATTATTGTTAGAGACTTGATATTTCACACATGGATACCTCCTGCCAAGACCTTTCATTTGGGACCATGACCCTTGACCTTGTGACCTTGACCTTTGAGTTTGACCTACTTTTAAAAAATTGGCTGATTTTGTGACAAGCTCCCGTATAGGCGAGCTACGTAGTCCGCGGACAAATCTTGTTTAAATAAAGTATTGATCATTCGGAACACATCTGTACATTCAGTATTGCGAAATGCTTAATTTAAACGTCTTTTAAAAGAAATCTTCTTAAGACAGAGAGAAAGGAGGTGGTACAACCATATGAAGGTAAAAATTCGTTTTTGCAAAATTCACAGCGTTTCGCTCCTTAAAACCTTTGGTTATACACAACTCGGCGTCCACATCACGCCAAAAGTACGCTGCACTGGTGAAGTTTCCTGGACGTGGACGATGGTTTGGAATAGGAAAATAACCCATTACCAAACGACAAAGTGTTAAGCTTGTCCAAATTGAAAGAAGTTGCAGATGATAGTTTCAATGTGAAGAAATTCTAAAATTGTACTACATTTTTGGAAGGAAACATTGTGTGAGATGAAGAAATTGATTGTCACAAACAATTTCTTCATTTTCTACAAAGTTTTTCAAAACTTATTCCTTGAAGAGCGTCAAAACGCGTCAATGAGTGGTAATGAACTAAACAGTAAAAATGTGTATGTGATCGGGCGTTTATATGCACAGAGTTCAACGGGCTTATTGCTATTGCATTATATCTTTGACATTTTCGATATAACAATACTATAGTTCAGCTATGATAATTATAATATCACGTTTCACCTATGTAAACAATGAAAAAAGGTTCTCTAAATTCAATTCTGATTTTCATGCGTCGTTCGAATCTTGCAGGTGTGGGGCAACTGCAAGATTTGAACCAGCGCATGCAAAATTACTATAGTTCGATTTTGATATTATGTTTTTTACATGACTAATGTTATTAAACATTTGTCATATTACTTTGACTTGACTATAACAATGATAATGTAACTGTTTCTTGGACAGGTACATTTTAGACTGCTCCGGTTTCAAAAGAAGATAAGGACGACAAAATGTGAATTTTTAAAGGTGGGATATATGCAAGATATATAAGGAAATATTTAGACAAAGGGGCTAAATTATGGTTGTCAATAGGCGCGCTCTTTAGAGCAAGCTTTTTTAGATAACTCAAACTGTTTTAGATGAAGCGCTTTCAGGACATAGGTTCTGACAAAGATGTTCCGAAAGCTCCATACCTCATACAAATGACGTCATCGTGACGTCATTTGTACGAAGTATGAAGAATTCGGAACTCTACGATTTATGACTCATGGAGCATTCGGAAAAATCGGTCAATTCTCTCTTATACGTTTTCTACAGCTCTCGAGTTGACCGAGGGTTCCGTAAGAATTATATATACATGTATATGATTATCATTGTAATGGCGTCTCCTATCGAGCGACTTAAAAATCTTGCTCTGAAGACGGTAGCTTAATCTTAAAACATATTAAGAAATATCAATATATCTTACAAAATTTCGCTCAGAAGAACGCACCTCTGTTCTTATGTAATAAAGAATTCGTAATACATAATGCACCGTGTATAATCACGTGACTCAGAATTTCCGATAATCTTCAATATCTTTTTTAATACTTGACCAATTTGAATTCGGTTTGAAGCAGAGACGTTTGAAAAATGCCAGGAATAGGCTGAACGTGTTGGATTAAAAAACAATCATCTGATAAACAAGTTATCGAAGATAAACCAAAATTTTGGTATATCTTAAATAACTTTTTGTCAGTTGATTTTTCAAAAATGAACAACGTCCATATAATGCGTGACGTCTGTCCACATTCTCTGCTTTAAACCGATTTCAAATCGGTCCAGTAATTACACATTTTTTGAAGATTTTCTGAAATATTGTATCACGTGATTATCCATCGTGTAATGTATGTCTTACTATATCTCTGATTGGCGTCTGGATCTGCTACAAGATTTCCACCAACGAGCACAACCTCAAAGCTTTGTGTCTGAAAAAAAATAACACACAAACGTACAGGGAAAACTGCATTTAATCCTTTCCCAAACAGCAAACTTCTAAGATTATCCAATTCAAAACCTGATGCAGACGACAAAAGGGATGGTGTTACAGATAGAATTCGCGTATAAGATGCCACAGAAAATATTGAGACAAAAGGAGAAAATGCTGGTCATCAGCAGTTTCTTCTTTGTCTCAATGCTTTCCCAAGCCACATCTATCAGGGACGCCAAAACCAGGTCTTCTTTGGGAAATGGTTAGTGAATAGATGGTAGAATATCCATCATGGTGTCATTTTGAGACTTACCAACCTCATTATTTTTCGGTCAACGGCGTATACGTCCGGCAGTATCTGATCTATACAGATAAGTTACGTAGAGGAAAAAGTCCAAACTTCATGTTTCGGAATGATAATGAAGTTGCTTGAAAAATGCCGACGTGGTATGAATCTCTCTAACGGGTATTCTACCTTAACCCTTTCCCCAAACAAGACCTGGTTTTGACGTCCCTAATAGAAAGCAAATTTTTCAAAATTTGCTTTTCCTTGCAGCCACCATTCTCTGCACTTTACCATTCTCTGCATACCACAAAACATTTTCCGGTCCTCCTCACTATAAATAGTTCTATCAAAAGCAAAGATTAATGAGGTAACAGTCATTCGAATGTTCAATATGTAAGTCCGAAGTTATACATGTAGATATTGAATTGTGTGACTGAAAATGAAACATTCAATTAATCATGCCTTTAAGAAAAGAAAAGACCGACGTAGTAATTTGCTTTATTATGGTTCAAACATCAGTCCAATGGCCTTCCTTGTAAATGGGTCAGTCATGTTTACTGAACTATGAAATATATTCAAAGGCTCAAAGCTATAAAAAGCTATTGTCCACCCAAATTAACCAGGGACAACTTGATTTTCGTGCGCAAAGTCCGTTAGTTGAGCGTCTTAACAAAACATTTCCGAGGTGGGGTCATTACATATGCAGATGTCCCGGGTTAATCTTGCTGGACAATAATTTACACAAACGATAAACCCGTTGTGTGTATACTATGTATTTACAACTGGTAGTACCTGGCAAACCGCGTCCATTGATTGGTTAGTACTAGTATACACATAAAGGTTGTGCTCAAATATATTCATCATTTCCAGCATGGAATCAAAGTATTCAAGGTATTCAAATGGATAATCAAAGTACCTAATTAAAGTATTCTACTTCTGGATAGGCCAACATTATTAACAAATTTGCTTCCCAGCAGTACTTTCAGTACTTTGATTGTCATTTGTGGCAGTTTTTAAAGTGGACCACCCTAAATATTTGCCGTTTCGGAAAGGAATAAACTAAGCATACATTATCATAATATTAAAAATGACGTCAAAAATCATTGCTCGTCAGCGTTGTTTAGTTAATCGTTTGCGATATGTAGCAGAAGATAAAAAGAGTGTTGATAAAAATATGATCTATATCAAATATAGTAAAACAACATTGACACAAACGGAGAAAAAAGGATTATCAGCATTTTCTACTTTCACCTTTATGTTTCCTAAATACATGTTCGTTTCTAAGTATACGAACGTCAGAATCAGGCTATAACAGTTAAGTAAATGAGTCAGGATCTAGACAAAGATTCCCTAGGCCAGGCCAAAGACAAGTGATAAAGTACGAGGTGTTGTACCGTTATCACAGGGGATAATCACGTGATACAACAATTTCAAAAAAAGAAAAAATCTCCAATAGGTTTGTTATTACGGGACCAATTTGAAATCAATTTGAAACATAGAATGTGGACAGACGTAACACGCATTAAATGAACGTGGTTGATTTAAAACAAAATCAGATGATAAAAAAGATCTGGAAGATCGACCAAAATTTTGGAGATCAAGGTGAGCTATTGTAGTCACTAACCGTCCGGCGTCCGTCCGTCTGTCCGTCCGTCCGTTCACAATTTGGTGTTTGAACTCTAGTACCCACATTGACCAAACTTGGTCAAAACATAGATGACCATAAGTTCTCGGACAAGTTCAAACTTGGGTCAGATTGGACCAGGAAGTCAGGAGTTATGTGCCCTTGAATTTGACAAAATTACCGTTTTCGGTTTTGTTTCCACTCTTACAACCGCATATATTAACCAATCAGGACAAAACTTAGCCACAATGTTGGTGACCATAAGATCTTGGATGATTTAAATTTCCAGTTTAATCGAATAAGTAAGTCTGGAGTTATGAGCCCTTGAATTTGGCAAAATTGCTGTGTTCGACTTTGTCTTCTCTCTAGCAACCCCAGATATTGACCAACCAGGAGAAAACTTAGCTTCAATGTTGGTAACCATAAGATCTTTTATGAGAATTATTTTCAGCCTGATCGGACTAGAAAAGACTAGAGTTGTGTGCCCTTGAATTTGACAAAATTCCCGTTTTCAACATTGTTTTTACTTTAACTTTTAACAACCACAAATATTGACCAATCAAAACAAAACTTAGTTAGTGACCATAAGATCTTGAATGAGTATAATTTTCACTATGATCAGAGAAGAAATATTAGATGTATGTATAGTACCCTTAACATTGATAATATTGCAGTTTTTGACTTTGTTTTCACTATAATAGTAACAAATATTGACCAATTTATAGAAACTTGGACATAATGTTGATGACCACAAGAACGCCTATGAGAGTAGTTTAAAGCTTGATCAGAACTTTATACTTTGAGTTATGTGCCCTTGACGTTGACAAATAAGCTGTTTTCTTCGACTTGACAATTGACAATTCAAGAGCCGCTAGATCATGAATGCAGTTTTCAGCTTTATCCAAGGTATATTTCTTCTTGCCCTTGAACATGCCAACATTGCGTTTTTCACATTATCTAGTTTCATGTGAGCTATTAAGGACCATCATGGTCCTCTTCTTTTTTTAAAAAAAACCACTACGTCCAGCTTATTCCTGGCATTTCTTTCACTTTCTCTGATTCAGACCGAATAAAATGGTCAAGTAATAAGAAAAAATATTGATGATTGTCTAAAATTCTGAGTCTCGTGAATATCCACCGTGGATGTACGATATTCTTTTAGAGAAAGCGATTAAAGCGAGATGGCATTCCAATTTCATTCTTTAAAGTATGCTATTCTAATGTGTAGAAAGGTTATCGGTTTCATGAAGTTGTTATTTATAAGCGCAATACGCCTTTAAAGTTGAGACATAAATAACAAATTCCCTATAAATCTGAACTGTTGTCCACAATTTATCTAATTTTAGCACAAAATATATATTTCTCGTATACAGTGTAATAAGTTGGCTTGAAACTTTCAGAATTTTCACAAGAAAATATGCTCTTTCAGATCGAAATAATATTAAGATATATGAAAAAATAATGTATAATGTCACTTTTAAAGTCTAACAACTTACAACAGTCCAGTTGAAACACGTCAAATAGGCCACTTGCTGGTCAGCGCCGTAATCCGTAAAGTTTGCCCTACATGTCGTAGCATCCGCGTGGCTTAGGAAACCGTCCTGAAATGATTCCGAAATTTAAAAGAAAATCAAAATAAAAAAAAAGAATGAATAAAAAATCAAAATCAAAAAATGCAAATTTCTTTGTTGGTGTATACATGTAATCCAGTCAAATGATTGTAGATCTAACCTCAAAGAAACAGTGATACCAGACACAGAGCCATATGTAATTGGGGTCAATGGCTTTTTAAAATGGAAGGAATATTACACTAAATGTTCTATAAATCCTATGTTGTTGGTACTCGGTTAGACAATTGAAATGAGTACCCACAAGACAGAATTTGGATCGTTTGAAATAATGAATTGAGAATGTCTTCGTTCAAATTCAAAATAATTGTAGACGACCAACAAAATGCTACGTCATAATTATGTCACTTATCTCGATAAAAGTTACATTCCTGGAACGTGAAAATAGTCGACCATAGTTTGTCTGTTCGAACTGCTCTCTTTAGGTATTTTACTTCCAATGTGCATATTTAGTTGACATCTGCCAAGTCTGGTCCATTGCTCATATATTGGTTGGTTGATTTCCCGGAAGCTACCTTTTTGCGTGACGGGTCAAATAATTAAATCAGAAAAAGTCATTCCTTTTCTTCAAATAGTTTTACATTGTAAAAACAGCTTTAATCAAGTTGTTCTGATGAGAGCTTTGACAAACAACGGGTACATTAATTATGCCACAAAACTGCTCCATTTCTTCAGAGTTCAACTCTTCAATGTCAACTTTGTTTTGGATCTCAAACAAGTGTGGTAGTATGATTTATGGCTTAATTCATGAACAGTTCCTTGACTTTCACTTCAGTCAAATTAAACAAAGGACGCCTGAAGTTACTGCTAATGCCGTTAGCACGAGATCCCCGGACCAGAAAGACTCAGTGACAAATTGGTATTCACAGTCAAAATCGTTCTTTTCTATATCGAGGAAATGTTTCTTAACCCTTTTTGTAATCTAATCTAATATTTTAAAACCCTTTATATTCCGTTTTTATTCACCTCACATGGTGTGGCTAAGCAAAGAGGTTATTCGACGAGTTTACTTCTCGATACATTGGTTGATATAGGAGAAAAACGTGCGGCACGAGCGTGAACACATTTCGAAATTGAAAGAATGTGCAATTGTAAAATGTGTTATAATAAAAACTCGTAACTGCAGCTTGATTCACGCTGTAGTTATAATGTTTTGCAATAATACCGACGATTTACCACTTATCGAGAAGGCTGTTTCTCCTCATATTTAAATGTAATAGGCCTGTCCCACCTAACCGAACATTCGTTGCGACTTTATACCGAATATCAAGTGCGAAATTCGCAGTATTCGTTGTCATTTTATTCGGTGAACTTTTGGTCTTCAACGATTGTGTACCGACCAAACACCGAACACGTAACGAACTTGTAGCGAATGTGTCGAACAGCCAACGTTGTTTTTCCGAAATATCCCCCCAATTCGTTCCCAAACATCAACGAACCCCTACCGTTTGAGTAACGAATATAACGTCATATTCGGAATGGCATCGTCAGGATCGGTGTCTTCGTTAGTGGTTCGTTTAACCTTTTCGGCCAGATCGGTAAAGAAACGCACCTTCATAGGAATGCAAACGCTAGTCCTTCGGTGAGATCATAACGAACATACCGAACAGGAATTCGTCTGCGAGTTATTACCGACACCAAAACGAAAGTAACGAATGCCAGACGCAAGCCTACCGATCCCTCTGCGAACGATTAACGAACTCATTCCGAAATTTTCATTCGCTGCATTCGTTGAAAAATTTTGTGCATGCTCAAAAACTTTTTTAGGCGTCTGCGAACACCGCGTAATGTCGACGAAAAGCACCGAATGGTACCGTAAACATACCGAACACAAACCGTTTGTGGAACGAACCTTTAACGAATACACCGAATTTAGTTCGGTACGCATTCGGTGTAAAAATTCGGTTAGGTGGGACAGGCCTATGATGTACAGTTTATAGGCTCCGCCCTGTCTCCCGAATAAAAACAGAATATGTATACACGCTTTTTATCGAAAGGTCGCTTTAAACCGATTTTATTGACATTATACTCGTACCATTTATATAATGCATAAACCCATTCAGCTAATGTACTCAATTTTGATTTAGTATGCTTCAGAAAACTTCGGTGGAAAAGAAATACTGTGCGTATTTAAAATGCGTCTTCTTTAATGTTTTTTTATTATTATTATTTTTATTATTCAAATATCAGAACCTCAGAGCTCAGTAGATAATGTTGGAATCGGCCAATTGAAACATCTTGTTACGAATTGGTTGGTTTGATCAAATCATTACCAGACGACACAATTTAAGACTATTCCAAATTAAAAGATGCCACAAACGACAATTTCATGTAAATATTTCATTTTTGTCTTTTCGGGTAGAAAATATTTTGGAAAATTAAGAGGTTGCTTACTGAAAGCAGTTTGTCAATCAGTTTTCCACTTTTCCCAAAATTATCTGTTCAAAAGTAAAAAAAAAAAGAAAAAAGAGTCAACGTGTGGAAATAGGATAAACCGCTTTTGTCAAAAAGTAACATTTCAGCCTTATCCATTTTAATGGTTCTTGCAGACGACAAAATATTCGATATGAAAACGGAAAAAACGTTTGTGTTACATGAATATACCATTGAAAACATATGGGAAAAGGGGATAAATTGATGATATCATTTTTTTCTCTCTATGTTTGCCAAGACCATTGTTATAGGCACACCGTGTATACAACAATTTCGCTGCATTTACGTTATGGTTAATTACAGCACTTTTGAAACAGGACTTGTCTAAAATTAAACAAATAAAATAAAAATTAAAAAGGTGACAAAAGAAGAAGCGTTTGGCATTTAAAAAAACACGAAAAATTTACTTTTATATTACAAGAACTTGTTTTTATGGAAGAACTTGTTTCAAACGAATAAATTCCAGCAAATGTTCTTTCAAAATTCTGTAAAATGTAGGAGAAAAAAGCATGAGTTTATCTCAAGGTCCGATCTTCTTGCCTCGAGAAATCCTAACTTAGTTTAGTCGCCTCGAATCCTCCTTATGTCTCTGAATACCAACCTGCCCTCAAGAGCGAAATCTAATAAAAACGTCGTGCTGATTGCACGATAAATTGTAAGAAACTCGTGCAATTCTAGTTGAGGTAACTTCAGATGAGTAAGAGTTAGAATCATGAATTAAGCCATTAGTGTTAATGTAAATTTAGTCAATCCCTAATGAGATTTTCGCAACATCGGAATTTTTGTGCGAAGTCGCTAACATTCGTTAGGTGTCCGCAGCTATTCCGGCAACGTCGTAAACATTCGGCGCTGGAACGTTCCACCGCCGAATGTTTACGATGTCGCCGAATAATTCCCACATCACATGAATCTCAATATGGGTTGAATACCTTAGGATAGGTAAGTACGACACAATGAACGATTTTATAATCACAATTACTATTCTTTTTGACAGGGGCGATTTGAAGAGAAAGAAATAGGAAACGTTTTCTTCCACTTGACAGTGACATAATTTCGGACAAATAAACACTTTTTCGTTGTTGCTGTTGTAAAATTTCGTAACTACGGCTTGATTCAAGCCGAAGTTACGAGATTTTGAAACAACACCGACGGTTTATCAAAACATAATGTAAACCAGTCTATTTTAGCACAAAATTCATTGCTATGGTCTGAGTCAGAAACTTGAAAAGGAAGTTTGTGCGGTATTAATATGGACTCAGATCAGCCTGTGCATGGACACAGTGTCAAAATTATTTCCGCTTATAATACATTTTGCATTACCAGAATACCGATTTGTATTTTGTTTATGGCAGAAAATGTGAAAAAGAAACATATGGGTTTTCTGTATGTGTTGGATCTAAGAGTAACTGATAAAAAATTAATGACGAAGAAACTAAATTTTGCTTGGTGGCCAATTCCTTTTTTCATTCATTAGTTGTGTAAAAGATCGCAGCAGCGTTGGAATTTGGTCAGCTTTAAGTGTTGTCGTTTGGGAAAGATTTAGAGTTGTTTAACCCATTACCAAACGACAAAATGTGGACCTGTCCAAATTGAAAGATGTTGCAGACGATAATTTCAAGTGAATGAAAATAGACAATTTTTGGTCATACTGAGAAGAAAACATTGTGTAAAATGAAAAAAATTGCTTGCCACAAGCAATTTCTTCATTTTCTACAATGTTTTCCAAAGCAAATACCTTGTGAGGAGTCAAAAGGAGTCCCCGTGTGGTAATGGGTTAAAGAAGAAGAAGATAAAGAAAAGACGAACGAAGAAGAAAAAAGAAGAAGAATTGAGAAAGAGAGAAGATAATGAAGAAGAAGAAGAAGAAGAAGAAGAAGAAGAAGAAGAAGAAGAAGAAGAAGAAGAAGAAGAAGAAGAAGAAGAAGAAGAAGAAGAAGAAGAAGAAGAAGAAGAAGAACTTACCACAAGTTTTGTGTCTTCAGTCTTGTTGATGAATGCAGTGATGTTATCCGTACCGCCACATTCAAATACTGAAAAATAGTCAATATAATGCCTTTCAACAGAAACCTCGTAACTGCAGCTTAATAAAGGTGCAGTTACGAGGTTTGTGTTGAAAAGCGACAACATGCTGTGTTCAACCGTGGACAAATGCAAAATGGAAAAATATTGTTCAGAAACCTTCCAGAAATAAACCAGAGGTGAATTCTTTAGAGCAATACTTTTTAAAAAGATTTCTTAGGCTGTTTTAGGTCAAGCGTTTTAAAGCTACTATTTCCCAGATTTGGACCCAAAAATTGTCAAATACAAACGAAATGTACACTTTTTAAGCTTTATATGACCTGATTCAATGATTACGACAAACTATTGAAGCAACGACTCATTTTTTCGCAATTTGATACCAAATTCATGAAGCGATGTCGAAAGTAGGTCAAAACAGTAGGACATGCGACTTTCTTAAGTGCTTGTCTCAGAGAAAATCATGCAAAACAGTCCACAAGCACTTTTCACCGATTTTGACGATTTTTGCCATGGTGAACCATCTATAGGCGAAATGTCCATTTGCAAAATATTTTGTCGATATCTCCATGGATACCTGTTTTATGGAGCGCCATCTATGTCAGGCACCTTGAATTTAAGGACCCATAATTTTTACTAGAATGCCTATCATTTTTAGCCATTTTCAGCCGAGGAAGTCAGACTTATCCCTATATGACAGTATAATATTATACCATTTACTAAAAGTTACTACTCCCTTCTTCTAATCAAAAGAAACAAATCAAGAAAAGTGCCTAATATACTCGAGTGATGCCCCTATGTTGTAGGTACCCAATGCAATTTTGCTGAATAAGCACTTTTTGGCTTTTTTCAAGGCCTTAAATCTTCTAAGATAGTGTTAATTGATAGTATTTTTTTTACATTTATTGATAGTCCTGCCTTCGGTTAACAAGTTAGAAAAATATCTAGCTTGGCCCGCCATAATCTTTACCATGGCAACGCATAGAATAGGGGCATTGTGGGATATTTAACAAAATACTTAACTTTCAATTTTGACAGCCAATGATGTGTTTTATCACTTACAAAAAAGTTAGCTCAAATATGATGTACACAAACCGGTAATTTCCAAGATGGCCGCCAAAATGGCCGCCAAAAGCATTGAATTTGCCATAACTTTTGTACTGATAGCACCAGCAGAGTAAATTTGGTGTCTAACCCTATGTTTTTGGGGTCAAGGAATCTAATTCAGACATCCTTAATTAGATAAAACAAATATATATTCAAATAAAGTGAGAACAAGAGGTATATGATGGCGATAAGCTACTCAACTGAGTGAGAAAAGTCTAATTATTTGCCTTATTTAGCAATTTACAAGCCAAGGAAGACAGACTTATCCCTATATGACAGTATAATACCATAGCATTTTCTGAAAGTAACTACTCCCTTCTTCTAATTAAAAGAAACAAATCAAGAAAATTACCTAATATACTGGAGTGACGTCCCCTATGTTGTAGGTACCCAATGCAATATTGCTGAAAAAACATTTTTTGGCTGTTTTCAAGGCCTTAAATCTTTTAAGGTAGGATTAATAGACAGTATTTATTTACATTTATGGATATTCCTGCTTTTGTTTACCAAGTTTTCAAAGAATATCTAGATTGACCCGCCATAATGCTTACCATGGCAACGCATAGAATAGGGGTAGTGTTGGGATATTTTGAAATTAATTTTATTTCCTCACAAAACCACCCAAATATTGTAACAAAATATTTCAAAATCAATTATGACAGAAAATGGTGTGTTCTATCACATACAAAAAATTAGCCCAGTATGATGTACAGAAACTGGTTATTTCCAAGATGGCCACCAAAATGGCCGCCAAAATCACTGAATTTCACATAACTTTTGTACTGATAGTACCAGCAGAGTAAATTTGGTGTCTAACCCTATGTTTTTTTGGGTCTAGCAATCTAATTCAAACATCGTAAATGATATAAAACGAAGATTTATCAAAATAAAGTGAGAACAAGAGGTATTTGATGGCCTTCGGTTTCTCACCTAGGTGAGAAAAGTCAAGTTATGTTGCCTTAATTAGCCATTTTCAACCAAGGATGTCAGACTTTTTCCTATATACAATGTAACAGTATAATTTCATACCTTTTTAGAAAGTAACTACTCCCATCTTTTATTTGATCAAGCAAAGAGCCTAACATCCTAGAATGATGTCCCCTATGTTGTAGGTACCCTCTGCAATATTGCTGAATAATGACTTTTGGCTGTTTGCAAGGCCTTAACTTCAGGCTTAGGTCTTCAATGGTAGCGTTATTTGATAGTGTTTATTTGAATTTATGGATAGCCCTTCACTCGAATACCAAGTTCAAAATATCTAGCTTGGTCTGTAATACTAGTAATTGTTGGGGTAAGACTTCCTTGGCTGAAAATTGCAAAAAAAGGCAAATAATTAGACTTTTCTCACTCAGTTGAGTAGCTTATCGCCATCATAGACCTCTTGTTCTCACTTTATTTGAATAAATATTTGTTTTATCTAATTAAGGATGTCTGAATCAGATTCCTTGACCCCAAAAACATAGGGTTAGACACCAAATTTACTCTGCTGGTGCTATCAGTACAAAAATTATGGCAAATTCAATGCTTTTGGCGGCCATTTTGGCGGCCATCTTTGAAATTACCGGTTTGTGTACATCATATTTGAGCTAACTTTTCTGTAAGTGATAAAACACATCATTGGCTGTCAAAATTGAAAGTTAAATATTTTGTTACAATATTTTGGGGGGTTTGTGAGGAAATAAAATGATTTTCAAAATTCCCCCACAATGTCCCTATTCAATGCGTTGCCATGGTAACGATTATGACGGGCCAAGCTAGATATTTTTATGCTCCCCGAAAAAATTTCGGGGGACCATATAGTCGCCATGCTGTCCGTCCGTCCGTTCGTCCGTCCGTCCGTCCGTGTGTCCGTCCGTCCGTGTGTCCGTCCGTCCGTCCACAGCCAGATCTCAGCAACCCTTGGACCAAATTCAATGGAAACTTCACATGTGAATTCCCTGGGATAATACCTAGGGACCCTTTTCACCGTTTCTTAATTTGAGGCAGCGTCATGGAAAAAGGGGCCTTTGTGTAAAATTAGTTTTTCTCTAATTTCTCTTTATCTAATGGGCAGAATTTAATGAAATTGTGTACTTATGTAATAAAAAGGATGTTCTAGACCATATTTTATAAATAATGTGTGTACAAAAAGGCTGTCGTGGGAAAAGGGGGCTTAATGTATGATAGTTTTTATTTTGTGACAAACACGTTTTCGGGGAGCATAATCCGTCTGTGACGGCTCTTGTTCTAACTTGTTAACCGAAGGCAGGACTATCCATAAATGTAAAAAAATACTATCAATTAACACTACCTTAGAAGATTTAAGACCTTGAAAACAGCCAAAAAGTGATTTTTTCAGCAATATTGCATTGGGTACCTACAACATAGGAGACGTCACTCCACTATATTAGGTAATTTTCTTGATTTGTTTCTTTTAATTAGAAGAAGGGAGTAGTTACTTTCAGAAAATGGTACGGTATTATACTGTTATATAGGGATAAGACTGACTTCCTTGGCTGAAAATTGCTAAAAAGGCAAATAATTAGACTTTTCTCACTCAGTTGAGTAGCTTATCGCCATCATAGACCTCTTGTTCTCACTTTATTTGAATAAATATTTGTTTTATCTAATTAAGGATGTCTGAATTAGATTCCTTGACCCCAAAAACATAGGGTTAGACACCAAATTTACTCTGCTGGTGCTATCAGTACAAAAGTTATGGCAAATTCAATGCTTTTGGCGGCCATTTTGGCGGCCATCTTGGAAATTACCGATTTGTGTACATCATATTTGAGCTAACTTTTTTGTAAGTGATAAAACACATCATTGGCTGTCGAAATTGAAAGTTAAATATTTTGTTACAATATTTTGGGGGTTTTATGAGGAAATAAAATGATTTTCAAAATTCCCCCACAATGCCCCTATTCTATCCGTTGCCATGGTAACGATTATGGCGGGCCAAGCTAGATATTTTTATGCTCCCCGAAAAAATTTCGGGGACCATATAGTCGCCATGCTGTCCGTCCGTCCGTTCATCCGTCCGTCCGTGTGTCCGTCCGTCCGTCCACAGCCAGATCTCAGCAACCCTTGAACCAAATTCAATGAAACTTCACATGTGTATTCCCTGGGATAATACCTAGGGACCCTTTTCACCGTTTCTTAATTTGAGGCAGCGTCATGGAAAAAGGGGCCTTTGTGTAAAATTAGTTTTTCTCTAATTTCTCTTTATCTAATGGGCAGAATTTAATTAAATTGTGTACTTATGTAATAAAAAGGATGTTCTAGACCATATTTTATAAATAATGTGTGTACAAAAAGGCTGTCGTGGGAAAAGGGGGCTTAATGTATGATAGTTTTTATTTTGTGACAAACACGTTTTCGGGGAGCATAATCCGTCTGTGACGGCTCTTGTTCTAACTTGTTAACCGAAGGCAGGACTATCCATAAATGTAAAAAATACTATCAATTAACACTACCTTAGAAGATTTAAGGCCTTGAAAACAGCCAAAAAGTGATTTTTTCAGCAATATTGCATTGGGTACCTACAACATAGGAGACATCACTCCAGTATATTAGGTAATTTTCTTGATTTGTTTCTTTTAATTAGAAGAAGGGAGTAGTTACTTTCAGAAAATGCTATGGTATTATACTGTCATATAGGGATAAGTCTGACTTCCTTGGCTGAAAATTGCTAAATAAGGCAAATAATTAGACTTTTCTCACTCAGTTGAGTAGCTTATCGCCATCAAAGACCTCTTGTTCTCACTTTATTTGAATAAATATTTGTTTTTATCTAATTAAGGATGTCTGAATTAGATTCCTTGACCCCAAAAACATAGGGTTAGACACCAAATGTACTCTGCTGGTGCTATCAGTACAAAAGTTATGGCAAATTCAATGCTTTTGGCGGCCATTTTGGCGGCCATCTTGGAAATTACCGGTTTGTGTACATCATATTTGAGCTAACTTTTTTGTAAGTGATAAAACACCTCATTGGCTGTCGAAATTGAAAGTTAAATATTTTGTTACAATATTTTGGGGGTTTTGTGAGGAAATAAAATGATTTTCAAAATTCCCCCACAATGCCCCTATTCAATGCATTGCCATGGTAACGATTATGGCGGGCCAAGCTGGATATTTTTCTAACTTGTTAACCGAAGGCAGGACTATCCATAAATGTAAAAAATACTATCAATTAACACTACCTTAGAAGATTTAAGGCCTTGAAAAAAGCCAAAAAGTGCTTATTTAGCAAAATTGCATTGGGTACCTACAACATAGGGGGCATCACCCGAGTATACTAGGCACTTTTCTTGATTTGTTTCTTTTAATTAGAAGAAGGGAGCAGTTACTTTTAGTAAATGGTATAATATTATACTGTCATATAGGGATAAGTCTGACTTCCTCGGCTGAAAATGGTTAAAAATGATAGGAATTTTAGTCAAAATTCTGGGTCTTTAAATTCAAGGTGCCTGACATAGATGGCGCTCCATAAAACAGGTATCCATGGAGATATCGACAAAATATTTTGCAAATGGACATTTCGCCTATAGGTGGTTCACCATGCCAAAAATCATCAAAATCGGTGAAAAGTGCTTGTGGACTATTTTTTGGATTTTGCATGATTTTCTCTGAGACAAGCACTTAAATGGCGTCACAACATACATGATGACGTCATATTGAAATTCAAGTATGAATCTCGTTTGAATCATGGTCCGCGCTGTATGCGCATGCGCAACAATTTAAAAATAATTCTAACCCCATCTGAGACGGGGTTGAATTTAGGTTTGGATTCTCCCTAAATTCAGCTATCTGTCTTGTAATTTCGGCTCATTCTCTGTCTGAATCGCATATTATTAACCATCCCGAGGTGGTCAACACAAAAGTTTTGCATATTTTTTCAAAAAAATTCATTTTTTGCAATTAGACCATCTGTTACCGTCGCCCTTTAAGACCGGGATTCTGACCAAATCCTTCATACCTCATAAAATGACGTCATTTGTATACAGTATGGAACATTCTATCAATCATTGAGCATTCGGAACAACTCGGTCAGTTCTCTCTCATATTGTTTCTACAGAGGTGATCTACTGTTTCCGCAAGAAGCATGGGGTAATAGCACCTAACATTAGGCGTCTTAAAAGTATTGCTTTAAAGAGCACTTTATCTAAAATCTCTAGATATCTTGAGAAATTTCGCTCTAAAGAACGCGCGTCAGACTAAATAGGCGTCAGTAAGATTTCACATTTGGAAAATGACCATAAACTATGATAAAAACAATCTACATGCAAGAAAAGTATGGGGTGTACATTTTCGACCCTTGGAAAATGACCATAAACTTTGATAAAAACAATCTACATGCAAGAAAAGTATGGGGTGTACATTTTCTACCCTTATCCGTCTCACGCTTCTCAAAAGGCTCCTTTGACCCTTTCCCAAATGTCAAAAATTTAGGATGATCCACTTCAAAAAACTGCCACAAATGACAAAATGAATGTTATTAAAGATAGGATTTGATTAAAATATGACATAGAAAATATTGAGACAAAAGGAGAAACTGCTGGTTATCAGCAGTTTCTTCTTTTTTTTTCAATATTTTCCCAAACATTTTCTATTAGGGACGTCAAAACCAGGTCTTATTTGGGAACGGATTAAGAGTAGGCCTAGTGAAATACTCAAAAAGAGAAACTCACCGACTGCTGCTCTTGTTATTGACATTACAGCCAAAATATACAATCCCGCGCAGGACGCGAGTATACGCCACATATTGAAGATCTTATAATCCCTGCAAATAAAGAAAACAATAAATATCTCCAATTTTGTTTAAAATGTTGTAACTACGAGTACAGCGTCTTTACGTGTCACTTGATTTTCCAAAAGTGTTGTATATTGTTTTATCCCCAATATGTCCAACAAGTATCAAGACACATCACGAAATATATAGTTTTTGTTATCACGTAGAGGGGTATTTTGCGTGTCCATGAACTTCACCACGGTACGGAAACTCCAGAGACAGAGCTAATGGTTACGCAAGAAAATCCTCTGGAGGCGTCTACCCCTGCGAAAAAAGTTAAAGAACGCATTTCTAGTTCTTGAGCTGTTCTATAACGTTAAATGGCACTTCTAGAACTGTTCTAGAACAATTCTTCAAGTGCCATTTAACGTTCTAGAATAGTTGTTGAACTTGAATGAACTTTTCGCAGGGGTAGACTTGACACGAATTTTGGTACATTTTCACTTTGTTGTCCAATTTTTTTACTTTCGGTGATTAAAAAGAGAAACAAGGAGAATGCCATGCTCCACTGAAGCCATTTATAAGTCTGTTCAAGTTCTTTCGGCTTTGAAATGGGCAGCTTTTTTCATAGTATCACTGCTTTTGTGAGTTGACCCGGTGTTATTTTCGTATTTTAAAAGCGCACACCATGTATTTATGAGCATTTGAATGCTAACAACTACCACACAAAATGATATTTTTATGGTAATCGAAAGCTTCTTTTGAAAAGAGAATCCTTTCCCAGATAAGAAATTTAGAAATGTTTGGTTACCTGAGAAATAAATAGTATGGACATAGTAGGGTCAACTCGCTACAGCAATAATCATGTGAAAACGGGGTCGATTTTGAAGCCGAACGATTTAAAACAGATAAATGGTTGAAGCAGAGCATGATGTTCTCCTTTTTCCCATTTAACCTCCAAAAGAAAATAATTGGACAACAAAGTGAAAAAATATACAAAACAGTGCATCAAGACATACTTTCTAAATGAAATTGGAACGTTATGTCCCTTTAAAGCCAACACTTCCTTTTTCTGAAATAAATCGCATGGGTTGATTCAACGTTAACTAGCAATGCATGTTTTTGCTAAAAATAGACTCGGGTTACCGTTATGTTTTGATAAACCGTCGGTGTTGTTATCAAATCTCTTAACTACGGCTTGAATACGAGATTCTATAACAACACCTACGAAATAATATTGTTTGTCCGAATATAAGTTAACTAGTTCAAAGCGTACCCTATTTCGCACCTGTATATAATGACAAGGCAAATCATTATTCGCATCAAGTCTTTTTACTTCAATAACTTAATAGCTTTTTCTACAATCCTTACAAAGTGAAGCAACAACGTGTGTAAATATACTGTGCACAAAAAGTTTAGCACACTTGGAAAATGTCCTTTCCTAGTCACAAACTATTCCAAAATCCATAAAAATAAAACTCTAATGTGAAAATTCGATTTTCTAGCGCTTCCTGAAAATTTTGCTTCAAAATTCTTAAGCGTTAGTTAGGCATCTTACGTTAAAGTGCACAGGGGTCAGATGTCGAAAGTCAAGGAAATTTCAATGACGCGAATGTCCATCATAAGCAGCTAGGACCGCCATTCAATGTCTTCCCATGTTGCAGAGAAGCTTCCTGGCCACACAGAAAGGAATTTTGCCCATTCATACTGCAGATGACGCTAATTGCCAATGACGTTACAGACGTCATTACTTTCTCTAGCCTGACGTCCAACAATGTTCTTTGTGTGTTCTTTTGCTGGTGATTAAGCAGTTCAGGCGTAGATCATTCTGTATGTTCCTTGGAGTAGGTGGGTAGTGATTATCTTAATGAAATATCACAACGTTGTGTCGTTGTAAGACGGTCCATTGACAGGTTGGATAATTTCATTGCAGTACTCTTGCACCGTTTGGTTGCCATTAACTGAAATGAGGTCTGTTTAACTGTTTTCATCTATTCCTGCCTAAAAATGACGCTGCACTCGACGTAACAGTCTCAATGATGACGTTATTGGTATCAAGCCTTACGCATCTTCTCCAATCACAAATCCTGCCGTCAGTTAATGACACGTAAAATGAGATTCGTCCGGACATCAGTCCAATGTCTGCTGAATCAATATCGATGTGTCAATACCCACTGACGCCTTGCCTGTCGATGCTTAACGTCATTGGCGTAAGATTGGAGGACCCTGATGCAAGTTGTGTGGAGCCTGTTCCGGACAGTCTGGTCACTAACGGTATACCCTTTGACGTCCTGGAGGAGTAGCACTAAATTCTTACTAGACAGGAATTTGAAACGTCGTCAAGACGTCGCTGTGAAACGATCCTCCCTGAACGTCGTTTTACACGGTCTACAAGATTTAGGTCGGTCGCTCGTGGCTAAAGTTGCATAAACCAAGTGCCGTAGACGCGTAATTGTCAATTGGAGACAATTGAAATGCAAAGCGACATCTCTAACAGACATACCTGCTTTGAGCATGTAAAGAGCTCTCTGACGTCGAACTTACGTCATCATTTCTCGCCTTCTCATAATCAATTTCAAAGAATTTGTAACAGTTAAATTGGTTCTGCTAACAGATCTGTGTAATCGTGTGTTTTTGGACAAGCTAGACATTATCGATGTCACTGCACACGTGCCGCACGTGACTTTTGCTTATCTGGACTTTGTCCAATACATTGAATGTTCACTCTACACATGCACTGTATGCGTAATGGTTGTCGATCGGGACAACTGAACAGCACAAAGCCATGTTCATTTGATTATCATAAACTGATAAAATAATGTGTTAAAAAACGTGCTAAACTTTTTTTGCTCAGTATATAATATTCATGCAACCGCAGCTTTATACTATTTTTTGTATCTTTTTGGTTTGGATAGACAATCATGACATTGCTTTCATACGGAAGGGCCTAATAAAGGTAATCCGGCTATGACAGTAATAGTCGGTTATGCTCCCATATTGAAGCCGCTAGCGAAGAGACAAAGGACATCTTCTACAGGCAACTTCGTATTGCAATCGCGAATGTGGCACCACACGACTTTCACAAGTGCTTATCTAGATGCTAATTAATGCTAGCCAAAAATAGAAGCGACGTAATGTATACGTAATCAAACAAGATAAAACTGAATGAGTTGATTCGATAATTCAAATGTTACCGGCTTCAGCTAAAAATAGAAGCGACGTAATGTATACGTAATGATCATGCAAGATAAAACTGATTGATTTTGATTCGATAATTCAAATGATGTGCTATAATTAGATTATGACGACCAAATAGGCTGTTGGTGTACCAAAAACGGCAGAGGTCATATTTGATGGTTAATCAATAGACATCGGCTTTGGAGAGTACCTTTACAGAGGAAGAGTATGTAAAGGCCAAAATGCAGTCAAGTGTGGTAAAGCATGTGGGAAAGATGGTATAACTCCGGAACTCCTGAAGTATGGTGGACTCGACAATATTGTCCTGGGCATCATTAATAAAACATACACGTCAGGGGAACTGCCAGAGCAATGGACGACACTTGTGATAGTCCCAGTTCCAAAATCTGGAGACCTTACAAAGCCAGACAACTACAGAGGCTTTTCTTTTCTCTCTGGTGATGAAGTCCTACACCATGGTAAATCTGAACCGGTAGAGACCAGTGATAGACCCCCTTTTGAGGACACATCAAAATGGCTTCAGACAGAAGAGAACCACAGTTTGACAGATACTAGCCTTGCGGAGATTGCTTGAAGGAGTCATGTCAAAGAAACTGAGCTGTATCATCACCTTCATTGATTTCAAGAAGGCATTTGACACCATCCACCGTGGCAAGCTAATTGAGATCCTGCAGGCTTATGGTGTTCCAGAACAAATTGCAGGTGTTCTACAGGGAGACACCCTTGCCCCATTCCTGTTTATTATTGGGCTTGACTATGCTCTCCAATGTGCTATATCAGGTAGAGTAGATTATCTCGGTTTCACACTTGAGAAGAGAATCGGCACACTTAGTCGGCCAATACCTGCGAAGATAACTACCGATTTCGACTTTGCAGACGACATCGCCTTGGTATCAGACACAGCGGACAAGGCAGTTGGGCTAATGAACAATGTTGAACGCAAATGCGGAAGAATCGGTCTGCAGTTCAACGCCAAGAAAACTGAGATTTGGCCTACAACACTAAAGGGTCTGAAGTTACAACTCTGGACGGTACAAAACTCAAAGTAGTCGAAGACTTTAAATACCTAGGGTCACTGATTGCTTCTTCTGTACGGGATATAAAGACCAGAAAGGCGCATGCTTGGAGTGCTCTGCATAAGATGAAGAAGGGTTGGGAATCAGATTTGGACTGTAAATTGAAAAGGCGTATCTTTGTATCAACGGTGTCCCTCCAGAATGTGTCCTCATCTACGGTTGTCAGTCCTGGGCATTGTCGGTACAGGAAGAACAGGCCCCTAGATGGAGTTTACACGCGTATGTTGCGCTTGATCTCAATGTTAAGTGGGACGACAATGTGAGGAATGTTGACCTGTACAATAACCTTCAAAACCTGACAGACAAGATACGCAGTGGCGTATGTAGTTAGCCAGCCACCGTGTTCGCCACCCTAAATTAGCAACCAGCAACCTTATTCTATGACAACCGAAACATGGGAAATACATGCGAGGACGGGCTAAGACAAATTGGTTAGACACACTGAGGAGAGACACGGGGCGAAAGGACGTAGCAGAGATACAGACGCTATTAGAGGACCGAGAAACTTGGAGGTTGACGATTCGTTGTGTCCGTGCAAGCGTCGGGTGATGCCCCCGTCTCAGAATATAGGGGATAACCATATCAAATGCGGAATCAATATCACTAACGGTCCAAAAGAAAACTTATGACCAATGCTACACTTTTTCCGAATGCCTACACAAAGACCTGGATAGAACTAATTCATTGCTTTTTTGTCTAAACGTGCAACGTCGTTAAGTGTTTGTTTGGTATCCGAATCTATCCACCAACGAATGTCTACGACACCGCCCAAATGATTCCGACGTCGTGCGAATCTCATAAGAGGTGGACTACCTTGATGCCTGGTCATTCAAAAATTGTACAGGGTCCCCCCCCCCCCCTAAAAAAAAAAAAAAAAAAAAAAAAAAAAAAAAAAAAAAAAAAAACGGAACCCTAATTCAAAGACGAATCTTTTAGAGCGTAAACAAATAATTTGATTTTTAAATTTTCAGTAATGTAGGTACATTATTTTTGCATATGTGTTCCAAATTTCACATCAAAATATGTAATGCTTCAAAAGTTAAATGCAATTTAATAATGACACTAAAGAACGCTCTAACACGAAGTCGATTTTTACGTCTTGTTTGTTCGTAAAAGCGCACTAAAGCTAGGTTCCCACTGCCGATCAAATTAACTCGACCAAACCCGATCAAGCGATCGAGGTCGATCGGCAGTGGTGATCGGGATTAGTCGAGATGATCCAGTATGGTCGGCATAGATTGGCAATCCTGCCAATTTGTTTTGACACGTCAAAAAAATCCGTGTAGCGATCGAGTAGAAAGCACATCGGGAAGTTGCTCGAATATCGATCGTATAGAAGATCAAGCAGATCGACAATCACTCGTATAGAGATTGTGTATGATCGAGTCGATATCTGTTACTGGGATTTGATTGGATAAACAGATGGAGGAGAAGTCGAGTTGATCGGGAAAGCGTTCTGGAATTACTCGTACAAGTCGCGGTGATCGAGTGCTTCCAACTGCTCTATGGCAGCGGATCAACTCGATCTACTCGATCCCTCAAATGCCCTCGATCAAATCCGACCATATTACTTCTTCTCGATCTCTAGTCGATCAAACCCGACCTCTTCACTCGATTTGGTCGGATGAACAGATGAATCAGAGGTCGAGTTGATCGGGATGTGGTCGGAAATTACTCGAGTGCAAGTTCGGTGCAGGTCGGAATACAGATTATCAACCCGATCATACTCGATCTCCAGACCTTGTGATTCTCGATAAAGTCGATCTTCTACCCGATCAATACACAATCGCTTCTCGATTGTTTTTGTACTCGATCGCACTCAACTATTTTTGCATGTAAAAAAAAAACTCGAGTAGGAAGCCCGAGCGATGCAGATCAACTTCGATCACCTCGACCTCTCCCGACCACCCATGCAGATTGAGCTCGACCTGTATTCGATCGCTTGATCGAGTTGATCTGATCTGCAGTGGGAACACTAGGTCGTGTGGTAATAAATGTGTACAAACAGCAGTAGATGCCGCGCAGATTATCTTAACCGAAATATTGAAAATTATCGGAAATGGTGTTTCAAGTTATTCCCTGATTTAAGACATAACACGTACGATTAAAATAACGGTATTTAATGCCTAAAAGAATACATTAATCGTTATATTTAATCAGATTAAGGGTGAGTCAATTGCTGAAAACATATTTACATCACATTTAAATTATGTATATGTTTAAACCGACAATATTATGAAATTATTATGAATATTTGATAATCACAAACAATGCAGAAAGATTTTCATCCAGAACACCAAGAATAGAATCATCTCGATCAGGTCGTGTGTAGATCGAGATGGTCGGGTATTGGTCGTGTGGGGCTCGAATTAAGGTCGGAGTGATCGGGTAGAAAACGGAAAGATGGTCGGGCTTCAATCGGGAAATGGTCAGGAGTGCTCGGGTGGGGGTCTAGTTTGATCGACTACAGATCGAGAAGAAGTCGTGTACAGACATTTGGTCGGGCTTGATCGGGGAAATTAGAAGGTCGTGTTGATCGAGTTGAACAGATCGGCAGTGGGAACCTAGCATTATGGTCAGCTGTTGAATTCTTTACCGTTTTAATGTACGTACCAATTTTCTCATAATTTAATATATAAATGTGCCGAAGGTGCAAATTAAGTCCACAGTGTGGTTGCTTGAAAATATTTAAAGCACTTGTCATTTGAGCGCTGGCCAGCATGTTGGTTCGTAATAAAATAAGTACATATGATTAGTATGAATCTGTGATACACTTTTGTTTTCATTATGGTTATATTGCAGTTCTGATATTCATTAGCAAGAAATGTGAAATAAATGTGCACTATTGTGAATAAAATGTTTCAAATTGTATTGAATATATTAAGTAAATGTGAAGCGTCAATTTATTCAATGACTGTATGCGCGCACTGCAAAACGAAAAGATCGATATCGCGTTAAAATGGTTGTCAGGGTACATTCATTTGAATGCCAATATTTTTTAAACCAATGGACATATTTTGACAAAATTTTAACTGCTCATAGACAACTGTCGTTTCTATTGCATATCTAAAGGATGAGTGTCAATAAGGCCCTTTCCGTGACCCAACCCGATTTTCTTCATTTTCGCCACACATGACCTCTAACATATTGACCTTATGTAGGAAAAGTATCAACTTGAACGAAGGCTTGGTTTGGAAGATATATTAAATCAAAGTGGGTGGGGTAAGTCACCCATTATGCTAATAGATGGTAATCAATTTCTTATACAGCTTTACTAACAATTTATAACTTGAAAATTGCTGATGCAGTGAAATATATATGTATTGCACCTTGAATAAATGTTGTTGTTTATTCCATTGGATGCCATATACAGGAGAAAAGGGGCATTAAACATGTTAATGAATTTTTAGGATTTTTGGACGGGCTAACTTTACGAAAAACCACAACAGGCTTTTATTTCTCATTTTATTTGATTTATCTTTTTGGTGGTGAATGAAGATATATTATCGTAATTTGTAATATATAAAATTTCAAAATGCCTTTTGTATTTTCTGGATTACTTGCCCTTGATTTCTTGATAAAAATGCCAAAAATTATACGAAGTACTATTTCGTTTCTAAACCAAACATTTTTGTATAAATCACCGTAAAATACCACCAGGAAGACGATATGAGCCTTATGGACACAAAAACATCACATAAAGAGGTTGCAATTGTTATCTGAGCAGTGTGGGTGGGGTAATATACTCCAAAATTAGGCGTGCAGCAGACAGTAATTTTTCATAGTCAGAATTGCTTGTATAGCATCTTAAATGGATGGTAGCGTTGTTTTTAGCTAATCTGAGCACAAAATGTTCAAGTTGTGCTATTTCAATTGCTTTTTGTTCATTGTCTGTCTGTCTATCTGCTCATCTGTCTGTTCTTGATTTGGGTTTTTTACTCTAGCACCCGCAAATATAAGCCAATCTTGACCAAACTTTATCAAAACAAGTATGGCTATAAGTTCTCTTATGAGTTTGAATATGGGCCGCATCGAAATAAAAACTCCAGAGTTGTCTGCCCTTGCAAGTCAAAAATAGCTAGTTTTGACATTGTTTCCACTCTAGCATCTACATTTATCGACCAATCAAAATGAAAATTAGTAACAAGGGTGGTTACTATATGAGCTATAATGAATTTGAATTTCTGTCTGATCTAATCTGAAAATCGCGAGTTATATGCCCTTAAATTCGAAAAAATTGCTATTTTCAACTTTTTGACTATAACAAACACAAATACGGACCAATCAAGACAAACCTTCGACACAATGTTGGTCACTATAAGACCTTGAATGAGTTCAAATTTCAGCACTATCGGACAACAATTTGCGGAGTTGCCTGTTCTTGAATTTGACAAAGTTGCCGTTTTCGACTTTGTTTAATCCTTAAAAAATACAAATATAGACCAATCAAAATGAAATTTTGACACTGTGTTTGTGACTATAAGAACTTGGAGAAGTGTGAATTTCAACACAATTAGGATAAGACTTGCTAAGTTATCCGCCCTTGCACAAGACAAAATTAGATTGAAAGCAAAGTCGAAAATGGTTATTTTCTGATCCGATCTGACTGTAAATTGATGTCATTCGAGCACATATGGTACCCACTATTGTGACTAATTTTCATCTTGATTGGACAATAAATGTAGAGGCTATTGTAGAAACAATGTCAAAACCAGCCTTTTTGACATGCAAAGGCAGACAACTCTGTACCTTTTTGTTTGATCCGGCCAATATTCAAACTCCTAAGAGAACTTATCACTATTCTTGTTTTGATAAAGTTTGGCCAAGATTGGCTTATATTTGCGGATGCTAGAGTGTAAAAACCAAATTAAAAACAGACAGATAGTCAAAAAGACAGACAGACAATAAACAAAAAGCGATTAAAATAGCACAACTTGAACATTTTGTGCTCAGATGAGCCAATAACAACGTTAACACACATTTAGGATGCTATACAAGCAATTCTAACTATGAAAAATTCCTGTCTGTTTCATGCGTAATTTTGGAGTAAATTACCCCACCCACTCTGTTAAGATAACAATTGCAACCTCTTTATCTGATGTTTTTGTGTACACAAGGCTCATATCATCGTCATATTGGTATTTTATGGTGATTTATACAGAAATGTTCTGTTTAGAAACGAAATAGTAGTTCTTATAATTTTTTGCATTTTTATCAAGAAATCAAGGGCAAGTAATCCAAAAAATAAAAAAGCTATTTTGGAAATTTTTATATTACAAATTACGGTAATATATCATCATTCACCACCAGAAAGATAAATCAAATAAAATGAGAAATAAAAGCCTGTTGTGTTTTTTCGCAAAGTTAGTCCATCCAAAAATCCTAAAAAATCATGAACATGTTTAATGCCCATTTTCTCCTGTACATGGCATCCAATGGAATAAACGACAACATGTATTCAAGGTGTAATACACATATATTTCACTGCATCAGCAATTTTCAAGTTATAAATTGTTAGTAAAACTGTATAAGAAATTGATTACCATCTATTGGCATAATGGGTGACTTACCCCACCCACTTTGATTTAATATATCTTCCAAACCAAGCCTCCGTTAAAGTTGATACTTTTCCTACATAAGGTCAATATATTAGTGGTCATGTGTGGCAAAAATGAAGAAAATCGGGTTGGGTCACGGAAAGGGCCTTATTGACACTCATCCTTTGGTGGAGATATATTTCTTAATACGTGAGGAATTCACTTTCAAAAATGGGTTAAGTTTTTTTGGGGACACCCTGTATATGAATGTGCATAGCCGTTGATCTACATTTAAAAACTACAGACACTTGGTAATGTTTGTGTCGCTTGCCATATCGTCGTTGTCATTGCAAAATCTGATAATTACAGCTTGATCAAAGCTAGGGTAACGAGGTTTTACAAAAACACCAATGTCACATTGTAATAGCCCATTTTGTATCAGTTATATTGTTACTTTGTCACCAAAGATTGTCTACGAATGAGTTTGACTTAAAATGCAACTTAACCTGAACGTAACAACACTATTTTCAACTGGTTTAACAAATATTTAAAAAAATGCAATGGTAATGGTTTAGAAAATAGATCTACAACGAAAACACTGAGAGAAAATACGAAAAGACTAATAAACAAATACCCTCTACCCGATAACAGGGACGATTTTATCGCGCTAACCATGACGTTATTTCAGACAAGCAATATTATTTTATAGGCGTTATTTATGAAATAAGAACAAGTATAGAGGTCTTTATAAGCCAAATAAAAACCGATGTGCGATGTGTATGTAAAAACCGAGGCGAACAGCGCCGATGAATTTGTAGTGACATTTCAGAATTATTTGTACATAAATTTTACTTTTAATCCATCTGAAAGAGCATGTTTTTTATGAAAATTCTGAAACTTTCAAGCCAAAATATTGAACGGTTTACCAGAAATATATATTTTTGTGCTAAAATAAGACAAATTGTTGTGGACAACAGTTCAGATTTATATAGAATTTGTCATTTCTGTCTCAACTTTAAAGGCGTGTTTTTCGCTTATGAATAACAACTTCAAAAAACTGATAGCATTTTTATGCATTAGGATAAACAATTTTTGCATTAAGACATACTTTTAAAAAATGAAATAGATCTAAATGTGAAATGTCACTTTAACATGTAGATCAGAGCACAGAGGTTTTTATTTTGCAAATAAAGACCTCTAAACTTGTTATTATCTTCATTATATCACTCAAAATAACAAAACGCACATTCTAAATGTGTTATATTGTTGAAAGTCTGTCATGATCAAGTTTTCGGCGTAGGAAACGTATTGGCGGTTAAGTGACGTCATCAATGACGTCATTTGACTTTACCTTCACGCCACGTGACGGTTTGGCACATACACGAAGCATAATTACATAGTTTTTATTGATCAAATAAAACCAGATGCAGTTCTTCTTTCGCTATATATGGATTTTACGGAAACTTGTTATAATAGAAAATCTCAAAACTACGGCTTGAGTTAAGCTGTAGTTGCGAGATTTTATAACAACACCAGGGTGTCCACGGTCAGGGAAAAAGTCAGGGAAAAATATTTTTTCAAGGTCAGGGAATTGTCAGGGAATTTTGGAATTGGTCAGGGAATTTTACAGTTTAAGCAAAAGTCAGTGAAAAGTCAGGGAATTTTGAAATAATTGCTGTATGAATGATAAAAAGATTTAAAAAAAATAAAGGCTAAGTAAGGCAGCTTCTTCATGATTGGCTACAATGATAATACAGACAATAACAATAACATTAATAATAATGTGGTAGATCTAAGTAGATCTAGTATTCAATATTCCAAATTGTTCTTTGAGAAGAAACCAAAGGAAGTAGCGTGGAGGATGAAGCCAACATTTTCATGAATTAACGTGCAAAATACGGTAAACATAAGTCAGGGAAATTTGATTTTAGTCAGGGAAAAGTCAGAGAAATGTCAGGGAATTCTGCTTTGCTCAAACTGTGGACACCTGTGTTCGACGGTGTATAAAGACATAGATCTAACAGTAAAACCGTCTATTACAGCACAAAACTAATTGCTATCCCATCGCAGTTTCTTGCGATTACAACGAAATAAATAACTTATTACGAGACCAAGTGTGTGGTTGCTAACGGTGACAACCTAACTTTATTTAGATAATTCAATATGACACTTCATAGACTAAGCAGTCAGTCTAAAATTTCCAGTCTATTTTTTTTTAATTTTCGGACTGACTAATTTGACGCATCACTTTATCCATTTTTGGATAAATCACTACGCATTGCGCATAACTCCGAAATCCTATCGCCAAAAAGTAGCAAGCAGAAAATTGCAATAAAAGCTATATATGCAACAAATTATAGTTTGATTTTCGTCTCAATTTTATTGAATAAAACAATTAATTCAAATCAGATTATTCATTTTACTTTATGCAAGCATGTGAAGCAAATGTACCGCGTGACAGGAAGTACCACGTGTATGCATTTTACGGGCGGAGACATCTTGAAAGTAGTTAACCCAGAATGCCCAACCAAGATAGATGGTAATCGACTGAGGCGACATCTATTGGTAGATATTGTATGACACTTATGACGCGTTGATCATGTAAAAATCAATGAAAGGAGAACGTGCTATGCTGTCGAAAATGCAAATTGCACAAAAATTACAAACCAGAAATAACGTTTAAATTTACCAACGTGAAGGGGCAGATCATTTATGTCCAGTGATTGCAGGCATCCAACTCTATTATGTATTCAAATCAGAGTCACGTGACATAACAATTTTAGAAAATTGTCAAGCCCAACTCTTTTCAAACATAATCGATTTGAAAATGGTTTAAGTTTAGAAGGTGGAACTACTTACATATACATTTACGTTAGGAGTTCGATGGGTGTGATAGATTTTTTTTTTAAATCAGCTTAAAGGGGCTCGTTCTATGTTTTTATGCTTCCGAACTGTTCGGGAACTCATATTTGTGCATGGAAAAACAATTAGCAATGCATAAAAACCTCAATCTCGGCGAAAAACATCTTTCCTTTGCTATAGATCAATCCTTTACAAGCGTGTTTACACATTCTATTTTTACTTCAAAACAAGACAAGGTCAAGGTCAACGAGACACACCTCCGCGATATTAACACACCGTACAACCGGCTGTGTCGATGACTGTGACCTTATTTGCGAGGAATACGTGAAAAGGTTTATTTTGTACAAGTACTGAACATTTATACGCGTATTTAGCAACTATAGAATACCAAAGATCCTTTCGTTTATTTATAAAAGTAAATTCATTTGTCCTACCATGCACATGACATCAGATGCAGAATCTGTCTTCGCTGACTTTCTACGCAGCCGGTTGTACGGTGTGTTAAATCTCGCTGAGCACAGATGACGTATCTCTGACGTAATTGATTTTTGAAGGTTGGGCATATGTAGCCGTTACAAAACAAAAACAAGGACGACCAGCATGTTATTAATTGACTTGGATTTTAATACTTAATAAAGCTCGTGGAGTGCTAACAATAGACATAAATGATCTACCCCTTCAGGTTGGTAATTTCATACGTTATTTCTGGTTTGTAATTATTTTGCCATTTGCATTTTCGACAGCCTAGCTCGTCCCCCTTTAAGAAAAATCTAATTGACTATAAATCAAACATTTACTCGTTCGTCAATGTTTTTATTAGCATATATTTTACAGAACCTACAATATCAAGCAATTTGTTTTCGTCTTTCCCGTTTCACTGCTTCAAATCAAATTCAAAAGAGTTTGAGTTTATTGGGGTTTTACGCCGTTTTCAACTACCAGGGTCATATCGCGGCGGCTGGAGCACCTAACCGTGGGTTCCTGGTATTTCTCGCACCAATACATCCACAATATCCAAACCGAGCCTCCAGCTGCTCTCTCACATAGATGATTCACATCCCTTGGTGAGAGACAAATGACTTTTGGGGGGTGTCAGAATGAATACTGGTCGAGCCGAGGTTCGAACTCGAGACCCCTGGATTGACAGACTCCGACGTAACCGACTGAGCTATCCGGGCTCGGCGCAAATTCAAAAGAGTCAAGTAATTTAACAGGAGTATCAGTATAGACGATTTCCTGAAATTGTTGTGTTGTGTGATTCCACGCCGTGTATGCGATGGACAATCACGTGATACAACAAATTCAGAAAAAACGTCATTATTTTTTGTCAATAAGGGACGGATTTGGGTTTCGGTTTGAAGCAGAGAATTTGGTAAGACGGCACACATTAGATTGACGTGAAGGATTTTTGAAAGATCAACTGATAAACAAGTTATTGAAGATCAGCCAAAATTTGGTTTATTTTGATAAATATCAGTTGTTTTTCGAACATCCACCACGTCCAATTTATTCCTGGCAATTCACCACCTTCTCTTCTTCAAACCGAATTCAAATTGGTCAAGTATTAAAAAAGATACTGGTGATTTTCTGAAATTATGAGTTATAGTTACATGATAAACCACTATGATTATTGTGCTTATCTGTTTGAGAATAAACACGAACAAAATTCTTCGTGGAAATTAGAGTTTGAATATGTTTCTTCAAAGATACATCAAACATATCATAATGCATATCAAGACATACAAAAGATGACAAAAGACGAATAAGAATATTTTACCTGCAACAAATGTCTAATCCTAGTTGATAGTCGTTGCACACCGAGCTGTTAAGATTTTGAGTATAATTACACGGATGGTCGGTTTGTTCCAGTCACTAAGCATGACGCAGATATGCGGATGCAGTAAGAATAACCCAATACCAAACCGTAAATTTCAAAATGGTCCAAATTCAAAGATGCTGCAAACGACAATTTAAATCGATTAAAAAATTACAAGTTTTAGTCTTTCTTGACAAAAAGCATTGTTAGAAATGCAGAAATTGCTTGTCGCCAACAATTTCTTCATGTATCCAACGTTTCCAAAGCATGCTATCTTGTAGAGCGTAAACAGTGGATATATGCGTCATTTGCCAGGGAAAAGTGTTGAATCATTCCACATTGGCTTGTTTGCACTTAACGATCTGGAACCATAATGGATTTCGGTTATTATCGGCGATGATCGGGTATTTACGGCACTCGGTTATTTCCGTGAAACGCACTTCGGAAAGATTCGATTTTGTTCTCACCTCGGTTTACTTTCTCGTAAATATTAATATATATCGGCCGTGTAAGCTATTTAAAGTGTATTTTTCTGCATAGATAGAGATAATTCTCGTATTTCTCATTGTTAATAGCAAAAAAAATGTTTTAATTTTATCGTTCTGAACACTCTGGCGAATAAACGTATATTAAACGTACATTCATTCCATTAGAATAGGAAGTACATGAAAAATACTTTTTCATGTTGTATTCTATAAATAGCAACAGAAAGAAACTGAAAGTACAGTGAAATAGGGAACGATTTTATCCAGTTAATCGTGACGTTATTTCGGACATACAATAGTAATTCGTTGGAGCTGTAATGAAATCTCGTAGCTACGGCTTAAATCAGGCCGTAGTTACGATATTTTATGAGAACACTGACGGTTTATCAAAACAAAACTTTGAACCCAGTCTATTGTTAGCACAAAATCCATTGCTATTCACATGAATTTTCCGTGGTTTGTTCAAATTAAACATTTCCTTTCATAGATATTTTGATATTTTCAGTAATTTTTGGGTTATCAAGGCTTTAAACGGTAAATTAAGGCATCGACAGTGGTGACGAACAGATTTACGTCAACTATTTTGATCGTAAAGTTACGGAAAAAAACTTAGGAAATTCTAATCTTAGCTGCGAACATGTTTTGTAAAACGCACTTACGCAAAAATTTGAACTTCCGTTCAAATCTACGAAAATAATGTGCGTAATTTCGTTGATAAAACGGGGCCCAGATCACTGGTAGAAATAACAGAAAAACACTAAGAGAAATGAAGAAATAACTGTTTCAATAGGCCTACAATTGTTATGAATTTACTGATTTGGTTATAAAGAGCAAAGCACCGATATATCCTTCTCTTAACAAGTCTGGTTTTGACGTCCATTGTAGAAATAATTTGAGAAAACAATGAGAGAAAAGAAGAGGTTGTTGATTATCATCAATGTGTTATCATCAATGTGTCCCTTTTCCTCAGTGTTTTCTGTTCTTTTGGACTGGTACAGTTTTTTTTTTGTTTTTTGGGTTTTTTGGGAGGGGGTGGGTGGGTTATGTATGCACCAATACACTTGATTGATTCAAGATCTATACGAATAAATGCTTAAGACCAGGATTTGATATAGTATCAATATTGCGTCTTCTGCCTTGATTGTTTTTTACTATAGTCCAGTCACAATATAATGACACATGTTTACAAATTTTACAGTAATAAGCAAAAGGTAACCATTGTTAATTTTCAGTTCAACGTTGCATGTCTTGGTTCAAATCTTGAAGGTGTAAGGGACCTGCAAGATTAGAACCATCACATGCAAATTTACAGTAGTTATGACTGCTATTGCGTTTTATGCAAGGGTAAATTTTGTAAACATGTGCCATGATATCGTTAAAGCAAGCGCGGATCCAGGTATTTTTCCCATGGGGGGGGGTCATCCAATCTTTAACCCCTTTTTTTGCCAAATTCCAGGGGGGGGGGGTGTCAGGGGGTCCCTCTGCATCGGTGCATGTAGATATATATCATACCATGAAGAACTAAATATAACAACGGTGTGTTGTGGCAAACAGGGACGAATGACGCAGTTATTTTGGGACATAACCAGTAATCTTTTTGATAACCCCTTTTCTCGCCAAATTCCAGGGGGGGGGGGGGGGGGTCATGACCCCCTGACCCCCCCCCCCCCCTCTGGATCCGCGCGTGGTTAAAGGACTATAGGTATGTAAAGACCCGGTAATCAAAAATATATGTTCTTGTAAGATTAGCTTAATTTGATTAAAAAAGGCGTTCTTATACAGTAGTACATGACACCAATTTCAACCCTCTTCCACCCCACGAATCTTATATCATGGCGGGGAATCACCTGACATAATATTTTCGATATTTTCCAACAATTCTGTCTAAAGATGACCGATTTGAAAAGAAGAATTTAAGCAGAGACAGCGGGAACACTCCATGACTTTGCTGAATACCAATAGTCCGAGAGCCAGCACTAGGTTTAATCATGTTATCGAGGCCAAAAGGTTTGAAGGTGTATTCTTATGTAAAAAAGTGTGCTTAATTCAAAAATCAAAGTCTTACAAAAATCGGCTGGTAGAGAAATGTGCTATGCGCGTCTGAAAACCCTTAACCCAATAAAAATGTTCATTTAAATTTTCATAACGCTTTTGGTCGTATCTTGATTGAATATTGACCTACTGATGTCACAATGGTATCAAATGAAAGCTTATGACTTGCTCTTTCATTTGCAGTTATTTTACGCAAATTAGCTCATTTGCATATTCATGAATATTAATGAATTTCCTTAAAAATTTGATTTTTGGGCGAAAATTTGGTAAATACTTTCCAAAACAAGGCGGTTTTGTTGCAGAGAAATGTTGCAAACATGGTTTATGTTAAGGAACATTATATTAGAAATATTTTAAGCCATTTTTGTATTCTGTTGGTTACAGATTTTGGTCGTAACCCTTATCTAAACCCTTAACCCTATAAACTTGTTCATTTAAATTTTCAAAACGCTTTTGGTCACATCTTGATTGAATATTGACCTACCGATGTCAGAATGGTATCAAATGAAAGCTTATGAATTGCTTTTTCATTTGCAGTTATTTTATGCAAATTAGCTCATTTGCATATTCATGAATATTAATGAATTTCCTTAAAAATTTGATTTATTTTGCGAAAAATTGGTAAATACTTTCCAAAACAAGGCGGTTTTGTTTAAGGGAAATGTTGAGAACATGATTTGTATTAAAGAACATTATATAAGAAACATTTTAAGCAATTTTTGCACTCTGGTGGTTGCGTCTTTTGGTCGTAACCCCTATCTAAACCCTTAACCCTATCAAATTGTTCATTTAAATTTTCAAAACGTTTTTAATCATATCTTGATTGAATATTGACCTACCGATGGTATTTAAAGAAAGCTTATAACTTGTTCTTTCATTTGCAGTTATTTTATGCAAATTAGCTTATTTGCATATTTATGAATATTAATGATTAACCTTAAAATTGTGATTTTTATGGCAAATATTTGGTTACATACTTTATAAAACAAGGCTTTTTTCAGAGGGAATATTGTAAACATTATTTATTGTAAAATGATAATTATGATAATAATATATACTACTCAAAATTTGCTAAGGATCACTTTTTCAAATATTGATATTTCTTACACAATTTCAAGTATTACCCTGTAAATTACTTTGCTTGGTAGAATAACCATTTATTAATATTAATTTGTATGTCTTCATGTTGAGTTGCTTTGGATAAAACAGTCACGAGGCATACAAAAGAGGTACCCATAAAATGAATGTTTCTATAGATATGGCGAAAATTCGGATTTCTGTCCACATCACGAATTTTCCACTATTTCTTTTCAAAAACAACGTAAGGTCTACGAGGGACAATCCCTTTACCCTTTACAATGACATGGAATGTTTCATCTGTATTTTCTTGTGTTTGTAAGACAGATTCTGGAACCCCATTAACCATCTTGTCCAAAGTGTGTAATGCGCATCCTGCATTTACACAGAGGATTAAAATGTTGACATATGGATTGTTTAAAGCACAGATAGCGCGATCCATGGTTAACTATTGCGCTAGAGTGCCACATCCTGTAGTATCGGTCATATGAATGACGTCACTGACGTACCTTAATTTTGGAAATCGGCGTTTGTGTTGATACAAAACGATGGAGTAACTTACAAATAATGCTTAACCTCTTCTTCAGTATCTAAGCTCTCATTCTAGATGCCGTGCACCAATCAAAGTTTAGTTACCAATAACATGTGTGCTAACCTTTCTCCATAGTCAGATACTGCTAAAGACCCAAAATTACTCATGTCTGATACGGCTATTCCCAGCAAGTTTCTATGCATGCGTTGGTGTAAGAAGTCTTCTCAGAAGCCTTCAATGAATTTCTTTTAGTATTTGTGCAATTGCAGTACATGTTGATGAACATGAGCTGTGGTCAGATTTGCTGACTTTGTTCAGTTTCATCACTTGTTCGTTCATTTGATGCTGCCGAATAACCATGTGTCGGGAAAAGGCACAAATTGTGTTTTTATCTTCCAGTGGGTTCATTCAGTATTTTTACAGTATGAATCCACCAAAACTTTACTATTGGAATAATGTATGATGGAAATTATGGTTTTCAAACAGATCGCACATGAGCTTATCACTAAATTTATGACTTTGATTTACCGATATACCATTGTCTAAGACTCAAAACTTATAGGAGTCATCAGATATGAACCAATAGTCAGAATTAAATCTCAACAATATGCAACATGGAGAATTTATGATATCTAAGACGCGCTTAAACGTGAGTTGTTCTCTGTGCCCATGCGAGCAGTTAGATATTGCCCAGGGTGTCTTAAAGACCATGAAAAGGCCGCAGAGGACTACATAATGCTTAAAAATATTGTAAAAGCCCAAAAAATCGAGCATTTCATTTTTTTTGTAACATGTTGTAAGTTTTGGCCTATCTACGAACATTTCCATTTTTAGGGGTACCCTTTTTCTATGCCACGAAACTATCGATGTGAGAATTGAAACAAAACAATTATCATTGAATCTAATTCTGAGGTCATAGCGCTAACATTCAAACTACTTTGCACGTGAATTGAAAATTTTGTACAAAAGATATCGACATTTAAAAAAGTGATCCTTAGCAAATTTTGAGTAGTATATAATAATAAGGTAATATAAAAATAATGATACCAATACATGAAATTAGAACAAAATGGATGTAACACTGTTTGTTTCTTATCGATTTAGCAAACAATTTATAAATCCACTAAAATAATATTTAACACTGTATGTGCTGGTATCAACATCATTGGTGCGGAAAAAACATCTTGTAGGAAATGAAATATAGTTTTATGTAATATCAGCTAGATAAAAGCATGTGTAATATTAAAATCAAATACATATGTACTTCACTAATAATGAAATACGAACATGGTTGCCTTAACTATTGTCTATGTCGCTATTTGTCCTAAGATCACAGAAACTTTCTTACGTTTCTAGCCCTCACAACGGAGATGTTGCCACAGATGGCAAGTCAAGTCCGGGCTTTTGTCATCCAAATATGGGTAATCATCCACTTGCTGTGGGAAGTCACTTAATATGGGTAGTCATCCACTTGCTGTGGGAAGTCACTAAAATGGGTATCATCCACATATTGTGAGAAGTCACTAAATATGGGTTATCGTCCACTTGTATTGGGAAGTCACTAAAGATGTAGATGGAATGTTCCTCATACAGTCTCTTGTTGATTTACCCTCAATTTTCGGTGGTGTGGCACATGTGATCTTGTCTCGTCTTGTCAGACTTGCGAATGGGGTAGATTTCGTATGTGACACTTACAAACACCATCAATCGAAGATATAACTAGAGAAAATCGTGGTTCAGTAGAGGGAGAGATAAAAATGTCTGGACCAGAACAGCGTAGGCCAAGAGACATTAACCAGGCTTTGAAGTCTGAATCATTCAGGACATCCTTGTTACAATTCCTTGCAGAAGAATGGTGCCGGAATGAGTATGCTGATTTGCTAACGACAACAGAGCTATATTTCCGATTAGATGAGGTGTGCTTCAGATACAAAGTACTTGACGGACAAATGACGCGTGAAGAAATCAAAGACCTAAACTGTTAGCATGAAGAAGCTGATACCCGTATTGTCCAGCACATGAACAAATTGTGCTTCCCAACGTTGTTTTACGCTGCGTAGATACTTACGTTCTCATAATATTGCTTTACCATACATAAAACATTGAAGGATTTGTGTGGATAGATGTTGGGTTGGACAAGAATAACACACATAGGTTTGTGGATGTGACAAACTTGTCTGGTGAGTTAGGTAGAGAAATGTACCTTGCCTTACCGGCTATATATGCTTTCACTGGATGTGCTTATACATCTGCTTTCCAGCGTAAAGGCAAATCTCGTCATGTTGATATTGTACTAAAAAACGGCCCCATTCAATAATGCTTTCAAGACACTTGGTAATACTGGTGAAATACTTGCTTCCGCAGAAGACACGTTAGAGGCTTGTGTATGCCTGTATGTATGGGAAGTCACAACTACAAAATGTAGATGATGCTCGCTATGCCGTTTTCATAGACAAATATGCGCCAAAAGATGAAACCCATCCTTTGTCGAAGATAAAAGGAGCTTGCGCAAGTGTCTTGCCTCCTCCCAAAACGGCACTTCATCAAAACATACTGAGAACTGCTTTAATATCACACATACGGAAGAACGCAAATAGGCCAATACCACTACAGAATGATGAATCCTGTTGACCTTGGCTGGATTTTGAAAGATGGACGTTATATGATTAATTGGTTTGCTGGTGAACAAATGCCAGATAACGTTAAAAGTGTCATCGATGATTCAATAGTTGATGAAGATTTAGATGACGCTGTATATTCATCAGCTGATGACTCGGATGATGATTGCGGTACTCTTAATAAAATTGTTTTGAGCAGAATGCCAAATTCATCATTCCAAAAATCAAGCATATACTTTATATATATGTTTACCTAAAATATACCAAACAGTTCTGATGACATAATATTAACAATCATTTTGAAAACGTGCAAGATACTTTGTTAGTTCTGTTTTTTATTATCTATTCGGTTTGCCTAAAAAATCAATTTCTTTATTCTTGTATTATTTTTGATAGATTTGTCTCAGTAACTTCCAACAAGAAGTGGATGATTACCCATATTAAGTGACTTCCCCCAATAAGTGGATGACAACCCATAATAAGTGACTTTCCTCAGCAAGTGGATTATTACCCATTTTTCATTGACTTCCCACAGTAAGTGGATTACTACCCATGCCAAGTGACTTCCCACAAGAGGTGGATGATTACCCATATTTAGTGACTTACCGCAGCAAGTGGATGATTGCCCATATTAAGTGACTTCCCACAACAAGTGCATGATAACCCTTATTAATTGACCTCCCACAATTAGTGGATGATAACCCATATTTAAGTGACTTCCCACAGCAAGTGGATAATTATCCATATCAAATGACTTCCCACAATATGTGGATTATTACCCATATTTAGCGACTTCCCAAAACAAGTGGATGATTATCCATATTTAGTGACTTATCACAATAATATTATGTGGAAGATAACCCATATTTAGTGACTCTCCACAGTAAGTGGATGATTACCCATATTAAGTGACTTCCCACAGCAAGTGGATGATTACCCATATTTGGATGACAGAATCCCGGATTTGACTTGCCATCTGTTGCAACGTCTCCGTTGTGAGGGCTAGAAACGTAAGAAAGTTTCTGTGATCTTAGGACAAATAGCGACATAGACAATAGTTACGGCAACCATGTTCGTTTTTCTTTAATAGTGAAGTATTTGATTTTAATATTATACATGCTTTTATCTAGCTTATATAACGATAAACTATATTAAATTTCATACAATATGTTTTGTCTGCACCAATGATAGTGATACCAGTACATACAGTGGTCAACCTTATTTTAGTGGATTTATAAAGTGTTTGCTAAATAGATAAGAAACAAACAGCGTTACATCCATTTCAACAATGTTCTAATTTCATGTATTTTATCAGTATTTTTATATTACCTTATTATTATTATTATTATTATTATTATTATTATTATTATTATTATTATTACTATTATTATTATTATTATTATTATTATTATTATTATTTTACAATAAATAGTGTCTACAATATCCCCCCCTGAAAAAAGCCTTGTTTTAGAAAGTATCTAACCAAATTTTGCCATAAAAATCGCAATTTCAAGGAAATTCATTAATATTCATGAATATGCAAATGAGTTAATTTGCATACAATAGATGCAAATCAGTAGATCAATATTCAATCAGAATATGACCGAAAACGTTTTGAAAATTTAAATGAACAATTTTATAGGGTTAAGGATTTAGATAAGGGTTACGACCAAAAGACGTAACCACCAGAGAGCAAACATTGCTTAAAATGTTTCTTATATAATGTTCTTTAACATTAACCATGTTTGCAACATTTCTCTTCAACAAAACCGCCTTGTTTTGGAAAGTATTTACAAATTTTTCGCAAACAAAATAAAAAATTCTAAGGTTAATCATTAATATTCGTAAATATGCAAATAAGCTAATGTGCATAAAATAGCTGCAAATGAAAGAACAAGTTATAAGCTTTCATTTAATACCATCAGTAGGTCAATATTCAATCATGATATGATTAAAAACGTTTTGAAAATTTAAATGAACAATTTTATAGGGTAAAGGTTTAGATAAGGGTTACGACCAAAAGCCATAACCACCAGAGTGCAAAAAAATGCTTAAAATGTTTCTAATATAATGTTCTTTAACACAAATCATGTTTGAAACATTTCCCTTCAACAAAACCGCCTTGTTTTTGGAAAGTATTTACCAATTTTTCGCAAAATAAATCAAAATTTTAAGGAAATTCATTAATATTCATGAATATGCAAATGGGCTAATTTGCATAAAATAACTGCAAATGAAAGAGCAAGTCATAAGCTTTCATTTGAAACCATTCTGAAATCGGTAGGTCAATATTCAATCAAGATATGACCAAAAGCGTTTTGAAAATTTAAATGAACAAGTTTATAGGGTTAAGGGTTTAGATAAGGGTTACGACCAAAACCTGTAACCACCAGAATGCAAAAATGGCTTAAAATGTTTCTAAAATAATGTTCCTTAACATAAACCATGTTTGCAACATTTCTCTACAACAAAACCGCCTTGTTTTGGAAAGTATTTACCAAATTTTCGCCCAAAAATCAAATTTTTAAGGAAATTCATTAATATTCATGAATATGCAAATGAGCTAATTTGCGTAAAATAACTGCAAATGAAAGAGCAAGTCATAAGCTTTCATTTGATACCATTCTGACATCAGTAGGTCAATATTCAATCAAGATATGGCCAGAAGCGTTTTGAAAATTTAAATGAACAATTTTATAGGGTTAAGGGTTTTCAGACGCGCATAGCACATTTCTCTTCCAGCGGATTTTTGTCAGACTTGGATTTTTGAATTCAGCACACTTTTTTACATAAGAATACACCTTCAAACCTTTTGGCCTCGATAACATGATTAAACCTAGTGCTGGCTCTCGGACTACAAGGATAATCTTTGAAAAATCAGCTGATATGAAAGTTATTGACGACCAACCAAAACTTAATCTGGTCGTCAATAACGTTTTTATCACTTGATTTGTTACCACCCATCTGATATCGGGCGTTTTACACTTTTTTCTGTTTCAAACCGATTTCAAATTGGTCAAGTATTTACAAAATTATTGACGATTTCTTGAAATTTAGTGTCACATGATTCCCCACCGATGTATATAATGCCCTTGTTTTGTTAACAATAGTTTATGTAGTAACTACAGGGAAATCTGGCAATGAATATTTGATAAAAAAAGTTCTTTATATAAGTTACTATAAAAAATAATGTGTTGTTACATTTGACCTTACAATGAATATTTGATGGAATTGAATGACCTATTTTGGATAATTTGTCCTTGTTTTATGCGCCCCTACTAAGTTTGAATTCATAAAAAAAACCAAAATTTAACGGTAACTTTTTCCCATTCTTGTTTTATTTGCACACGTATAAATTAGAGATAATTTTGGTGTAGGTCTCATACCCTGCCAGTCAATGTTACAAAAATTACAGATCAAAGAAAAATGTTCATTTTTCTTAAACATGGAAAAAATTCAGGCGCAAAATCATAAACCTTATGTATAATCAAGTGTTTTTTTTTCTCAATTTTGTTTTTCATAGATTTGTATTTAGCTTATCTATGTAACATACATATCTGTTGTAGCATACAAGCTGAAAAATGTCAGATATCATCATCTTCTGGGAAAAAAATATGAGATTTACGGAGTTGGTGCTTCCCCTTTTCCCGCCTTTTTTTGTAAAATGGGGTCAATAGCTAAAAAAATATATAAAATTCCAACATATCGGTAAAAATTGTTTTAAGTTTCATTTTACCTCCGTCTTACATCATAGAAATAATTTATAACAATACTTTTTGTATTTTCAAAAGTGTCTATTATGGTTCCAGATCGTTAAGACTAATTACAAGTATTTTATGTCCCCAAGAAGAACCAATGTTTTACAGTTTTCTCTCTCATGCGCGAATCAAGAACTTGGGCCTGGTCAATCGAATTTGTAAAAACGGCTGATCAAAACGATTTTAAGGGGGTAGGATATCTGGACCCGAGGATGCCATTGATTCAAAAAATGTTTTTTGGGTGCAATAAATACCGGTACGGTGGGAATCACGTAATACAACAACTGTATGGAATCTTCAGTAATTATGCTAATATTTGACCGATATTGAAATGGTTTGAAGCAGTAAAGAGTGAAAAGGTCAGGAACTTTCTGGGTCTGGTAAATCGTTTCAACAACAACCTGATAAGAAAGTTATAAACTACCCGCGAAAACTTGATTGGTTGTCAAAGTATATGCTGCATCCAGTTAATTTCTAGCGTCTTCCCACCTTCTCTGTTTCAAACCGAATTCAAATTGGTCAGAAGTATTTTTGCCGATTTTTAAGATAACCCAAAATTTCGGTTTATCTTCAATAACTTTTTTATCAGTTGATTTTTCAAAAATCTAACATGTTCATCTAATACACGACGTCTGTCCTTCTTTTCTGCTTCAAACCGAATTCAAATCGGTCCCGCATTAACAAAATTATTGAAGATTTTCTGAAATTGTTGCATCACGTGATTATCCATCGTGTTTCAACGAGATGCCGTATTTGGAAAATGAACTTATAACAATGGGGTACACATGTTTGATTTACAAAATTATTTTGGAGTAAGAAGTATCGAACCTAGTCAGACTGAACGGACTGTGCAGACTGACTAGGTTCAATACTTTTAACTTTTTCAATAAGGTCTCTTTTAGCGTGACGGATCACATGTTTGAACTCTTTTAATGGTTATAATGACATAGCTACATGAAGGCCTACATGAAATGGTGCAATGAAGCAGGGCACTGCATCGGTCTGTTTATAAAGCAAAACGATACCAACTTTTGCTCCATTTATGACATCGTTATATTTTGATGGTGAAGGTCAGAATGACGTCAAACGTTAATGCAATTATAAAAAAAATCTACGTATAAATCAAAGAATGCTAAATAAATGGTAAAATTTACGCCAAACAGTACAGTCATTCACGATATTTAGTTTTATAAACACTCCTGAACGTCATTTTAATTGGACGTCTTTCGAACGTCCAATTCTTATAACCACTTTTCGACAAGCGTATTGGGTTTTCATTACCAAAAAACCCTTCTCAGACGCAATTGCCAGTTGGTCAAAATTCAAAAAAGATTTTGTGACCATACAGAAAAACTGTCGTATCTTTTCCTGCTTTCTATGTGTTCTCTAACAAACACCATAGGATTCATTGCCCGATTCAATTCATGCCACGTCTTTACCAACTTTGCGATCTTTTTTCGATTTAACCATTTTCTTGTAGTGATATGACTTTCGTGATATTGTGTAAAGGGTAAGATCTTTAGAAAGCGATACATGCATACAGTATACTAATAAAATTAACAAGCGCCCTTTATCATCAACAGCAGCGATAGCTCAAACGGGAAAGGATTCACCTCGCCTTTGGAACGCCGTTGATTCAAAACCAGTTCGGACCATTTCGTCTGTATAACATTTGTTAAAACGTTTGTGCTTACTGAAAGAAGACATTTTAGGATGATTACTCAATGTAATATACGTATATGACAAATTCTTTTTCTTTGATCATTGTTGTTTAAGTCTTTGACATATTTAAAGAAGCGGGGTTTCCACGCGACGTATTTTGGAAACAGGGTTTTAAAAATGATTATCGGGGAGTGAGTTCATTCCGCAACTCGGGTTTGACTCGACGACAAATCGGGGTTCCATCTGAACAGCCTCAGATAAGACGCTAGTGATATCCACCTATTCAGAAAAATAGTTACTCTTACGAGTTTTTTTTCTCCAGCATCTGTATCACTGATATGCGACAGTTTTATGGCATATGTACATACTGATCAATGGTTATGACAGCAATTATTATATACTACTATAAGATCGAGTGACAGCGATCTGTATTTATTACGTTTAAGTGACCCGTTTACGTGTATTGTGCTAAGAGGATGAAGCAATGGAGCTGCAACAGTCACTATGGTACCTGGATGATCGGGTGAATATGTGTACAGATAGGGACATTGTTATTCTTAAATGTTCGTTGATAATGATATGAAAATTTAAATTGCGTATTGTACTCCACTGCCATTTTCCCGACGGCACGTTCCCAATTTCTGCTTTGTGTGCATATATGTAGATGTAAGGATGCTGCGGTAGTACTGGTATGAGGAATCCACGGTTTTATGTGCTCCAATTCATATTGTATTTAATTTCAGCAAAATTATGTATTGAATTTGATTGTTTTGTAACCACAACCAGGGAAAAAATGTATTTAGACGTCTCTGATTGATTGAGTTGAATTGTATGTAAATGATCGGCGTTTCATTACTTCATTTCGTTGACTTTGTGTTTAGATCGATTCTAAATCACTGCGGTCGTTTTCTCCCTAACGATGGTAGAAATAAAAGTCGAAAAAAGACGATAAAAAAGAACAATGTATAAGAAGAACTCGAACCTAGGGCCTTCCAGATATAGACATGTGTAAAGAGTACAAGGTGAGTGCTCTGTCAAGTGAGCTATCGCGGCTTTCATTTATGTAGCGCGTTGGCTTACATTCTAAGTACATTGCTTTGTATCGTCCATTATAAAATCAACGGAAGGTGTTATTGACGACAATACTCATAGTAAAACCGAAACAATTGCTAATCACATGGCATTAATTGAATTGGGTAATCGAATTAATAGTGATTATTCATAGTGACAATTCAGTTGTCTTGAAACGGCATTCAAATCAATTTGAAGTCAGAGAGGGGGTTTTTGGCAATAAAGCCGATTTCGTTTGTCCGAAACCGATCTTACAGAATTAAACGTTAAACGTCTAACAGAAGACCGAATAAAATATCTATCGTTATGTACAATCCCACTCAATCAATCAGGGACGTCCAATTACAGTGCTCTCAGCACTTTGATTAAGTAACGTGAGGAGAATAGGGCGCATGAACGCGATGTTAAGATACAGTTCCTCCACTTTTGGTATATCGATGCTTTTCAACAAAAACTTTGTTACCGCAGCTTGTGTTGTTGTTTTCGTTGAAAAACGACAATATGAACTATCTAATGGACAATGCTCCCATCCCGAATCATTAAAAACATACATACGGCTTTACATGGTAGCATACTCTTAGGAGTTATGTGTCACTTGACTTTAGATCTATTCAGGCTCGTTCGCCGACAGAGACTACCAACAACAACAACAACAACAACAACAACGACGACGACGACGACGACGACAACAACAACAACAACAACAAGGAAGTGTTCAAGATACCCAGATTACAAGCTTTTAGCATAAAAGCAATATATTTCACGCTACAACTGTCGTGAAAATTACGACATAAATTACATTTTGTCACCTATATATAGGTTTTCTTTATCGCTTTATAGTTGTAAAAGAGGCGGGCCCAATGTTAAGCAATTTTAACGAGTTTTGTTATCAGTCAAGCAAAAAGTAAATCTATGTAAGATATATTCTTCTTTCGTTTTTCTTGTTACCCTTTCCAAAAAGGCCGAATTGACGTCCCTAGTAAACACAATTTTGTGAAACATTAAATGAAAAGGCAATATGCTTATTAACATTTTTTTTCTTATTTAATTTGTACTTCATCCACTGTGATGTATATGAATCATATCTTTATCAAAATTGTATTTCTGCAAGGAAAATTCTCGTGGTGAGGTATCTCGTGACAAAAAAGCAGAAAGTCGCCAATAGCTCTGTTTAAATAGGAATAATTTGTAGCACCTTTGTAATAATTGAACCAACCTAAAAATGTCGCTGTTTGGGAAAGGTCCTAAACAACACTTGGTTTTGATGTTTCAAATCGAAAAGGCATCGATTGGTAAGCATTTGGGAAGTGGATGATAAAGAGCAGGTGGTAAACTCTTTTCCTTTTTCCAGAACGTTGTGCATACTATGCTGCACAAATATCCTGTGTTTATTAGGTACATTTTGATCAGGATCTATTTTACTACCTTACACCTGACAAAGATACTTAAAAGTAACTAGAAAATATCTTGATCATGCTTCACGCTGGCACTTGCTAATCTAGACCTGTTCTCGTAACAAATTCGTTAAGGTAGTCCACCCCTAATCAGATTCACGCGATGTCGGGATTAATCGGATGACGTCGTAAACATTCGGCGGTGGAACGTTCCACCGCCGAATGTTTACGACGTCTTTCGAATAGGTTCGGATACCTAAGGAACGTTAACGACGTCGCACGAATAATTCCGACGTCATGCGAATCTCATTATGGGTGGTCTACCTTAAAGATAATTTCTCAGATCCCAGCTCATTTCTGTTTAATTATCCGTGATACATGTATTTCTTTTGCTTAACTCTTTCCCAAACAGCAAAACTTTTGATTTCATTGAAAGCTGCAGCAGGTGCCAAAAAATGGATGCTGATAAAAAGAGGATTTGTGTAAAGAAACAACACAGAAAATATTGAAGTAAAAAGAGAAGCTGCTGGAGCTAGTCTTTTGCCTCAATGTTTTTCCAAATCTTTTCTATCAGGGACTTTAAAATCAGGTCTAAGCTTACTGACTTAGCCTACAAAAACTCACTGTACCGGGGCCAAATACAGGCCTGTGGCTTTTAGAATCCCACCTCTTGGTCCTCCGTTTCTGTTAGCAAGTCTTGTTTGGGGAAAGGCTCAAGCTCGAAGTTGTTTATCGTCGCTTTTCAACGAAAACCCCGTAAATGTAGCTTAAAACAAGCTGCAGTTACGGGGTTTTGTTGAAAAGCATCGACATGTTTGCCAAAATCGTTTACAAGTAAAATACATAGAATAGTTTATGTTTAGGTTCTGCGTCACTTCACAAAAAGTGAGTAAAGTATCCATTTTAATGGGAGGAAACTACAAAAACATACTTACAAAGTAATATTATCAGTTTATTCAGTCGTGAAAAATCGGTACACGCCTAGTCTAAATGTAGATGTAACTATACTGACGTCAAATAGAAAAGCTCCAATGAAATATGTTGTTATTTTCCTTATGCCTATTACAATGTTATTGAAATGTATTCTGTGTATCATCATTTTGACCGACAATTACGGCAAATGAAAAAATATGCGTTTCTATCCATTAACATGTCCATTTCCGGTGACTGGTCACGTTTTCTACGTGCGCTTCGTGTATGTACATCACGTGATGAAATTTGTCACATTTTACACAGTAACATGTGTTTGTGGATAGGCAACCACGAATTCAAAGATTTTCTTATGAAACATCCGAATTGAAGGATTCCAAAACTAAATTCTAATAATGGAGCTCGTAATATAGCCATTTTTGAATGCGACGAATGCACAAACAAGTCGCGAAACAGTTTAACATATTGTGTTTCTCGATTCGGTGTCTTGATCGACGTGTTAGAATTCTGCGAACGTTTATTGATCGGCCACGCTCAACTAGACCTCACGTAACGCCTGTAAAGCAAGATAATTCTCCACGTTAACGTCATGTACGTTTCAGGTTTTGACGTTTTGATCGACGTTCTGTCGAATAGTCGGTAAATGTGGTTGCCAAATAAGTGTTTTTCTGGCAACTGTTGTTGTTGCAAGTAACGTTTGAAATAGACACATTGCTTGGAAAATAGAGCTCGTAGATTAGCCATTTTCGAATACGGGAAAATCAAGAACAAGTCGCCTGACGTTTTAACGTCTTGCACTGCATGATTAGGCATCTTGGTCGACGAGTAAGAGTTACAGAAACATTTGTCAATCGGCCAAAGTCAGATAGACCTCATGTAACGCCTGTTATACAAGAAGCTGTCTTACGTTGAGTCATATGCGTTTCATGCTTGAGACGTTGAGGTCGACGCCGGGTTTAGTATTCACTAACTGTGGTCACCAAATAAGACGTTTTACGGTATCTTTTGTCGTCGCAAGTAAAGCTTGAACCGTGCACTATTGCTTTTCAAATGGAAATTCTGATACCGCTCTGTTTAAATGTGCCGTTTTTTGTAAACTGTAACAATTTAATAATTTCTTGTCATCATTTTTCAACAACAGATAATTTTAATTGACAGATGGAAATCAGTATTTGTAATTTCAAATCAGATTTACTGAATAATGGGACATTTATTATTTATTATTTTGTAAGTGCCAAAATAAACGCCCGAATGATCACTTTTGTTATTTCAGTCATACGAGCTTAAGGTACCCCATCCGTCATTAGGCACAAAATATTTCGTGCAACATATCCGTGGCAACGGAGATTTACGAAGGTATCGAACGGAACACGACGACGCTGAAGGCGTAATTGCACGGAGTGAATGGTATCTAATGATCGTTCAGGAGTCCTGAATGCTCCAGTTTTTTCGGAACACTCGGTCATTACTGTAGAAAATTAATTGTTTCGTACCATTTATGTTTCGCTACCGTATTTTCAAAAATATAACATGTCATTAGAATGTACTATTTTTGACAGTAAAGGCGTATTATGCAAATCTGATTTCCTCGACTATTTAGAGCAATACAGTTGTAAGTGTGTATACAGTTATCACTGTTATGGGTCATTTTATTTATTAGCTGATAAAAATGCTGTAATTCACTAATAAGTGCGATGACCTATACATTTTCTTTTTGAACTATTACCAGGACATGTTGCTTAAAGTAACATTTCACGTTTATTTCATTTTTTAAAAGTATGTCTTGATGCAAAGATTGGTCATTCTAATGCCTAGAAATGCTATCAGTTCTTTGAAGTTGTTATTTATAAGCGAAAAATACGCCTTCAAAGTTGGGACAGAAATGACAAATACTATATACATCTGAACTGTTGTCCACAACAATTTGTTTAATTTTAGCACAAGAATATATATTTCTTGTAAACGGTTCAATATTTTGACTTGAAATTTTCAGAATTTTCATAAGAAAACATGCTCTTTCAGATAGAATAAAAGTGAAAATTATGTAAAAATAATTCTGAAATGTCACTTTAATACAACGAGTGAGTTTTATCAAATTCTGTTAAGTAGAACTTGTAATATTTCCAGAAATATGCAAATATTGACGTAAAATTCTTCAGCTTCGTTGATCTAACTGAACACGTGAGCATGTTGTTTTATAAATTTGCACGTCTGTGATAGCACATTATTTTTGGGTTTTCTGTTCTTATTAAATGTAAGACGTTACTTTACATCCGTTTTCGGGACTAAGCGATGATTTTACAGCATTTTTAGCATTGTTGTGATCTTGGACAAGTGCAAGAAACTGTGCATTTTTTTGCTGTAGGGTTATCTGATACGAATGCCAATAAAATTTAAACAATATCTATGACTATCCATTTTAATTGTATTTTTCAATTGCTAATAACCTGTTATTTCAACATACAAAATATAAATAAATTCTTTTACAATTTAGGAAACTGGAGCATTCCCCCTTAAGTTTACCAAGAAAAAAGTACGCTTAAAAAGGTACCTAGAATTTTGGACATTTTTGATGTGAGAAACACAAGATATGATCGCTTTAACCCATTACCAAACAGAGACTCTTTTTGACTCCCCACAAGAAATTGACTTTGGAAAACATTGTGAAAAATGAAGGAATTGCTTGTTACAAGCACTTTCTTCATTTCCCACAATATTTTCCCAATAAAAATACCAAAAAATGAAAAATCCATTCGCTTTAAATTGTCGTCTGCAACATCTTTGAATTTGGACAAGTCGAAAATTTTGCCGTTTGGTAATGGGTTAGAAACGTTCGGTAAGTCACGTTGTTACCAATTATCCAAAGTGATCCGCTCAACGCGACCCTACGTTTCCATGGCAACTATCAAATGCACTTTAATGCATTCAGTCTAGTTTTTGTTGCAGTATCAAAATTCATAATTGTTCAAAATATATGTGTCGAATTTTTCATCCCAGTTGGTCCCCGAGTTAAAAAGTTGTGATACTATTGCGGATACTTTATTAACAGTCCTCGTACATATTGCCCATTTTCGGGTATAGTTTTAGACGATCATCACGCTAGCCCGTAGTAAAGCGATGTTGAATTATGAACATATAAACTATATGTTGGTACAACAAAGCATGGTAATTAGCAGTATGAAAAGAAACAAGAAATCAATTTGGATGCTGAAAGTTTAATAGAAAAAGAAAGAGAACGTACATATAACCATTGTATAATAACTACTTAACATTCCAAACATAACAATTGCATTACATTGCGGTGTATGTTTACAGGTTCAAAAGACTTACGAACAAACAATGCTTTAACCCATTGCCAAACGGCAAAATTTTAGACTGTTCCTAATTCAAAGATGTTGCAGTTGCAGTTTGATTTCATCTGAATAAAATTTGAATTAATTTTAGTCTTTTGGGCAGAAAACAATGTGGGAAATGAAGAAATTGCTTGTGACAAGCAATTTCTTCATTTCCCACAATGTTTTCTATGTAAAAAGACGACAAAAATGTAATATTTCTTTCACTTGAAATTGTCGTCTGCAATACCTTTGAATTTGGACTAGTCTAAAATTCTGCCGTTTGGTATAATGGGATAACGATCATCAAAAATATTACAATGAATCAAAAACAAAATCCGCCATACAAAAAAGCATTGTCTATGAAAAGGAAAAACTCGAAAAGGACACACCGTTTAAGCCTTTCCCTAAAGACAGAAACTGATGCTTGTCCAGGTTAAGGTAGTCCACCCCTAATGAGATTCACGCGACGTCGGAATTATTCGGGCGCGATCGAAAACATTTAGCGGTGGAACTCTCCACCGCCGAATGTTTACGACCGACCCCGAATAGGTTCGGATACGTTACGACGCCGCTCGAAAAAAATCAGATGTTTTATGAATCTCAAAATGGCGACATTACGGGTATTCCACCTTAAGTGTAAAGTGTTGAAGGCAATTGATTTTAGTCGAGATACCTGGTAACAGGAGCCTTTAAGCAGAGCTTAAAATAAGAAAAAGGGAAAGCATCTCAAAATGTAATACTTCATTTATTGCTTGTCAAAACTTATGTTGTGTGTATTCAATGGAATCGTCTCAACGTTTATCCTTTGCTAAATCTCAAGGTGTATTCGATTGGCCAGGGCACATACACACGGTGGTTAACCCACGTGACTATAGGGAAGCGTTCACATCGAAAAAATCGTCCGCAAAGTAGAGTTTGTTTCATATCTCAGCTTTTACTCTACGAATTTTGACGAGACGAAGTGCGCCGAACGCGCATTTGAGAGGGTCATTCGCGGTTGTACCTCAGTGTGCTCCGAATCCAGTGGTTTGTTTCTTCAAACATTCAAGCGAATTATTTTTCGGTGCACATGAACGCTTCCTACTTTCGTTTTGCACCGAAAAACACTCCCCTTTAAATGTTTGAAGACACAACTGAATTTCGAGCAGAGTGAATTAGAACCGGGAATGACCCTCGTAAAGGCGCGTTCGGTGCACTTCATCTCGTCGAATTGCGTGGAGTATAAGCTGAGAAATGCAACAAAACATGTTTTGAAGTGGACGATTTTTCAGTGTTACCGCTTCCCAAGAGTCACGTGGGTTACCCACCGTGATACATTGAATTTGTTGTTCCTATATTTATTTCAAAATTTCAATAGATGCTTTTTTGTATGGCGGATAACAAAACCCACAATAATTTAAAAGAAAGAATAAAAAGATAGAAAGAAAGTTATAATAAGCTATATACAAAACATTTATCATCGTTTTCAAACAATGTTTCTGATATTGTACACAGTATTTCCTGTTTAATTGTGCACATCATTTGTCGACGGAAAAGGCTTATAAGGTTTACAGACCCTGAAAATAATCAACACTTTCTAGCCATACGAAATGCACCATTACACACACTTGTAAATACACTCCAAATAAGTTGATTCACCGTGTCAGATTTCAAGATTATGGTTCAAGAAGAAAATGATTTACAAATACTATTTTACTCTATATTCATATGCAAGGGACGTAATTTTGAACATTTTTGTCAAATATTTCCATAAGTATGCATTAATTCAAAATTCTAAACCGTACAAAATGCTTATGTTTGTATTTGGAATGGAAATGTAACCCACTTTAGGAATTATTGGCACTTTTCAAATTTCGCCGCTGGCTCTTTAGTGCTTTTCAGGGTTTGGATACCTTAAAAGAAGTCTGAATTACATGTATTTGTAAAATAAATGTAAATCTCTGAATACAAAACCGCTACATATTAATCGTTTTGTGCATTTTTGTAGTCCTTGTATTTGATTGGCAATATCCTTCTCCTATAACGTATTACACCTATCATTATATACCAAACGTCTCGTACAACTTCACATCCATCTTCAGAGTTATTCGTAACAACGGAATTTTACGACGATATCCGGATTTTGACCCATTGTTGGACAGCGAATATTACGAACGTACTGACAGGCAGAATAGAACAAGACCAGCTTGCAAGTAAGTGCAATCTCGCCTTATTCTATTCTGCCTGTTTCTTTAACCATTTCCCAAACAAGACGTGGTTTATTAGCTCAAGGCTTTGGAAAACATTAAGGCAATAGAAGAAACTGCTGATAATCAGCAGTTTCTCGTTTTGCCTCAATATTTCCTTTCCTGTTTCCAAATTTCTTTCTTTATCAGCACATATTTTGTCGTTTGCAGAAGCTTTCAAATTAGATCCCCCTAAAATCCTGCCGTTTGTGAAACGGTTATATTCATCATGGCAAGTGTTAAGAATCGGGAAAACATTGTCAATCTACGTTGTCACGGATATCGCCGAAGTTGCACGAAGTGTTAGGTATCTAATGACGAATTTGAATAATTCAGCACTGTGGATCTCTGCGATTGTATTTGAAACATTGTATGAAAACGATAAACGTCCGTCGTCGATTTATCGTCGCTTTTCAAAGAAAACTTCGTATCTGCAGCTTGGTTTAAGCTGCAGATACGAGGTTTTCGTTGAAAATCGACGTTATGGTGATTTTGCAAGAAAACAGACATAGGTGTCTTTTTACCTCAAAGTGTCGGTTCTTTTATCTCGAAAATGCGTATAGACACGTCCTTTTTTGATAGAACTTTTGTATTATTAAGATATATCTGATACACTTTAGAGTATTTTCATTGGACTACATGTATATTGCAAAGGACGGGTTACAACAAGAATTCTAAATCGCCCAAAAATATTTTCTTTAAAATCTGTGGATTAACTCTTTCCCAAACGGAAAAAAATTAGGATGGAAAAAAATTACAGTTGTTGCAGTATAGAACATTTTGAGGGAAAACGAGAAATTGTTGATTATCAGCTATTTCACCTTTGCTTCTGTGAACTTTTTCCAGAGCATTTTCTATTTGAAATCCTACGTCAAAACCAGGTCTTGTTTGGGAAAAGGTATGAGAAATAACTGGATAATTTCTTTCTAGACACAATCAGTGATGTTTAACCCTTTCCCGAACAGGACCTGGTTTTGACTTCCCTAATATAAAAGGCTTGGTAAAACATTGAGGCAAAAGAAGAAAATGCTGATTATCAACATTTTCTTCTTTTGCCTCAATATTTTCCATGCTATATTGTACGCTTTCCAATTAGACAACCCTAATATTTTGTTATTTGGGAAAGGGTTAAGGCAAAGTCAACATCATCCTAGATCTGAAGAGTGAACTTTATTTACACAGTTTTTCCTGTGCAATATTGAACGCAGGTAATATATATACAAATTCCATTTTTCTTTCATTTGGAGCAGTTATCAAATTGGAATAGTCTGAATTTTTGACGTTTGGGAAAGGGTTAATGTTGCCATTTACCCATTACCACACCCTGACTCTTTTTTACTCCCCACAAGATAATTACTTTGGAAAACATTTTGCAAAATGAAGGAATTGCTTGTGACAAGCAATTTCTTTATTTCCCACAATGATTTCTACACAAAACGACCAACATGTAAGATTTTTTTCGCTTTTTATTGTCGTCTGCAACATCTTTGAATATGGACCAGACTAAAATTCTGTGGTAATGGGTTATTGACATCATAAATACGCATTATCCCTGTAGCAAGGCCCCTTTTCTGACAACCTATAGTTCTAGTAAAGGTACAGATAAGAGTGGGAAAAAGACTGTTAACCCATTACCAAACCGGAAAATCTTAGGGTGATCCCCTTTAAAAACTGCCACAAATGACAAAATGGTTGTTATTAAAGATAGAATTTGTGTAAAATATGGCATAGAAAATATTGAGACAAAAGAAGAAACTGCTGGCAACTTCTTTTGTTTCAATGTTTTCCCAAGCCTATTCTATTGACGACGTCAAAACCAGGTCTTGTTTGGCAGAGGGTTAATGGAACACAACATTCCATTTTCATTTTTTTCTAAAATATGCCTTGATGCAAAGATTGGTTATTCTATTGCGTATAAATGCTTTACAGTTTTTATAAAGTTGATGTTATTAAGCAAAAATTACGCCTTTAAAGTTCAGACAGAAATGGCATATTCCATATAAATATGAACTGCTGTGGAAATCAATCTGTTTAATTTTAGCACAAAAATATAATATTTCTAGTAAACGGCGCTTTTCTGTTGTTTTTTTTTTGCGGGGGGGGGGGGGGCTTGAAATTTTCAGAAGAAAATATGCTTTTTCATATAAAAGTAAAATTTATGGAAAAAATATCTGTGAAATGTCACTTTAACCTTAAAACGAAAATTTATTTCATTCAAAACCTGTGTTGTTGGCGTCCAATGGAATCATCTCCCCGAGACGATTCCAAATGACATCTAAAAAGATAAGTTTGGAATCTAAATCAAAAGACTTAGAATACATTTACCAACTCTTATCTGTAACTTATGTTTCTCTGTGTGTCTAATATCCTTTGTTTGCGTAGTTGATCAACTTGCTGGGTTTTCCGTACAGATAACTTCTGATTTTCCACACCATGAGTAGAGTGAAGACAATGCCTGTCACGATTACTGCAATGAGAAACAAGAGTGATCCGTCACGTTAACTCTTTCCTGAACTGCAAAAAAATCAGTCTGTTACAGTTTTAGATGAGTTTCAGGCAAATAAATGGGTGTTATTTGGTGAAAGGAATGCGTAGATCACAGCATGGAAAATATTGAGGCAAAAGGAGAAAGTGCTGGTTATCAGCACTTTCGTCTTTTGCCTCAATGTTTTCCAAAGTCTCATTTATGAAGGTCGTCAAAACCAGGTCTTGTTTGGGAAAGGGTTAACAAGAGCTGTCACAGGACAGTAAAGCACGACTAGTCCTGGATAGTGAAAGAAATCGAAGTCCGAGGAGGGTAAAAAATCAACAAAATTAAATGCAAAAGTAACAAATCTTTGTCTAGAGGCTGATGTTATGGTCACAAAAGCATGTGGAAAGTTTCAGAGCAATAGTATAATAAGAAACAGAGATTTGACAAAGTTGCACGTGAAAACTTAACCAGTGTTACGCCGATGCCTTAACGCAGGTCACTTTGATTTATAAATGAATTTTTAAAAGTTAACAAGTCTCTCGTTGGATATGTAAATACTTTCCAAGAATAAATGACCATTTAAGAAATAGTCAATTCTAAGTGATGCGGCATAAATGGACACTCTTGAAGAATGCATGAAAGACAGGTACCCTCAATTTCGAAACTCTCATAATAACAACAAGTTCTGACAGAATTTATGGCAATTTCGAATTTAATTCAACAAAGAAATTATATTTGTGTATGTATCAACATTAAAGATAAACACCATTTTTAGTGAAAAAACCACCACTCCACCGCCAATGTTAAAATCGAAATTGTGGGTATTGTGAAACTTGTGTCAATTCAAATAATTTCTGGTTAGATTATTTGTAATATAACCTGCATCATTATTTTTCGGAAATGGCTATACTATTCACAGACATACAGAAAGCGTTAATTTTACGTCTGCAAATGAATATGTTGTGACAAAAGTCAAGTGGAGTTCAAGAAGTTTTGAGCAATACATATGAGACATAATATCAGACCCATTAAGGGGGAATGCTCCAGTTTCCTAAATGTTTTCCCATTATATGAATTTATTTATATTTTGTATGTTGAAATTGCATGTTATTAAACCTCACGATAAATGACCTGGCAGAGCAGTAGGCTACATGCTAATCGAATGAGATGCTCTGCCAGGTCATTTATCGTGAGGTATACCAATTGAAAAATAAAATAAAAATGGATGGTCATCGATCTTGCTCGAATTTTATAGCATTCGCATCACATACCCCTACAGCGAAAAAAGAATGCACAATTTCTTGCACATGTTCAAGGTCACTAAAATGCTAAAAAATGCTATTTAATCATCGTTAGTCCCGGAAACGGATTTAAAGTAACGTCTTACATTTAATCAACACAGAAATCCAAAATATGTGCTAATATAAACGCATAAATGTATAAAACAGCATGCTAACGTGTTCAGTTAGATAAAAAAAGCTGGAGTGTTTTATGTCAAAATGTGCATTCTTTGGAAATATTTCAAGTTCTATATAATAGAATTTGATAAAAGTCTCTCATTGTATTAAGCAAAATGTCCTGGTAATAATTCAAAAAGAAAACGTATAGGTCATTGCACTTATTACTAAACTGCAGCAATTTTTCTCAGATACAGATGAATAAAATGACACAAACCAGTGGTAACAGCATACACACTTACAACTGTCTTGCTCTAAATAATCGATTTCTTTCTTGAGGAAATTAGTTTCGCAAGATAATTACGCTTTAACCGTCGAACATTGTAAATTGTAATGACGTGTTAATACTATTTAAAATATGGTAGTGAAACACATATGGTACGAAACATTTAATTTTCTACAATAATGACCGAGTGTTCCGAAAAACTGGAGCATTACCCCTTAAACGTCAAATAGACTAGGCATTTGGAAAAAGTACAAATATTAAGATAGAGGTCATAGTTTAGTAGCAGGTGAACCGAACTGTCTGTGGTTTAACCCTTTCCCAAACAAGACCTGGTTTTGACGTGCCTAGCATGATAGGTTTGGGAAAACATTGAGACAAAAGAAGAAACTGCTGATAACCAGCAGTTTCTCCTTTTGCCTCAATATTTTCTTTGCTATATTTTACACAAATCCTTTCTCTAACAACATCCATTTTGAAATCGGAAGCATCTTTCAATTTCGATTACCCTAATTTTTTGACGTTTTGGAAAGGGTTAAGTCATGATCGAGTGTGCAAGCGGCTATTGATTCGTACACTGCCCTGTTTCGGTGACTGACCTGTTTCGGTGACCTTTTCTTTCCGCGTGCTATCTTCAAAATGAAGAGCTCCGTGACGTCATCACTTTTTGCGTTCGTCAATGTAAACAAACAGCTGTCACTTCGAAGAAAGAAAAATAAAAATGCGCTTCAAAGACGTAAGTTATCTGTTTGTTTTCTTTTTTGGTGATATTTTCAATGATTTTCTTAAGGTCCTTTTTCTACCTTATTTTGGAGTGCCCACAAGACCCCAAAAATGTATTTTAAAGCTTTTTTTTCTTCACGATCTGGATTGTTGTCTTCTGCTATCCCAAGTCACGTGACCAAGTGACGTCATTTGTCATTTTCATCTACAGTTACTGGCCATAAGTTGAAGCCAGTTCTTATATTAAAGTAAAATATTTCTGGAATATGTTGTTAAACTTCTATTCAGATTTACACAATAGTAATGAACCATTGCCAATAAGATGTGGTGAAAATCTGAAGTTATTCCCTGTTTATTTTTAGGCTCATCCAAAGAAACTAGCAGTCAATAAGGCATCATACAGATGCTATTCTCCATCTGCTATGACAAACGCATATCGTGCTGTAATTGAAGATCAGTTACCAGTGAAAAGGACAGCTTTGACATATGGAGTACCTCAAACAACTCTGCGTCAACGAGTGTTAGGTAGAGTGTTGATCCGGAGACAACCTCATCTGGTCCTTCTCCAAACCTTAGTCAGGAGGAAGAAGCTGTTTTTGTAGAGCACTTAAAGAGTATGGCTGAACTGGGATATGGATACACTTCTAATGAAGTAATCAACATGGCCTCCAATTATGCTGTGTATCTTGGAAAACGTGATGAGGAACACCCTTACAGTACAAAATGGTTCCGCTGTTTCATGAAAAGATGGCCTGAACTGACAGTTATCAAGCCCAGATCACTTGCCAATTATAGAGCTAAGGCCACATCTAACTCAGCTGTAAATTGTTATTTTGAAAGGCTCAATCATGTATTAACTAAATACCATCTAAAGGACAAACCTTACTGTATATACAATGTGGATGAAAAAGGAATCCAAACAGAACACTCTCCACCCTATCTGGTGTGTGCAGATAGTTCTACACCAGCTATAACTTCGTCCAGATCAGCCACCACTACCATCCTTGGCTGTGGAAATGCTCTTGGTACTATGATGCCCCCTTTTTATATTTTCAAGGGGAAAAGATTGAGAAGTGAACTTCTACAAGGATCTTTACCAGGTTCCCAGGGGACAGTTACAGACAGTGGCTGGTCAAATACTTCAGCCTTCATGGAGTTTCTCACGAGCCATTTTATAAAATATGTTCAGAGGGATTGTGCTGACCAAACCGTCCTGCTTATTTTTGATGGACACAAATCGCATATAAATGTACCGGTTTTTGAATGGGCAAAATCAAATAATGTCGAATTATTTGTCTTGCCTGCTCACACGAGTCATTTACTCCAGCCATCAGACGTTGCATGTTTTGGGCCATTACAAAGAATATATAATAGTGAATGCCATAAATATATAAGGAGCAACCCTTACTCCAATATAACACGTTATAGTGTTGCTGAATTGTCATCGAAAGCTTATGAAAATGCATTATCAGCTCCAAACCTGAAGTCTGGCTTCAAACGTACCGGGATCTACCCATTTGACCCATCAGCAATTGACTCTAGCAAACTAAAGCCAGCATCAGCTTATCTGCCAACATCAAGCAACAGTATTAACATTTCAACAGATTCAAGTCCCTCTATCAGTACAGCCTCTTTCTTCAACGACCAGAACAAACTCATAAAACAAAAGCAAAACTTGGAAAAAAAGGAAATAAACTCCCTTAGTAAAGTCACAAGTGGCATGTGCATTACAGATTCTGAAACAACAAAAAAGATCATGGATCATCAACATAACCAACCATCATCCAAAAGACAAATGAAAGAAAGTTCTAACAAATCACCAATAAAGAAAAGGAAGCTTACAGAAGCTGTGAACACCCCACAACCTGGCCCATCTGGACTACAGACTATACAAATATCGGACAGTGACTCAGATAATGAAAGTGAAATACTAGATGAAGAGAAATGCTGTGTGTGCCACAAATTTCAGCCAGAGGAGCTAAAAAACTGTGTCTCTTTAGTTATTACAAAGTGGGCACAGTGTGATATTCCCCTTTGTAAACATTGGACACAGGTCTATTGCACCAAACAAAGGGTGATCAGAAGGCATGACAGGTTCATTTGCCCTTGTCATGCAGAAGAATAAACATAAGCAATTTTATCTTTTGTAAATATGTTGACTGTTTAATAGTTAAAAGCTTGATTTTGTTGAACTTTGAAAAAAATGACGCTTATTTTTGTGCTGTACTGTATTTTTTGGATAACCGTCACGGGTCACCGATTTAGGTCACACTCGTTTTCCAGTTCTGGAAGATGTAGGTCAACACAATGGCTGCTCTCATCACGACTCCGATGTTTTTTAAAAGAGAATATGATGGGATTGAGAGAAAATAAGTCAAACAAAAGGTATGCTGTACTTTTAATTTAAAATCATTGTCATTTATGTCATATCAGTAGCTGGTAGAGTTCTTAGGGTCACCGAAACTGGTCAGTCAACGATAAGTCTTTCAAAACACGGACATCAAAACCCGGTCTTGTTTGGGAGTAGGTTATGCTTACCGACTAGGACAAGGGCCAGGGTCACTATCGTAACGTTCTTGTTTATGCACATCTCGTCTTCGTCGTTAATTTCTGTGTTTTCGGGTTCTTCGATCGTAATCCCAGACTCTTCTAGGATAGAGTTTATATAACGTTCCTTTTCCTCTGAAATAAATTAACGTTTGCCGTTAACCAAAAACTTGAGACGTTCTTAAAGGAAATGTCAAGGGACTTGCACAACCTTGACTGATCGTTAATAAAATAAAAAACAGGGGTTCCATTATGTTGCAAAGTTTGGGAATGTAATCAGTATAGAAAATCAAAGGTTATGAGAAAGGGGCGCAGAATATATGTAAAACTTGCATAATGTTGCAAAAAAAATAAATAAATAAACAAAAAAATAAAACAAACGAAAAACTTGATAAATTTCTGGACATTAAACATTTGAAATTCTGTATTTGTTTAAGTCAAAATTCACAAAATTAACAGTGTCGATCTCGATTTTAAAGCGTGTTGCAAAAGATAAGCGAGAGATAAACGAGATTTTTGTGTATTTCATTGCAACACGGGCATGACCAATTCTGAAAATTTTATAAATCGTTTTCTGTGCAAGTGTGTACAGCATTAGAATATATTAACTCTCAACATATTATGGATTTTAATGGAATTTCACTTCCCATTCAACTGCTAAGGTCATATGGAGACGGGACCTCGGTTTCAAGTCTTATCCAAAAGACTTTAGGGCGGGGATCGAACCAGCGGCCCCTATGTTACAAGTCAATCACGTTACCACTGCACCAAATCAAGCACTTTAATATTATTAAAGACTGTAGCTCTGACATCAAAAGAGCCAGAGCAATGACATTTCTACAAAACTGTTCTAGGTTGCTGAATGCATGGGAAATAACGTCGAAACTTATTTAGTAGTTTAAGTTCAATACTTTGCAAGGACAAAAGAATCTCGCAGTGTAGCGTTTTCACTATCGCTCAGTATATAAACAGTAGAAGATACCTTCAGTGGCGAACACGAGAATTTGGTCCTCGACTACTATGGTGTTAGGATCACCGGCTTGCCTTCGCTTCCTACCAACCTTATCAGACACCGCACTGCCGAGCACACAACCGTCCTATTGTCATAAAAAATGGAAACACATTATGTTAATAAAATATTATATAATAGGTAAATAAATCGGTAAGAATATGGACAAATGTCCCTTATGGCATTTTAGAACAACATGAATTCAGATCAGCCTGTGCATACGCACAGTCTGATCAGGATTCATATTGTTCTCTAACAGCGTTTTTGTAACCTAAAGTTAATTAGAATAAGCTGTAAAAGACTACATTTGTCAACAGGCTGATTGGGAATCTCGGTTTTCTAAAATGCTATAAGGTCCCTTTTCTCAGATGATCATGGCTTTAAAAAAACAAGTAGATAAATTAATTGGAAAAAGATAGAACGAAAAAAAAAACAAATAAAAAAAACAAAAACAACAAATAATGAGAGAAATTGGACAAACATCAGTAGCATCTGTGGGTGTTCTAATACTGAGTATGTCTGTTTATATTTGGGAAAAATGCTTTAACCCTTTCCATAACAAGACCTGGTTTTGACGTCCATATAAGGGAATTATTTTGGAAAATATATTGAGACAGAAGAAGAAAATGCTGATTATCAGCATTTTCTCCTTTTGTCTCAATATTTTTCAGGGTAAAATGATACACAATCGCTGCTTTTGATTTAATTTATTTTGTTTTCTTTAACTCCTTTCGAATATCACTAGTCCACCATTTCAACGTCTGGGAAAGGGTTAACCCATTACCACACAATGACTCTTTTTGACTCCCTGTAAGATAATGGCTTTGGAAAACATTGTGGAAATTGAAGAAATTGCTTGTGACAAGCAATTTCTTCATTTCCCACTATGTTTTCTACACAAAATTACCAAAAACTATAAAATTATATTCACTTGAAATTGTTGTCTGCATCATCTTTGAATTCGAACAGTTCAAAATTTAGACGTTTGGTAATGGGTTAAGTATTACAGACCATACATACCAAACAATTCGTGCATCCTTGGGGTTCAACAGTGACAATGGAAATTAACGAGGGTATCTCTCGTCAATTTTCGTTACCACGGATGACACACAGAAGTTGACGAGGGTAGCTCATCAATTTCTGTTTCCGGATGACGATGCCCGATGATGCACGAAGTGTTTTGTAGTAATTGAGGGGTTTTTAACCTTAAGGGGGATGCTCCAGTTTCCTAATTTCCCAAAAATAAAACTTATCTATATTGTGTATATTGAAATAACATGTTATTACCAATTGAAAAAAAAAATAAAAATGCATGGTCAGCGATCTTGTTTGAATTTTATAGGCATTCGTATCACACACCCCTACATCGAAAAAATGCAAACTTTCTTGCACCAGTCAAATGTCACTATAATGATAAAAAATGATGTATAATCATCGTTTAGTCTCGAAAACGAATTAAAAGTAATTTCTTACATTTAATAAGAACGGAAAACCCAAAATACGTGATATTATTTAAACGCGTAAATGTGTAAAACAGCATGCTAATGTGTTCAGTTAAATCAACGAAGCTGGAGTGTTTTATGTCAAAATTTGCATATTTTTGGATAGATTGTAACTTCTAGAGAATATATTATTTGATAAAACTCCCTCGTTGTATTAAGCAACATGTCCTGGTAATAATTCAAAAAGAAAATATGTAGATCATCGAACATTTTAGTGAATTGCGTCAATTTTTATTAGCTATACATGAATAAAATGACGAAAACAGTGGCAACTGCATACACACTTACAACTGTCTTGCTATAAATTATCGATTTCCATCTTGAGGGAATCAGCTTCACATAATGAATACGCTTTAAACGTCGAAAATGGTAAATTGTAATGACGAGTTATATTATTGAAAATATGGTAGCGAAAGATATATGGTACGAAATATTTCATTTCCTACAGTTATGACCGAATGTTCCGAAAAACTGGACCATTCCCCCTTAAATACATTTTTACTTTTATAATTATAAAACAGGAATTTAGAAAAAAAAAGATATACAAGTAGAGCCTAGTCAAATTGTTAAATAACTAAATCACATTTATTCGGAATGTGATTCAGAATCGTCGCTTACTGTTAATTGCCACGTAAATTTGGTTTGAAGCAGATAACATTTAAGATTTCACGGATTTGTTGGATCCTATGGATCCTTTAGAATATCACTTGTTAAAAAAGTGATTGACAGCTAATAAAATTTGAGTCTTCTCCTAATTAACATTTCAGAATGTTTGCTTTATATACCTCACGATAAATGACCTGGCAGCATCTCAGTCGATTAACATGTGCTGCTCTGTCAAGTCATTTATCGTGAGGTATAAGGTCAACCACATCCAGAAAAGAAAATCGCTGTTTTTTTTTTTTTTTTTTTTTTTTTTTTTTTTTTTTTTTCGTTTTCTCTGCTTCAAACCGTATTCATTATGGCCACGTATTAACATTTATATATAGAAGGTCTTCCAAAATAGTTGTTGTTGTTGTTATGTCACCTGATTTCTCATCGTGAATACTTACATCTACAAAACAATTTGCTGTGTCCGTGGTCGGACAGTACACAACCAGGAATCTGTATACCATTACAGCCTCTAAAATAGACGCAAAACTTTCATAATTAAGGTAGTCCACCCCTGATGAGATTCGCGCGACGTTGAAATCATTCGGGAGCGGTCGAAAAGATTCGTCCACCCCTAATGAGATTCGCACGACGTTGAAATTATTCGGGAGCGGTCGAAAAGATTCGGCAGTGGAACCTTCCACCGCCGAATGTTTACGACCGTGCCCGAATAAGTTCGGATACCTACCTACGCCGCTCGGAAAAAGCCGATGTTTTAGGAATTTGAAAATGGCCACAATACCGTTATTCTACCTTTATCCTTTCAAAACCATCAGGGAAGGGTCATTAGAAAAGTAGATAGGTTTCGGTATATTCTTAACAATAAAAGTTAAGCAATAAAAGTTTTACATGACCGCAACGCTAATCCGAAATAAAACGGGTTTTGTACTTTTATTATTATATAATAATATAACATTATTATATAATAGTATTAAAAATATTAGTCCATGGGCCCATAACCGAAACCCTCCCCCCCTAGTGGGATTTTTGAAGACCTATATTTTCTTGAAGCTTATTATGTATAGTAATGGATTCAGGTTGTTGTCCAATTTAAAAGTGCTGGATAAGCAAATGGCGGGCTTGTTACCATGGCAACCGTCAAATTTTCTACATTCCAGCGCTTGGATCAATTAATTGCAATAAAATTACTTATTTTTGTCATAACTCTTTCAAAATAGTTTTAAATTATTACCAAGATATTTCTCCCACAATATAGATATTTTTTAGAAAATTTGCTAATTTGCATATTCATGAATATTAATGAGAAAGTAGAAAAATGTGTTTAATTTGCTAAAAACAAGACTTTACTAGTGAATTTAAACCTCCCTATCAGGAAAGATTATTGAAGATCTATATTTTCTTGAAGCTTATGATGTATATTAATACATTAATGTTGTTATTTGATTTAAAAATTGCTGGATAAGCAAGTAGTTGGCTTGTTACCATGGTAGCCACCCATTTTCATTCGTTCCAGCGCTTGGATCAATTAATTGCAATAAAATTACTTATTTCGCTCAGAAAACATTGAGGTTAGTTTTAAAATGTTGTCATCATATTTCTCTCACAACCAAGATATTTTTCAGAAAATTTGCTAATTTGCACATTCATGAATATAAATGAGATTGTGGTAAATATGTGTTTAATTTGCAAAAAGACGACTTTACTAGTTTACCAGTGCATAGAAACCCTCCCAACCATGTGGGATTTTTTAAGACCTATATTTTCTTGAAGCGTAGGAAACATGTTAATGAATTCAGGTTCTTGTTTGATCTAAAAGTGCTGGATAAGCAAATGGCAGGCCTGTTACCATGGTAACTGCTCATTTTCCCACGTTTCAGTACTTGGATCAATTAATTGCAATAAATCAGTTTAAAATAGTTATTTAAGATATATACTTATTTTGTAATAAAACTTAAGACTAGTTTAAAAATTTCAGATAGACATTTATATTGAAATCATTATTTTTTAGCTAATTTGCATATTCATGAATATTAATGAGAAAGTAGAAATATGTGTTTAATTAGCTAAAACAATGCTTTTCTAGGGAATGAATATTCTGAGGCATTACGTTTTTAAAATGCTTAATGTTTCAAATGGATAAAAACACTAATAGATCAATAATAAGTTCATAAACCATTCACCAGCTACACAGAACAAGCGAATACCGGCTTTTTCGCATTCACAATTATTTGCATACTTTTCTCTAAATAGCAAATAAAATCTCAAATATTCTCTAATTATGTTAATGACTTTCATTTTTGCATCTTTTTCCCTAAATTGTGTACTTGTTGTGTTTGAAAACTAGAATTTCACGATTTACCAATTACAAGGGAGAATCTTAACAATATATGCTCTGAAAAATTACCGTATAAATGGCAATAAAATTCCATTTAGCGCAAATGACATACTGCAAACTTTAACCTTCTTTCTTTGATTTTTTCTATGTGAAATACAGTTTTATTTTATACAAGAAACTTTATTTTGTTAAAGTTAAGTACTAAAAAAATTGTAAAGCGTTTTTAATAATGAATTCCCATTGGAGTACATGTTTGGTCACCTTTGATTTATACCATTTTTGCCTTGTAATGCATGCTTTTTTTACATTTCGTCGGTGTAAATACAAAACCTCTTATCTCGTTTTGGGGAAAATTTTAGAGGGGAAGAAAATAGTTTATAACTTTTCTGAAACTGAAGGGTTTTATTTGAAATTTGGACATATTGTTCACAAACAATGTGTCTTTAATGATCAGTAGAATTATCCCGTGTGAATTGTCTCAAGTGGGCATACAAGTTTATACTTTGAAAATCGCCAGAATCGACATACGAGGTTTTGCATTTACACCGACGATTTGCTCCAAGTCTAAACTTAACAATACTATTGGAGACATGCTGTGCAGAAGAGAAATCTTCCCAACCACTTCTATTAATTGGAATGCTATGTTACAGGAACACAGTTTACCAAATTTATTCTAATAAGCGATAGTTGAAACTGGACAATTTTATATTTGCACTGTCATGTGCATTGATTGTTGATTTAAAATTGCCTATAATAGCAACTGAATTATACATTTCTTTATCAAAATTGCATTCAAGTGACATCGTTTTATACACCTTTATAATTCAGCATACTTATATATGATGATATAAACAGTTATAAATTGTACATTATGTACCTTATTGGAAACTAATACTTCGAAGACACTTGATTTGTGAGGAATCCCCGTATTCGTGTAACAAAAAGTTGTTTTGAAAGATTTCGTTTAAATAACAAATGCAATTTGCAATTTCTGTTAATTAGATGAGAGGGAAACACATCATATTCCAACTTGTCGTGTTGTAATATGTCGCTGGCCGAAGATTTGAAATCCTTTGTTTTGTTTTCAGTTTTTTAGATATGCCCTTGCATTTCTTAATTCATTTCCAACATCTTCATCACAACTTAGGTTTTGGAATTCTAACTTTTGTGGAAGACAACAAGCTAACCCTAAGGATGAGGTAAAATCCATAAAACACAAGGGCTAGCAATAAATAATACATATAAGCAATTTCCAATCAACCAATGAATTTGCGATTTATATATGTCATCATACGTGCACAAAAGTGTCTAAATATGCGGTTATTAGAAAGCCTTTTCACAAAAGAGGGAGAGTCTGCTATGGTTCGATACTTGTATTGAAAAGGGAATGAAGGTAAAACATGCATGATGAGTTTACTGGTCTTCTGTACCATCTTATTCACAAGTAAAATATCGTGGTGGGGGGGGGCGGGGGTTGTAACGCGACAGAGAAACTTAAGAAGATGATGTTCGGTCTGAAGGCAAAGTTGCAACCACTGTCGATGGTATGTGACATATATTCAAATATCTGGTATACTTGATGAGCGAATTAAAGTAAGAAATTGTCCATGCATTATCTTTTTCAAGATATTGCTTGATCGCAAAAGGATGCACAAACTTGCAGACTGTTGGGTCTAAAATTCCTCAACGATAGGCAAATGACAAAGAGATTACCAGTACTTGTTGCATTCTTATGAACGAGAAAATGTCCAGAGTCCTAGGTACGCTGGTATGGAATCCCAAAGGCCAAGAAAATTATTCAATATATTACAGACAAGGTTTGGTATTCAATGTTTTGGGACAATTGGGGGTTGCAATAAAATATTTTGTTGGACATATTACCGAAGAAAGGTAAAATTAACGAAGCATACTATGCCAAGTTGCTAGACAATCTGAAGCAGACAATTCGTGACAAACGTAGCGACAAACGCTCAAAATGTGACCGCTGCTTGCAACAGGAAATTACATTAGTAGACAATTGCCAAAATACAATGGATGATGTCGAGAAAAATGGGTATCAATTTAGATCACACCCTTCCTATCCACATGACCTTGCTGCTATAGACTTCTTTCCTAAAAGGGATATGAATGGTTGCAATTTTAAGTCTCATGAAAAAGTTATTGATGCAGTTTAGGTGTGGTTCTTTGGAAAGTTCTCGGACTTCTTTACTTCAGGACTGATGTCACTTGACCACCTTTAACGTTGATTAATTTGAGTTTAACTCCTTATTCAACTGCTACGGTCATATCCTTTTGGTCAAAGCGCATAGGCCTGGATGGAAAGTATTTCAAGAGAAAAGATGTCGATCTAAAAGTAAAAAAAGGTTAGGTCAATTATGCATTGACCCATGCTCGTATTTGAGCATTTAGGCCGATTACACAAAATACATATTATTGTATTGTATTATATGTCATGCAAATTAACAGTGATGAAGCCATTTTTAGCATGGCAAAATTGTTGATATTGGTGTTTTGTATTCAACATATCCACCCCACAAAAAAGAGCTTAAACGCTGTATGACGAAAATAAGCCTTAATGTCTTTATACCCTCTATAACACCTATTATCCAAAGCGTCCCTTGTCCATGTAAGACTTAAAACCTTCATGCAAAAAGATGCCAATGACGTACTCCAATGTGGACTCATTATCAAAGAATCGGGTACATGGTTTCTGTCAAATAGGGAAAATACATATCTCTCCTAGAAAATGATCAATTTGGATTTTATTCAGTACTTAATTTATGGGAATGGGGATTTATTACTATTTATACGGTAATTAGGACCGTTCTGGAAATATATATTTTCAAGGTTATGTCATTTATTTACTTGTTGAATCATGTAGTTTTAATAAGAAATTGAAATACATTTGAAAATACAATATTAAGTGCAGTTCGCAGAAATGAAAAACATTTACATCATTTATGCATATTTGAGATTTTGGCGGCCATTTTGAAATTTAAAAAAATGACAAAAAAGCCTATTATAAGCATGGCAGCACTTTTTTAGATTTAATATTCTCAATTTTCCTAAGAAATGATCTCATTTACATACAGAATATGATAAAAAATATAGGGCGGTGATATTTTGATATTTAGTCAAGTGGTCATTTTGCGGCGGCCATCTTGAAAATCATTTGAAATGTCGAGTATATCCCAGAATGTCGATAATCAACACTTTGATTTTTAATACAGGGCATCTAATAAACACTTTAGTACAAATTCTAGCAATTATTCGCTGTGGACATGATTTTCAAATGCAAAGTAAATATAAACAAAGGCAATGTCTATACTATTTTTCTCTTGTTTTACATATTCAAGGGGCATAATTCGTGCTAATTTTGGTGTGAAATTATCTTTTACTATTTAACGATGTGAATTGATAAAATCTGTAAGCATTTTGGTCATTTGCGCTTAAATTTGGGTTATTTTGTATCCCATGAATGTGTATATGGTGAGTTATAAACAAGTATTTTTTGTAATTCAAGGGGAGATAATCAATCGTTCCGCATATGCTTATCCAGCACTTATATATCAAACAACAAGTTGCATTTGAATGGGAATTCATTAAGCTTTACAATGATATAGGTGTCATAAAATCCCGGTAGGGGGGGACCTAGGGTGTAGCCAGCCCACGGACTATATACCGAAACCTATCTTCTCTTGTTTTACAATACAATACAATACAATACAATACAAAAGTTTTATTGCATTAAACATAACACAATGTTTATAGCAAATACAAATACAAAGAACTGAAAGAGAAAGTCAATGGAATCAACATTTAAACATATACGTAATGAATGAATTTACAGAAGAACAAAAATTGTAGCAGTGTAAATGGATTATTATGCTATTTTCTTTCTTGAGATGCATAGTAAATAAATTTTGCCAGATTTCTTGTTTGTACTTTCGAATTAACTGTAAGGAGGTTAGTAAATTTTTGAATAGTAGGCCAAGTATAATAATATCTTTTGATGTATTTTTTTCTCAAATCAACAAATTTTGGGCAAATTAGTAAAAAATGGAATTCGTTTTCAACCATGCCAGAAGTACAATATTTGCAAATTCGTTCTAATGACCCTTCCCTGCTCACAAAATTAAAGAACTTTGCTCTTTATCTTTGTAATTAAATAAGCCCACTGGAGGCGGTCATTTTTAGAGAATGCCTGACGTACTAAAATACATAGTACGACAGGGAACCAGACTATTGTAGTCGTTGTTGAGTCACGTGATTCCCCGACACGCAGAATGGCGGGTGTTATTACCACGTTCGTTGAGCATGTGGGAGTGATTAATGGGATAACATAAATGACGGGATGTTAAATTTAAAACTATTAATATAATGGTCGCAGACGGCTATTTTGTCATTAAAACCTTACGTTGTTGATTTTCATTTGTATGTGACCCATCACGCTAAAAGGGACCTTTTCAGAAGTAAAAAATTTGACAAACTGAACAGATTTAGCAGATTTCAACATGATTCCGTATTTGGAAAATGATCATATAATAATGTTATTAAGAATGGGAAACATACGAGTACTACTTTCAGAAAATTGTATTATTGCAAAAACCATCGGCCGATATTTTTCCCATCCGTTAGTCCCTTTTAGCGTGACGGGTCACATATATTAACCCTTTCCCAAACAAGACCTGATTTTGACGTCCCTTGAAGAAAAGGCTTGGGAAAACATTGAGACAAAAGAAGAAACTGCTGATAACCAGCAGTTTCTCCTTTTGTCTCAATATTTTCTGTGCACTATTTTACGCAAATCTTATTGTTACCAACATCTATTTTGATATTTAAAGGGACTTTCAAATTGGACCACAATAAAATTTTTGGCTTTTGGAAAGGGTTAAGAATGGGAAACATACTACTTTCAGAAAATTGAATTATTGTGAAAACCATCGGCCGATATTTTTCTCATCCGGAAGGTCTCTTTTGGCGTGACGGGTCACATATACATGTATTAATATAACGAAACAATCTATTTTCAGAAAAATGTACTGTGACTAGCATCGGTCCTAGTCTGTCTTCGCGGACTGCGCAGACTGACTAGGTTCGATACTTTTCTGTGAAAGTTATTGTTTTGATTAATTAATACTAATGGTTGTAAAAGTGAAAATAAAGCAAAAAATGGCAATTTTGTCAATTTCAAGGGCACGTAACTCATGACGTAAAGTTAAGATCAAGCTGAATATTATACCAAGACAAGATCTTATAGTCACCAAAATTCTGTACAAGTTTTGTCTTGATTGATCAATATTTGTAGTTGATTGAGTGGAAATAAAGTCACAATAGAGCCGAAAATGGCAATTTTGTAAATTTCAAGGGCACATAACTAATGACGTAAATTTAAGATCAAGCTGAAATATATACCAAGGTAAGATCTTATAGTCAACAGAATTCTGTACAAGTTTTGTCTTGATTGGTCAATATTTGTAGTTGCTAGAGCGAAAACAACGTCAAAATAAAGCCGAAAATGGCAATTATGTCAATTTCAAGGGCACATTACTCATGATGTAAAATCCAGATAAAGCTGAAAAATATACCAAGGTAAGATCTTATAGTCAACAAAATGCTGTACAGGTTTTGCTTTGATTGGTCAATATTTGTAGTTGCTAGAGCGAAAGCAAAGTCAAAATAAAGCTGAAAATGGCAAGTATGTCAATTTCAAGGGCACATTACTCATGATGTAATATCCAGATAAAGCTGAAAAATATACCAAGGTAAGATCTTATAGTCAACAGAATTCTGTACAAGTTTTGTCTTGATTGGTCAATATTTGTAGTTGCTAGAGCGAAAGCAAAGTCAAAATAAAGCTGAAAATGACAATTATATCAATTTCAAGGGCACATAACCCATGATGTAAAATCCAGATAAAGCTGAAAAATATACCAAGATAAGATCTGATAGTGAACAACATTCTGTACAAGTTTTGTCTTGATTGGTCAATATTTAATTTTGTAGTTGCTAGAGGGAAAACAAAGTCAAAATAAAGCCAAAAATGGCAATTTTGTCAATTTCAAGGGCACATAACTCATGATGCAAGCTTTAGATCTAGCTGAAAATTACACCACAGCAAGATCTTTTAGTCACCATCATTCTGTTTAAGTTTTGTGTCGATTGGATAATATTTGTAGTCGCTGAAGTGAAAACAAAGTCAAAATAAAGCCGAAAATGGCAATTTTGTCAATTTCAAGGGCACATAACTCATGATATAATATTCAGATCAAGCTGAAAATTATACCCAGGCAAGATCTTATGGTCACCAACATTCTGTACAAGTTTTGTCTTGATTGGTCAATATTTGTAGTTGCTAGAGTGAAAATAAAGTCAAAACGGCCACTTTTGACATTCAAGGGCAGATAACTACAGACTTTCTTCTTCAATCAGAATTCTTTGAAGGAATCTGAGAGAGGGTCACCCAAGGATCATTCCTGTGAAGTTTGGTTGAAATCCATCTGATAGTTTTTGAGTAGAAGATTTTTAAAGGAAAAGTTTACGGACGGACGCACGGACAAACGGACGAGCGACGGACACAGCGCTATGACAATAGCCCGCTGGCCTGTCGGCCAGTGGAGCTAAAAATAGGAAGCTGCTGATAACAAGCAGTTTCTCCTTTTGTCTCAATATTTTCTGTGACATATTTTACACAAATCCTATCTGCAACAACATCCATTTTGTCATTTGTGGCAGTTTTTGAAGTGGATCACCCTAAAAATCTATCGTTTGGGAAATTGTTAAATTTGGGGGACACTTTAATAAATAAGGGTTACACATACGACTGAGAGGTGTGACTGCAGTTAGAATGGTGGCCGTGTGATTCACAACTATCGTGTGTCCAGCCTCGTTAGCGGGTGTTGTTGTCAAACTCGGAAAAGTATACGAGAGGTTCTGTGGGCAACTGCAATAATAATAATAATAATAATAATAATAATAATAATAATAATAATAATAATAATAATAATAATAATAATAATAATAATAATAATAATAATAATAATAATAATAATAATAATAATAAATAATAACTTCCATTTCTTATAATTTGATATTTTGCGTTTACAAATACAAAAGAAAACATAACTTTTCATAACTAATTTTCTTCAAGAAAACGACAGGTTAATAATGCGGCGTAATACATAGTTCGATACGGAAAGTAGTCCTGGTATTTCTTTCATGGAGTTATGAAAAAAAAAATCAGAACGCTCGGGTTAAAATGAAATCAACAAGATGTAGATGTAATATTAGATCATTTGCCAAAACATTCGGAGCTAGTACTGCAAAATATTCTATGAAGCAGATTTGAGCGGGACTACGTGTGTTGTATGAGACTTCTACATTTAACCCAATGGACGTCAATTGGTATTGTCAAATTCACTGTTTTCCTTTACCGAACAGGTCCTGGTTTTGACATCCTTAAAAGAAACAATAGAGTCTAAATAGTAGATGAAAATGATGACCACCAGCCTTTTCTCTTTTTGTCACAATGTTTTCTAGGCAGTATTGTACACAAATCCTTTACTTACAGATATCTCTTTTTCCGTTTGATGCCCCTCACGAAAAATTCACGAGAAAACATTGTGGAAAATGAAAAAAATGCTTGTGACAAGTAATTTCTTCATTTTTCCCACAATGTTTTCTACCAGAGGAGGCCCAACAATGTAAAATGGCATTCACCTGAAATTGTCGTTTGTATAACTTTGAATTCGGATAAGTCTAAAATTGTGTCGTCTGGTATTCAGTTAAGGTTTACAGACCCTCAAAAAATCCCCACTTTCTAGCCAAACGAAATGCACCAAATTACACACACTTGTAAATACACTTCAAATAAGCTGATTCACCGTGCCGGATTTCAATATTATGCTTCAAGAAGAAAACGATTAACAAAATTATTTTACTCTATATTCATATGCAAGGGAGGTGATTTTAAACATTTTTGTCAAATATTTCCGTAAGTATGCATTAGATCTAATTCAAAACTCTAAACCATTCAAAATGCTAATGCTTGTATTTGGTATGGAAATGTATCACAGTTTAGGAATTGCTAGCATTTTTCAAACTTCGCATCTGGGTCTTTGGTGCTAATGAGGGACAGGATACCTTAAAGCAATAAATACATACCCGTCAACGATAAGGTCATTTGTATAGGTCTGGCCGCTCACGAAGATTTCCATATGGTCAATGGCAATTCGAACATCATCTGAAAATATACAAAAAAATCAAATTACTGGTGGTTTTGGTCATGACCGTAACCACGGTGATTAATCACGTGACTCGAAATTTCATAAAATCACCAATATCTTTTTAAATAGTTGGCCAAATTGAATTCGGTTTGAAACAGAGAAGGTAAAAGAGGCCAGGAATGAGCTGGATGTGTAAAATTCTTGAAAAATCAGCTGATAATAGAATTATTAAAGATCAACCAAAATTTTGGTTGATCTTCAATAACTTTTTTATCAGTTGATTTTTCAAAGCTCAAACACGTCCATCTAATGTGTGACGTCTGTTCACCTTCTCTTCTTAAAACCGAATTCAAATGGTTCCCGTATTAACAAAATTATTGCAGATATTCTGAAATTGTTTTTTATCACGTGATTATCCACCATCTAACGTTGCTGGGAGATATATAGAGTTTATTGACTTATGGTGCAGTGACAAAACAGCGGATAGAGTCAGCGTATGAGAAACGTATCAAATATTTCGAAGATTATCTAAACTACAACTTTTCAGCGTACGGGATAAACTTAAGATCAAAGAACGGTAAGAAAACCAAAAGTCCTAGCGTATCGTCGACGTTGAGTAGCGAACTGACGCTGTATAATCACGTGACTCAGAATTTCCGATAATCTTCAATATCTTTTTTAATAGGCCTACTTGACTAATTTGAATTCGGTTTAAAGCAGAGAAGGTGGACAGACAACACGCATTAGATGAACGTGTTGGATTTTTGAAAAATCAACTGATAAAAAAATTATTGAAGATAAACCAAAATTTTTGTTTATCTTCAAAAACTTTTTCATCAGTTGATTTTTTAAAAATCTACTAAGTAGGCCTACAGCGTATTTCTGACATGTTCCCAACTTCTCTGCTTCAAACAGAATTCAAATTGGTCAAGTATTGGCAAAGTTATTGAAGATTATCGGAAATTCTAAGTCACGTGATTATACATCGTGGAACTAAGAGTTTTTTGTTGCCCTCAGCGTAAATCGACGTACCCCAGCGTATGTGTAACGTATAACAACATACCCCTTCCTAGCATGCCCTCAGCTTTTTTAGCGTATACCGGCGTATGCCAAAGAAATCAATACGTAACTCATACGCTGACTCCATACGCTGTAGTGTGACTGCACCTTTAACAAATACATGTATCGTCATATACAAAACAATTTCAAAATCTAAACCTTCGGTAGATAGTATCTGACTGCCTAGTCGCACGTCCGACTCAAAATTCGCCTTGTTCGATCCCCTGCCGAACGAATGCATATGCTTTCCGACATCTGCCTCGTACATTAATCACAGAGAGCAAGTAAACATTATAGGAAATGATAAGCTTGGGGATAATTTGTTTGCACAGTTGAAAGCAAAGACTATGTGGTTTTGGCTTGGCTCTTTTTCGACCCCCTTCAAGATAATAGGCCTGTCCCACCTAACCGAATTTTTACACCGAATGCGTACCGAACTTAATTCGGTGTATTCGTTAAAGGTTCGTACCACCAACGGTTTGTGTTCGGTATGTTTACGGTGCCATTCGGTGCTTTTCGTCGACATTACGCGGTGTTCGCAGACGCCTAAAAAGGTTTTGAGCATGCACAAAATTTTTCAACGAATGCGGCGAATCAAAATTTCGGAATGAGTTCGGTAATCGTTCGCAGAGGGATCTGTAGGCTTGCGTCTGGCATTCGTTACTTTCGTTTTGGTGTCGGTAATGATTCGCAGACGAATTCCTGTTCGGTATGTTCGTTATGATCTCACCGAATGACTAGCGTTTGCACTCCGATGAAGGTGCGTTTTGTTACCGATCTGGCCGAAAAGGTTAAACGAACCGCCAACGAAACACACTGATCCCGACGATGCCATTCCGAATATGACGTTATATTCGTTACTCAAACGGTAGGGGTTCGTTGGTGTTTGGGAACGAATTTGGGGATATTTCGGAGAAACAACGTTGGCTGTTCGACACATTCGCTACAAGTTCGTTACGTGTTCGGTGTATGGTCGGTACGCAATCGTTGAAAACCAAAGTTCACCGAATAAAATGACAACGAACACTGCGAATTTCGCACTTGACATTCGGTACGAATTCGGTGCCACTATTCGGTTAGGTGGGACAGGCCTATAATGGCTTTGGAAAAATGTGGGAAAGGAAGAAACTTGTAGCAGCTTTAAAATTGCGTTATGTATCTTGATAGAACTGCATTTAGAAACAGACTGATTTGTAAATAAAAATCCCAAAAGCTACAAGGGTCCTTTTTGTTAGATCCATGTTCCATTGGGAATCATTTCATCCTCTTAACCGTGGTGTAATTTCTGACAAACTATAGTATTTCCATAGGTGTTGTTATAAGATCTCGTAACTACGGCTTGAATCAAGCCGTAGTTACAAGATTTCATAACAACACTGCCGAATTACCAATACATAATAGGCCTGTTACCGAATAGTGACACCGAATTCGTACCGAATGTCAAGTGCGACATTCGCAGCGTTCGTTGTAATTTTTATTCGGTGAACTTTGGTTTTCTACGATTGTGTACCGACCATACACCGAACACGTAACGAACTTGAAGCGAATGTGTCGAACAGCCAACGATGTTTCTCCGAAATATACCCCCAATTCGTTCCCAAACATCAACGAACCCCTACCGATTGAGTAACGAATATAACGTCATATTCGGAATGGCATCGTCAGGATTGGTGTCTTCGTTAGCGGTTCGCTTAACCTTTTCGGCCAGATCGGTAAAGAAACGCACCTTCATCGGAGTGCAAACGCTAGTCCTTCGGTGAGATCATAACGAACATACCGAATAGGAATTATCCTGCGAATTATTACCGACACCAAAACGAAAGTAACGAATGTCAGACGCAAGCCTACCGATCCCTCTGCGAACGATTACCGAACTCATTCCGAAAGTTTTATTCGCTGTGTTCGTTGAAAAATTTTGTGCATGCTCAAAAACTTTTTTAGGCGTCTGCGAACACCGCGTAATGTCGACGAAAAGCACCGAATGGCACCGTAAACATACCGAACACAAACCGTTTGTGGAACGAACCTTTAACGAATACACCGAATAAAGTTCGGTACGCATTCGGTGTACAAATTCGGTTAGGTGGGACAGGCCTATAACTGTAAATCAGGCCCAGGTTACTCGAGAAAAAAAAAACGCCAGTACGCTCTCAGACTCAAATCCGAGCACCTTACTCAAATCACACGAAATCCACGTTAACTTCAATCGAATACCCTTCAACGTTGGAGAGTATTCCATTGAAGTTGAGCATGTAGTCATGATTATGTGCTTAAAGTGACATTTCAGAATTACTTTTACACAAATTTCACTTTTATTCTATCTGAAAGAGCATCTTTTCTTATGAAAATTCTGAAAATTGCAAGTCAAAATATTGAACTGTTTACGAGAAATATATATTTTTGTGCTAAAATTAAACAAATAGTTGTGGACAACAGTTCAGATTTATATAGAATTGGTCATTTCTGTCTCAACTTTAAAGGCGTATTTTTCGCTTATAGATAACACCTTCAATAAACTGATAGCATTTCTACGCATTAGAATAAACAATTTTTGCATCAAGACATACTTTTAAAAATGAAATAAATGTGAAATGTCACTTTAAGGTGTTTTTTTGTCGAGCATCCAGGGCCCGTATTCACCAACATTTCTAAATTGATTTTCTAAAGTAGAATTACACACCAACCAATCATAGTGGCCGAGACTTTTGTCTACTTTTGTCTTGGTCACTCTGATTGGTTGTAATGTAATTTTATTTTAGAAAATCAATTTAGAAACGTTTGTGAATACTTAGTTTGAGTTTATTGGGGTTTTACGCCGTTTTCAACTACCAGGGTCATATCGCGGCGGCTGGAGCACCTTCCCATGGATTCCTGTTGTTTCTCAAACCAGTACTACCACAACACCCTTACCGAGCCTCCAGCTGCTCGCCCACTTAGGTTAACGATTTCAAACCCATTGGTTGGTGACAATTTTGTCAGAAAGGGTATTAGCCGCGGCCGGGTATCGAACCCGGGAGCTCTCGAATGAGGGTCAGATGCGCTACCAACTGCGCTAAGGCCGCGGCCGTTTGTGAATACGGGCCCAGGGCTACGTATTTACTAAATTTATTGCCATTTTGTATCTTACCGGCATGCAAATTAACAAATTGTAGCTTAACCTCTGAGAGTACGGGGTAACCCACAACGTAAACTGTTTTGTCATTCGTGACTATTACTGGGGCATCTATAGTAACGTTACGTATGTCAAGGGTGGGTCCGACCCTGAAAAGTAATGGTTTTAATGATTACAACTGATCATTAATTAAAGCCTCTCTTACAACCGGTCGCACGTGCTCCTGCGTGTGGTCTGCGTGCGGTCTAGGTTTAAAACGTACGTTTAAACGTAACGTACGATTTTGGTGGACGCAACCACGACGCAGACTGCACGCAGCAAATAATTCACCGGACAATTGTTTAGGCGCTCTTACAACCCGTCGTGCGTCTTTATAAATCGTGCGATTTTGCAGAGTTTTAAAACGTAAGATTTGAAAAGACGCACGGCAGGTTGTAAGAGAGGCTTAAAACACGCTGCGTGCATATATGGGTATCATCCGTAGCAACGGAAATTGACGAGGGACTCCCTCGTCAATTTCCGTTGCAACGAATGATGCCCGAAGATGCACAAAGTGTTTGGTATCTCCGTAAATACAGTCGACACTCGTTGTGTCGAAGTCATAGGAACCATTAAATTACCTCGACATATCCGGATTTGACTCATCCGATTTTTTCTTCATTTTTATTGAAATAATATTTGGCCATTTCTGTTGTCCATCAAGTAGGCTACGTTCATAATTGAAATATAGTAGGAAAGGGAAAGAAATTGCTCGAAACGAGCAATTTCTATCCTTTTCCTTCTATATTTCAATGGCAGTTTATATTTCAAAATGATTTTGTTTAGCATTTTAGATGTCCATTGATGATGATCGGGCAATATTTTTACTTCCACTGAAGCGAAAATTCGAATTATCCGATGTCGACATAACGAGTGTCGACTGTACCTGTGCAAACAAAACTCCACATCCACATGATGGCATCACAACCAAAATTCTGCTGCATGGGTTACCTTTTGGGATGTGTTGCGGCAGTTATGGTGGACAATCATGTGACACAACAATTTCACAACATCTTCAACAATTTTGTTAATACTGGACCGATTTGGATTCGGTTTGAAACAGAGAAGGTGGACAGGCGTCAGGCATTAGATGTATGTGACTGATTTTTGAAAAATCAACTAATCAAAACGCTATTGAGGATCAAACAAAAAAAGGTATTGAAGATCAACCAAACTTTTAATAGACCTTCAATCACTTTTTATCAGTTGACTTTTCGAAAAATATACCGTCAAGCCTATTCCTGGCATTTTCCAATCATCTCTTGTTCAAATTGAATTCAAATTGGTCTGGTATTAAAAAAAATTATTGATGATTTTTTTTTTAAATTCTGAGTCACGTGATTATCCATAGTGGTCATGTGGAGGAAGTGTCTAAGTTTAGAATTACACAACAATTATATTGCAAAATAATTTAAAATTCTAGAAAATTGTGTGTCAAGTTTTTCCGCGTCGTATAACGCACACACCTTTGACAAATCGTCGATGTTATTGCAAAACGTCGTAACCCTAGCTTGATTAAAACTGGAATTACGAGGTTGTGCATTAAACCAACCAAATGTGATAGTTTCGAAACAGTTGGATTTAACTTCCACTAGTGAGTTGCTATCTCTCAATACTTTTTGTTGAAGCTATAGCATGTTAAGCATACTATACTATGTTTAATATACTTTGAAAATCGCAAACAATGACATACGAGGTTTTTGCATTTACACCGACGATATTAATTATGTGTACAGAATAAACCTGTATTTGTATATTTGGAACATTAGAACATTTCGTTTCTATTTCTGGGGAGGAGATAATGCTGATTTTGATATCTTAAAAAAGGAAAGACTATTGAACTCATTTTTGAAAAAGAAGTAAATTAACCCTTTCCCAAACAAGACCTGTTTTTGACGTCCCTAATAGAAAAGGCTTGGGAAAACATTGAAACAAAAGAAGAAACTGCTGATGACCAGCAGTTTCTCCTTTTGTCTCAATATTTTCTATGTCATATTTTACACATATTTTGTCATATTTTCAATAATTCCATTTTGTCATTTTGGCTATTTTTGAAGTGGATCACCCAAAAAATCGTTTGGGAAAGGGTTAATGTAGCTTGCAAGCGTTTTCGTTTGCCCCAACTTTTTTTCTGTGTATTTTTGTACAAATGTCATATACAGTCGACACTCGTTATCTCGACATCAGATAAGTCGAAATTCCGCTTAAGTCGAAGTTAAAATCATGTCCGGTCCTCAACATATGGATATCATAATGTTTAATCAAAGTAATTCTGAAACAAATACAGCCATTGAAATTTAGTAGGAAAAGGATAGAAATTGCTCGTTTCGAGCAATTTCTTTCCTTTTCCTTCTATATTTCAATCATGGACACATACGATGCCCATCAAAATGGTTAAATAACGTTTTCATCGAAAAATAAATAAAATCGTATGAGTCGAACTCCGGATATGTCGAGGTATTTTGGCGGCCCCTCTGACTTCGACACAACGAGTGTCGACTGTATTTGTCAACACAACACTTTGTCGTCTGCAAAATTTGTCTAACATTGAACGTTATAATGTACAATGTAAAATTAAAATCAAATCCTTTCTTGCAATAGAACAGGCATCTTGAAATGCATTTCTGTTATTTCTGCATTGGTAAAGAAAATATATCCAGATAAGTCTCACTGGTTGTGAACCAGGCCAAACCGAGAGACGTTTTTCGCTACAACAAGGTACAGATATTTTGCGTCTAAATGTGAGTTTAAAGATCTGATTGGATAGCAATCTAAGATTTTCTTTCTAATAACAATGACTTTGTTCTAAAAATAGACCGGGTGTAGCGATATGTATTGACAAACCGTCTGTGTTGTTATAAAATCTTGCAACTATTGTCCAGCAAGATTAACCCGGGACATCTGCATATGTAATGACCCCACTTCGGATTTGTTTTGTTAACACGCTCAACTAACGGACTTTGCACACGAAAATTAAGTTGTCCCGGGTTAACCTTGTTGGACAATACAATAGTCCCAGCCGAAATTGGTCAACAGTGACGTAGGCTGATGTTTACTGTTGCAAAACCAACCAATTCGTCTGATTTGATCCGTTACAAATACGAAGAGAGTTGATTGGTTGTCAAGTAGTAAACATTAGCCCACGTCACTGTCAATTTCGGCTGGGACTATTGTAAGGCTTATTATTTTATAACAACACCGACGTAATACTATGATCGCGAAAAAACGTCCAACGCTTTGGCCGAGTTCCCCACCAGTGAGGCTTATCAAGGTCCATGTTGTTCTAGTCTGCACAAATACATAGACTAATCTGAATCCATTGATTTCGCTTATAGGTGACGTTTTAATCTAATGAACCGTGACATAATTTCGGACAAACGATAAGTATTTCGTTGATGTTCTTGGTGGTGGTGGTGTAGTTGTTATTGTTATATTACGTATTTCATTTGACCTGACACTGACCTTTATCCAAAATAGGTTCATATTTCGCATATAGCGTAACATTCTTCAAAACGACTTGTATCATAGCACGCAGATATAAAAGGTTTACAAGAAAATATTACTGAATTGTTATGTAAAGATATCCAGGCGTATAAATATCCAGTCGTATAATTTATGATAATGAAAGCTAAAGCTACGCCATGTGAAATGAAATCTGTAATAATATCTCGTAACTTCGGCTTGAATCAAGCCGTAGTTATACCTCACGATAAATGACCTGGCAGAGCAGCCCATGCTTTTCGAATGGAATGCTCTGCCAGGTCAATTCTCGTCCGCTATACGAGACTTTATAACAACCCTGACAGTTTATCAAAACATAACGGTAATTTTAATCTATTTTTAGCACAAAATGCCGTGCCATTCAATGATTCCCTTTTACAGATCCCGGCTCATTTTGTACTTACGTTACGGTGATGTTAAGCGTACTATTCACAAAATCCTGGCTGTCACACGTAAGGGCTGAAATGGATCGACACGATTAACCCTTTCCCAAACGACAAAAATTTAGGATGATCCACTTCAAAAATTGCCAGAAATGACGAAATGGAAGTTATAAAAGAACGATTTGGTTAAAATGTGGCATAGAAAATATTGAGACAAAAGGAGAAACTGCTGATTATCAGCAGTTTCTTTTTTTGCTTCAATGTTTTCCCAAACTTTCTAATAGGGACGTCAAAACTAGGTCTTGTTTGGGAAAGTGTTAAGGTAATCCACCGCTAATGAGATTCTTGTGGGGCGGGTACTATGGGGCGACGTTGTAAACTTTCGGCGGTGGGTTGTTCCACCGCCGAATGTTTATGACGTCGCCCTAATAGGTTGAGATACGTCGAAAGAAAAATCCGGACGTCGCATGAATTTAAAAAGGTGTGGCACGGTGGATAATCACGTGATACACGAACTTCAGAAACTCTTCAATAACTTTGTTAATACGGGACCGATCTGAATTCGGTTTGAAGCAGAGAATGTGGACAGACGTCACGCATTAGATGGACGTGTTGGATTTTTGAAAAATCAACTGACAAAAAGTTATTGAAGATAAACCAAAATTTTGGTTTATCTTCAATAACTTTTTTATCAGTTGATTTTTCAAAAATCCAACACGTCCAGCTTATTCCTGGCATTTTCCACCTTCTCTGCTTCAAACCGAATTCAAATTGGTCAAGTATTAAAAAAGATGTTGAAGATTATCGGAAATTCTGAGTCACGTGATTATACACCGTGTGTGGACTGACTATCTTCATTCAACCCTTTTCCAAACGGTAAATATTTAAAATGGACCGAATTCGAAGATGTTGCGAACATCAAACTGGATTGATAAAGATTTGAATGATGTGTGTGCATTAAATCATGGAAATAACTAAACCAATGCTGATTATCAGCATTTTCGTTTTTTTCCTCAATCGTTTTCTAATAGGGACAGCAAAAGAAGGTCTTCTTTGGCAAAGATTTGATAGGACCGAGTCACATTGCAAATGTGAGTAGATTTTTTAAAACAAATGCCCAAACAGTGACGCTTTTCGATGCCCTGCAAAATAAAGGTTGTGGAAAACATAATGGAAAATTAATGAAAAAAAAATGTTTTTCTCTTTAAATAGTTTTCGTGCTTGCAGCTTTTGGACCCACTTGGCATCGTATCGATAACTTTGCTTCAAATTTCGAAGAAGAAAATTAAGGGGTTTGATGGTCAAATTCTGATATATCTATTTAACCCTTTCCCAAACAGCAAAATTTTAGGATGATCCCATTCAAAAGCTTCTCCCCACAGCAAAAGAGATGTTAAAAAGATAGGATTTATGTAGAATAATTATAACAAAGAAAATATTGGGGCAAAGGGAGAAAATGCTGATTATCGGCATTTTCTTCTTTTGCCTCAATGTTTCCCAAGCCAATTCTATTAGGGACGTCAAAACAAAGTCTTGTTTGGGAAAGGGTTAAGGTAGAAGACCCATAATTAGCACCAAAGAGCCAGCGGCGAAATTTGAAAAAAATGCCAGTAATTCCTAAACTGTGTTACATTCCGATTCCAAATATAAACACAATATAAACACATTTTGTACGGTTTAGAATTTTGAATTCATGCATACTTATGAAATTATTTGACAAAAATGTTCAAAATTACCCCCCCCCCCCTTGCATATGAATATCGAGTAAAAAGATATTTGTAAATTATTTTCTTCTTAAAGCATAATCTTGAAACCGGCACGGTGAATCAACTTATGTGAAGTGTCTGTGCAAGTGTGTGTAATTTGATGCATTTCGCATCGCTAGAAAGTGGTGTTTTTAATGATGGGTCATATACCTTAAGGTAGAAGACCCATAATCAGCACCAAAGAGCCAGCGGCGAAATTTGAAAAATGCCCGTTATTCCTAATCTGTTTTACATTCCAATTCCAAATATAAACACAAGCATTTTGTACGATTGAGAATTTTGAATTCATGCATACTTATGAAATATTTGACAAAAATGTTCAAAATTACCTCCCTTGCATATGAATATAGAGTAATAAGAAATTTGTAAATTATTTTCTTCTTAAAGGGCGACGGTAACAGATGGTCTAATTGCAAAAAATGATTTTTTTTTGAAAAAATATGCAAAACTTTTGTGTTGACCACCTCGGGATGGTTAATAATATGCGATTCAAACAGAGAATGAGCCGAAATTACAAGACAGATAGCTGAATTTAGGGAGAATCCAAACCTAAATTCAACCCCGTCTGAGATGTGGTTAGAATTATTTTCAAATTGTTGCACATGCGCATACAGCGCGGACCATGATTCAAACGAGATTCATACTTGAATTTCAATATGACGTCATCATGTATGTTGTGACGTCATTTAGGAAAGTCGCATGTCCTACTGTTTTGACCTACTTTCGACATCGCTTCATGAATTTGGTATCAAATTGCGAAAAAATGAGTCGTTGCTTCAATAGTTTGTCGTAATCATTTAATCAGGTCATATATAGCTTAAAAAGTGTACATTTCGTTTGTATTTGACAATTTTTGGGTTCAAATCTGGGAAATAGTAGCTTTAAAACATAATCTTGAAATCTTGCACAGTGAATCAACTCATGAGAAGTGAATTAATTTTACAAGTTTGTGTAATTTGATGCATTACGTACGGCTTGAAAGTGGCGTTTTTTATTCATGATAAATGACCTGGCAGAATATCTCATGCGATTAGCATGGGCTGTTCTGCCAAGTCATTTATCGTAAGGTATACCTGTATGAAAATTTTGTTGAAAAAAATCAAAGGAATAAACCACTTTACAATACTTACAATATGTCTCTTGATCCAACGCTAAAGAACTGTTGTCCGAAAAGGCTACTTGGAAGGCTTCTGTCTGCAATGCCAAATACAATTGAAATTTGTTGTGTTATATTGCAGTAGTGATTTAACCCTTTCCAAATCAAGACTTGGTTGATGTCCCTAACACAAAATACTTTGCAAAACTGAGAAAAAAAAAGAAAATGCTGATTACCAGCAGTATCCCCCTTTGACTTAAAAGTTTCCTTGCTACATTGTACGCACACTTTTTTACATTGATTATCAAATCTTTGTCGCCCAACTCTGCTTTCAAATTTTTCCACCCTAAACTGTTGTTGGTTGGGAAAGAGTTAAACGTATATAGACACGAATGGCAATGAATTTGGAGCAAGAAATAGACTGGGTTAATTGTTATACATTGAAAAGCCGTGGGTGTTGAATCAAGCCGTAGTTACGAGATTTTATAACAAAACCTACGAAATACTACCGTTTGTCCGAAATTACGTCACGGTTAAATGGATAAAATTGTTCCTTATTGTGTGAAACAGGGCAAGACGTATCTGGTAAGGTTGAAGTGTTAAACCCTTTCCCAAACAAGACCTGGTTTTGACATCCCTAAGAAAATAGTCTTGGGAAAACATTGAAACAAAAGAAGAAACTGCTGATAACCAGCAGTTTCTCCTTTTGTCTCAATATTTTCTGTGCTATATTTTACACAAATCTTATCTTTGATAACAACCATTTTGTCATTTGTGGCAGTTTTTGAAGTGGATCACCCTAAAATTTTGCCGTTTGGGAATGGGTTAAAGTTCTTGTCAGAGTCTTCGTGTATGCGATTTTTTTTCTGTTGTCGACTTTATACTGTCTAGTTGAATTGGAAATAAATTCGACATATAGAATGTCATTCTAATGTGGCCACTCCTTCATTCAATTATAATCAAAGGCGGCAATCACGTGACTTTGTTGTGGTATGTTTTCCTGGCTTTTGTAAACATAAATGCTCGGTAAGTACACATTTTTTTCTCAAATTTTGAATCAAATACCTAACACTCAATATTGAGATAAGTGCCATTTGATACGTCATACTCTCCGGTCTATTTGATACCAAGACTTTCCCTCAAATCCCTGTCAAAGCTGAGAACATTCTCGAATGGTAAGTACCTCAATACTGGGAGTTAAGTGTGTGATTCAAAATTTGAGAAAATGTGTTCTGCAGTAAAGTTTATGACATCCTGCTAACATTCTGTGTGTCCGTCATGGACCAAAATGACACGAAGACACCCCCTGCTCATTGATAAAGCATAATTGATCACGATTCTTTGCGGGATCATTCTTAACTCGTCCCTTTTAAGTTCCTGTTCCATTTGTTGAAAATTTCTTGGAATAAAAGGGCAAAAACCCTAATTTATGTTAACAAATTCGATGATTTTGTGCAATGCTGAAAAGTACAATATATCACTTCTTAAACAGAATAGTTGCAACTGATTTCTAGTACGTGAAAGCATTTTATCGAATCTTATGAAGCAGTGGTATGAGATATGAGCATGATTTGGTGACGCTGCTTTGATGCTATTGAAATCTACAATTGCCTAGAATTTTGTGACTTTTCATATTTGAGTCTTAGTGAAAAACCTTAATATCTTTTATGTTCGTATCAATCGATCTTAATGTTTTCTGCAAACATGTAAACTTCGTTGATTTATATTTGCTGAAAATTCACAAAATATACTGCATTATTTATATAATTATGATGAAAAATATAAGTATCGTGTTGAAAGTATCTTTTAAGTGTATATGTTGTACACCGTTTTAAAACTCGAACAGTCTTAAAACTGCGTATATGGAACTTTGCTCAATCTCGAAACTGGGTGCCCAGTTTCGAAACTGAGCACCCAGTCTTAAAACTGCATATGCATGAGTTCTGCATGTCATGCAGAACTATTCAGACAGATTATTTTCACAGAATGATTGATATTTAAATCAAACAACTTCATGAAATGTCCTTTTACGTGTTAATTTCGATTTTTGATCAATTCGCTTCTGACAAAAACATAATAATAACAACAGAGATTAGAAACTCCGCGAAATAACGTGGAGTCTCGTAAGCCGAGATTTTATTGCACACCTGATTATCTATCTACATGGCGTTACGTTGCTACGCAATGATCTCCAAGTCAGGGTTGTTTGTTGAAGAGATGGCTCGAAGAAAGTTAAACATCGTGGAAAATGAAGGAATTACTTGCGACCATGAGCATTTTCTTTATTTCTCACGATGATTTCTGTCCCAAAAGACAAAATTTTTTGATCAGTTAAAAATGTCGGTACAAAAAACTGTTACTAACTTTTGATAGATCTAGATCTATTTCATTTAAAACATTTTAGCCTACATTGAAAAATATCAATATTAGATCTAGCGGTTTCGGGGAACAAAAAATCAGACGGAATTGTGTAGGCCCCAGTGGCGGATCTAAAGTGGGTTTGGGGTGGGGGCTCAAAGGAACCTTTTCTTTCATTTTCATGTGGGAATTTAGTAAATTTTGTGTAATTATAGGAAAACGAACCCCTCCCCTCCTATTTGTAGGTCTACCTTCGAACCCCCTCCACAGAAACACTGGATTCGCCACTTGGCCCAGATCTACCTAGGCCTATTTGTTCGCATATACTGACCGACATTATAGGGTGAATAAATGAATCCACCGAGTTGTCTGCATTAACTGACATAAATTATAGGGTGTATGATTTAGCACCACCGAGTGGTTCGCGCATACTGACCGACATTATAGGGTGAATGTTTTAGCTCCTCCTATTGGTTCGCATATACTGACCGACATTTTAGGATGAACGATTAAGCTCCATCGAGTGGTTCGCGTATACTGACCGACATTATTGGGTGAATGATTTAGCTCCACCGATTGGTTCGCATGTACTGACCGACATTATAGGATAAATGATTTAGCTCCACCGAGTGGTTCGCGTATACTGACCGACATTATAGGATGAATTATTTAGCTCCCACCGATTGGTTCGCGTATACTGACCGACATATAGGATGAATGAATTAGCTCCACCGATTGGTTTGCATATACTGACCGACATTATAGGATGAATGATTTAGCTCCATCGAGTGGTCCGCGTATACTGAGTGACATTATAGGCTGAATGATTTAGCACCACCGAGTGGTTCGCGTATACTGATTGACATTATAGGATGAATGATTTAGCACCACCGAGTGGTTTGCATATACTGACCGACATTATAGGATGAATGAATTAGCTCCACCGAGTGGTCCGCGTATACTGAGTGACATTATAGGCTGAATGATTTAGCACCACCGAGTGGTTCGCGTATACTGACCGACATTATAGGATGAATGATTTAGCACCACCGAGTGGTTTGCGTATACTGACCGACATTATAGGGTGAAAGATTAAGCTCCACCGAGTGGTTTGCGTATACTGACCAACATTATAGGATGAATGAATTAGCTCCACCGATTGGTTTGCATATACTGACCGACATTATAGGATGAATGATTTAGCTCCACCGAGTGGTCCGCGTATACTGATTGACATTATAGGGTGAATGATTTAGCACCACCGAGTGGTTCCCGTGTACTGACCGACATTGTAGGATGAACGATTAACCTCCATGGAGTGGTTCGCGTATACTGACCGACATTATAGGATGAATGATTTAGCTCCACTGAGTGTTTTGCGTATACTGACCGACATTATAGGATGAATGATTTAGCTCCACCGAGTGGTTCGCGTATACTGACCGACATTATAGGATAAATGATTTAGCTCCAAAGAGTAGTTCGTGTATACTGACCGACATTATAGGATCAATGAATTAGCACCAACGAGTGGTTCGCATATAATGACCGACCTTATATGATGGATGAATTAGATCCAAGTACTGACTTGTTCGTGTGTATACTGACCGACATGATAGGGTTAATGAATTAGATCTACAGAGCTGTTAGTGTGAACTGACTGAAACTTTTTAGTCGCAAGGAAATATTTGACAAATGCCAAGATAGTCGCTCAAATTTGTATATCGTCGTTCACGTTTGAAAATGTCGTAACTACAGCTTATTCAAGCTGTAGTTACGGCATTTTCGAACGTGATCAACAATATCCAATTAGATCCACCCAATAAATTTCAACTAAGATGAAGCATTTTAATTTCGGTGGTTAGAAAACTTTAAAATAAATAATTAGATTTTATTATGGTTTAAAACAATATGTACTAGGCAATATTAAAAATTCGGTCCATTGAAAAAACTGTAAATGATGATGTAAAATGGAATAACACGATTTACTGCAACCTTTTTCGAAAATAATCAGACTCGAGTAACATTTCAATATTTTGACAATATATTGGGTATAAATTGGACGATATGCCTTTTTTGTTCATGTAAACGAACTGTTAAAGTTAAGGTACGAAATTTCTAGGGTACGAATCGTTTTCGGTAGAACGGAAGTTGTAGGGATAGGGTTTTCGGTTCGGCGCAGAACTTCGGCTGCTCGGTACCGAACAGGTATTCAAATAAAAACAGCCTAATATGATTTGTTTTGTGTTTTATTAAGTTCCCTTCCCAAATGAAATATGTTTAAGATTTAAGGTTCTGCATTGAGAGTAACACGTTCTACATCAAAACAACAATATAAATGCTATATTAAGCAGTTTCAAAACTGCTCAAAATGAGTTCCGTAAAATTTGTCCAGTTTTAAAACTGTTCAGTTTCAAGATTGCTTCCGACATATATACATTTACCCAACTTGATAAAAAAATGAATAAGTTTTCAAGTAAACTGAATTATTTGACATGCCACATTTGCGAATGATCATTTTCTAACCAATTTATATAATTTTTTCGGGAATTGAATTGTCACCTGATCATTGTCCTACCCTTATTTCAACCAAAACACATTTATGAAAATCAAATTATTTTTCATGCCCCCGTATCGAAGGATCGGTGGCATATTGTTTTACTGTTGTCTGTCTGTCCGTCCGTCTGTCCGTCCATCCGTTCACATTTGGGGTCCTATGTGGTATGATTCATTTCCATCGAACCCTAATGTGGTAATTTTCACGTAAGGGGTAAATCACATGTATGAGTTATTGTATTTGTGTTTAGGGTGACATTATGAGGTATCTGGAATTGTTTGTGAAAGAGTACCACATAATCCAATGGCCAATATATACGGACAAAACAGGACGTCCTTTTAAAATATGGATATTGGAAGATAACTCCATCGATCTTTGCTGTATTTCCCTCAAGTTACTGGTTCCCATTGTATATATATACAAACCTTGAAAAAAACTAGTACCAGTTTACAAAAGTAAGTACCAATAAAGGTCATGTGACCCAAGGTTGGTACCACATAATGTGTTTTTTTTGTGAAAATAGTACCACATAAGGAAAGTACCACATAGGCAGCGAATGTGGGTCCGTCCGTCTGTCTGTCCGTCTGTCTGTCAGTCCGAAACCTAACATTGTCATTTTCTCTACGACCATTATGCATACAAAGCTCAAATTTATAAAGTTCTTTCAGTGATATATATCTGCTCCATGCAATTTGACCTTCCTCAAGGTCACCGTTTAATCCTTATCAACTCTTAACATGCAACCTAATGCGGCAACTTAACGCAACAACTTAACGTTGGTCTTTTCTCCTAACATATTCCACATACAAAACTCAAATTCGGTATGTAAAATTCATTCAGTGATATCTATCTGATCCATGCAATTTGACCTTCCTCAATGTCACCGTTTAACCCTTATCAACCCTTAACATGCAAATTGACGCGGCAACTTAACGCAACAGCTTAACGTTTGGCCTTTCCCCAAAAATATTCCACATACAAAGCTGAAATTTGGTTTGTAAAGTTTTTGTCAATGATATCTATCTGCTCCATGCAATTTGACCTTCCTCAAGGTCATCGTTTAACCCTTATCAACCCTTAACATGCAACTTAACGCGGCAACTTAACGCAACAACTTAACGTTGACCTTTTCTTCTAAAGTATTCCACATACAAAGTTCAAATTTGGTTTGTAAACTTCTTTCCATGATATCTATCTGCTCCATGCAATTTGACTTCCTTAAGGTCTTCATTTAACCCTTATCAACCTTTAACCCTATTCCGGACTTTTGGGGTCCATTGGACCCCAAGGGGTATTTTGGATATATCTACAGTGTCAGTTAAAAAACTACAGCATTTATATTTTAGGTAATCTATACCAGTCCATCGATGGTTCTTGGCACAAAATATTTTCCATGTACCCTAAAGGGTTTTCATACTATAGCCAAAAAGAAGCTTGGGGTCCATTGGACCCCAGTTGAGGTTCACTGGACCCCATATAGAATTATATAGGCAATATTGAAGAAATTACGATATTTTTTCCATTTTAACTGAACTAGGAATGTACTCTGTTGTACATATTATTAAAATAAGTTGTGTTTGAGCTGGTGTTTTACTTTCCATAAATGGTGTAGAGATAGTTCGTCAAGTTAGTACATCAAAAATAAGCAAAATCTGAGATTGACAGAAGAACGAATACAGAAAATAAAAAAACTAACATATATGAATAATGATTCCTAAAATGTATTATCCGCGGTCCATTAAATATATGTGGGTCATCCAATAAATAGTGAGACTGTTCCTATAGCAGAAATATCTTGACTTATATGCTTTCAAAGTCCATATATTCCTTCAATATAAGATCTTCCCTTTTTAATGACAGAATACAATCAATGGGAAAGTCTTCTTATTTCGGTTGCTAGGCAACCAGAGTTAATGTGCTACATAAGCCTGGCCATGTCTTCTTCCAATGCATTTAAATTCTCAAAACGCACACACCGCAATGATTCTTTTCACTTAGAACAATGACCAAAGTATAGGGAACTTATGCACAGAAAATTTTGAGGTTGTACTAATATGTTCCTATCATAGAACGTCAAAAGTGACGTCACCCTACCTGACTTTTGACGTCATACAGAACAAATGTTGTACGTTCGTGCAGCTTTGGTCGCTTTTTGTAAAAGACAGATCCCAAGACAGCCGTTAAAACATACAGTAATACTCTACATTGATTGCTTTTCCAGAAATGAGCAATATTCAGATGATATACGCTGATTTACATGACAAAAACCGTCATTTTTGGATATTTTTCTTCACTTTTCGCTTCTGTTTACAGACCAGACCTGGGTTGGTTCTGCACACAAATCCTTTCGTCATTAAACTTTGGAACTCACCAGAAAACAGCTGTACATAACAAAGCTTTGTCCAAAATAAATTTAAGTTAGATTTCAAACATTTCCGTCCTAGTATTGCCCTAAAATAACGCGATTTTTATACATGCACATTTTTGTCTACCACCAAGCCACATGAGACGCGTCCACGTTACAATTGTTTGGGTCACAGAAAGTGACGTCATAAACGTGACGTAGTAACACAACAACATTTGATGCAATTTTTCTATAGCTAATATATTGGGCCATGTAAGTGCCAAGTTTCATTAAATTCTGTCGAACAGTTTTTGAGATATGACAACAGTCTCACTTATTATTGGATGACCCTCGTACATGCGAAATTTCATCTTGATCTGATCTATACAGAAACAGTTATTCAACTTCAAAGTTAAAATTTGCTTCTCGTGTCAATTTACCCCACCCACTTTGTTAGCCATTCTCCAAAAATAAGCCCTCTTCAGAAATTTTACACATACAAATTTATGATATTATGTATCCCTGTCAATGCACAGAATTTTAAGAACATCTATTTTCGAGCCCTTGTTGCAACCCATCCTTTCAAGACTATATGCCTTGTGGTTTGGGAGAAAATTACTTTTTTGTAATTTTGAACAGACGGGTAGGTGAACAGATGGACAGACAGACAGACGAATGACAGTGTACGATCACAGTACATTATCCTCGGCACTTTGTGCTAAGGTAAGCTAATTAATCTAGGTAATTTAACAATTCACATTGACACATTATTTGAATTTTGCATGTATTTTTGTAATGGGGTCCAGTGGACCCCAATTGACCTTTAACGTAAGTTTAAGTCACCGACCGGAATAGGGTTAACATGCAACTTAACGCGCCAATTTAACGTGACAACTTAACGTCGGCCTTTTCTCCAAAACTACTCCACATACAAAGCTCAAATTTTGTATGTAAACTTCTTTTAATGATATCTATCTGAATCATGTAATTTGTCCTTCCTCAAGGTCACCCTTTTATCCTTATTTACCATTTACATGAAAACTTTTTAATATTACAACTTAACATGACAACTTAACGTTGGCCTTTCCTCCAAAAGTATTCCACATACAAAGATTAACTTTGGTATGTAGCCTTCTTTCAATGATACTTGGTTAGAGGGTCAATGTCATTCATGTAGGTCAAGGTCAAAAATCAATTAAGGTCATAATTATAGAAAAATAGCCATTTTGGGTGGATTTGTGTTTCACAAACACATCTTGTTTTTTCAAAATATTTTGATACTTTTATCTAAGTAAACAAACTAGGAACGAGAAATTCTGGTAAATATATTTGCTCCCTCAATGGCATACCTTTAGCAATTGTAGTAACCCAATGATTGTATTTCATATTAAGTATGAAAATACCAAAAGGACTACAACTAAATAAATATGATAAACAGATTTACATTTTCACTCCTCTATCCACCTATGAGGTTTCAGAAAACCACGAGCAATGAAACAAGCATACTTTTTCAGTGACGCTCCGGATAAAAATTAAATGTAAAAATCAAAGTTTTTAAACTTCAAAAATATGTGTTGCAGTAAATCATTACTTTTTCAAATTTCAAATAGATCTATGCAAAATTGTTCTTTTTTAAGATTTTTCAAAAGTGCAAAAATATTTTCCTACAACCGTTATACTGTCACTCATATTTTTTGGAGTTATTGAATGACACGGATGGTGTGTATAACATACCAGTGTGTAGTTGTAACATGAGATATTAGCTGCCTGAAATACTCCGGCAGTATCTTGCAGTTGTTGGCTTGTAGTGCTGTTACAACCTGTCACGTTTACCACGTTCACAAAATAACCCTGAAACAATCAACCAAACAATTACACTGGTGGTGAACTCGGTCAAAGCGAGGGACGTTTTTCGCTACAACAAGGTATAGATATTTTGCGTTTAAATGTGAGTTTAAAGATTTTTTTCTAATGACAATGAATTTGTTCTAAAAAATAGACCGGGTCTACCGGTATGTATTGACAAACCGTCGGTGTTGTTATAAAATCTCGTAACTACGGCTTCCATAAAGCCGTAGTTACGAGATTTTATAACAACACCGACGGAATACATTGTTCGCGAAAAAACGTCCCTCGCTTTTGCCGAGTTCACCACCAATGTATTACACGAAGTTGAATCACATGAAAAAACAACAATAATAATAACATTAGAAATTGTTTCGCTTGCGATAAATAACCTGACAGAGCATCCCTAGCAAATGCATGTAGTTAAGGATGTTCTGCCAGGCCAATTTTATCGTCAGCTATATGAACTATTGAATAAATCTGTTATTTTGTGACAGATTTCGATTTGTTTTGAAGAAAAGAAGGGCCTTCTAAATACAGGCCAGTAGGAACAGGGGCTAGGAGAGGACTAAGCTGTCAAAAGATGGCAAAGATGCCGAATTTTCCTTATTTGACTCTGAATATTTTTTGGAAAATCTAATTCAGCCCCAAAAAATCAGACGCAAGGGCTTCAGTCCATCAAATATGAAATTGCTTCCTACGGGCCTGAAATATGTTACAAATACTAGATGCGATGGATCTTTGTAACAGCTCCTGACAAACGGTCGTTGTCTTTTAGCAAGTATTGTTTGCTTCTCAATAACATTTTTATCAAGCCTTTGCACAGTATAAATTGTATGCATTGATAGGATGAAGTGATTTCTTAAATTTGTATGTGTATGGATTTCATTCAAAAATTCTGATTGTAGATTTGCATGACACCTCTAATTTCTATGTAGATTATAACATTGTTAATTGCATGTTCATATCACAATTGTTTGTATATGCTTTGTAATGACGATGAACAATTTTGTTCGAGTCATTTTGTAATTAAACTGTGCTGTTCTGTTCTATAATACGAGTATTGTTTTGTTTTTTAGGTTATTTATCCTCGGTTGCCGGTTGCCCATATGACCGAGTAGTAGACTGGGCGTGCCCAGGAAGGAACTCCCTTCTTTTGACCTGTTTCCAGCTTTGAATGGTGGAGGAAGACCCCAAGTGAGCACCTGGGTAGAACCACCGACGTTCCGCAAGCCAGCTGGATAGCTTCCTCACATGAAAGTTCATACGTCCCTGGCGGGATTCGAACCAACAGAGGTGAGGGGCAAGTGATCCTGAGTCAGCGACTCTAACCACTCGGCCACGGACGCCCCCCCTAATACGAGTAGAGTGACCAGTCGCATTTATATAACTGTGACGCGTCACGCTAAAAGGGACCTTATCGGATGTGTGAAAAATATCAACCCCAGTCCGCGCAGCCAGACTAGGGCCGACACTTTTCACTTTATGTAATTTTCTAAATCCGGAATGTTTTCCCTATCTAACTATATGCTCATTTTTCGCATACGAGATCTGGTTGACCTGTGGTCAGTCTGACAAGTTTGTCAACATTTGGATTTTTTGAGTTCGGATAAGGTTCCTTTTAGCGTGACGGGTCACATAACATATAAGATAAACTAATGTTCATGTGTATCCTGAGGCGCGTCCTTTAGAACGAGATCTTTTTAAAGATATCTGCAGATGATTAAGATAAAGCTTTTGTGTAGACCGAAATGCTGACAAAGGTGTTTAGAGTGCTCCATAGTTGTATGCAAATGACGTCATTATAACGTTATTTGCATAACATTTTGAGCATTCTGAACATCGGGTTTTTGAATTATCAATATTAGCAATATCGAATCAGCGATATGTTCCTAACCTTTTTCAAAATGTCATACAACTAGTATGATACATATGAAATTTGCCACAAACAGCAAAATGGATGTAGAAAAATATACTCACTGTCATAAAAAAGTAGCCACTTTTCAAATAGCCATAATTTGCTTAAAGAGACATTTCAGAATTTTTTGTCATAAATTTTACTTTTATTTTTATCTGAAAGAGCATATTTCCTTATAAAAATTCTGAAAATTTCAAGCAAAAATATTGCCCCGTTTACGAGAAATTTATATTTTTGTGTTAAAATTGAACTAATTGTTGTGGACAACAGTTCGGATTTATATGCAATTTATCGATTATGTCTCAACTTTAAATGCGTGTTTCTCGCTTATTGGCAACAACTTAAAAAAAACTAATAGTATTTATACTCATTAGAATAACCAATCTTGGCATCAAGACATACTTTAAAAAATTGAAATTGGAATGAAATGTCCCTTTAATTCTTTATGTCTTTTTGTTTAACAAATTCATATGCATTCCCAACTGCTAAATGGTAAAATGCTTTCAACATGCTCGGAAAGATGTTTAGTTGTAATGTGCGTCGTTCAATATTGTGTTTTATGATTATAATGTTTAATTTTGTCTGCTTATAGCTGTTATTTTCTGCATAAGTTGACGCTTTTGAAAAACAAATGTCACATTCACATTTCAATTTTGTAGACAGTCGTTCCGTTGAAATGATAAAGGTCTATCAAAAGGTATCACTACCGCTATAGCGTGTCTCAACATACTAAATGTTTTATAATAACCGGAAGTGGTTGATGAGTAAAGTGAAGAAAACATATTCTTAATAAGAAACTTGGTAAAGACCAAACAGAAACAAAACAATTAAATGAATAGAGCATTTCAGAAAAAATGGGGGGGGTGCAAAAACCGGAAACCGCAATTTTTCATGGGTCTTGGGTGTAATGTAAATCACCCATGTGTCACTTACCATTTCGAACAAAAACAGTAATACAAACACATTTCCTAATTCAATTTTGCCTATTTTCTAGCTGTATATATACTTAGGAAAAAAAGAAACTTTACATCTTTTATTGCCTTTGTAAATGGCTAAAACGTTTCTCTATGTCAGTTAAATCGATATGTACTTATTAGGCGAAGGATAGAGAATATGCAGGCACAAACAAGTTTAATGTTTTACAGCGCACGGGCTTGCACGCTTTTCATTTCCGGTGTTCCGTGTTTAGCAAACCCGAGTTCATTTTGAATGCTTTTTGACATCGAGTGTAACGTACTCTTTATCACTAAAACGAAAAAACAAAACTGGTTGCATTTTCTCATGATAACGAATATGCCAGGGCTATCGGAAAATGTCCGAAATCAGGCTGTCGGTAGGCTTACAGCCGGTATGACTGGGAATAACGTTACCCTGCATTTTGGATGCTCAAGGCAAACAATTTATAACCTAACGACTCGGTATGCAACTACTGGAGAAGTTAGAGATTGGCCGAGATCGGGTAGGCCTCGAGTGACGTCACAGAGAGCCGACTGTTTTATCACCGTAACGAATCTGCGTAATCCATTCATCCCAGCAACAATAGCTGCTAGACAGCTAGGAGTCTCGGACCAGACCATACGTAATCGTCTTAGACAAAACCGAGTTGCCATTCGAGCGCGCCGACCTTGTACGGGACAAATCATCACTGCCCGCCACAGACACACTCGCTTAGTCTTGGCGCGTCGTTTCAGGCACTGGTACAATCTTGAGCTAAATTGCGAAATGTGATTTTTACGGACGAGTCACGCTTTAAGGTGAGCTTTGCGGAAGGCAAGGGCAGTGTTTACAAGCGCAGGAACGAGCGATTTGCCCAATATTGCGTGCAAGAACGAGACAGATTTCGTGTTGTGAGCGTGATGGCTTGGGCGGATATAATGGACAACCAACGAACAGTCATTGTTCAGGGAAATCTGAATGTAGTAGGGTATGTGAATATTCTAAGGAATACCCTCCTCCTTTTCATGCACAATCAAGGTCCTGGAGACCACGCGAGACCACACACAGCTCATGTAACGCGTAGCGTTTGGTCCAGAACGGTGTCAGCGTCTTAGAGTAACCGGCGCTTTCGCCCGACCAAAACCCTATTGAACACATGTAGGATGAGCTGGAGCGTCGGGTTCACAATCACCACCAAATCAACGACGTGAATGACTTTAGACCTGCCCTTCTTTTGGAATGGTAGAACATACCAAATCAAGTCATTCGTCGGCTCACAAATGCAATGAGAAGGAGAATAGCATCCTGTATTTTGGCAAATGATGGTCACACACGTTATTGAAATAATGGTTTGCGTCTAAACATTCAGAAATGATACTCAAAAATCACTTATGCTTTTCGTCATGTTTTGTGATTTTTGAAATTGACCCCTCTCTCTTTTGACCTTCAAGTTGAACTTCATTTTTCACACCAATGGTCCTACCATTTTAAGTTTCATTTAACTATAATGTATTCTATATTGCTTCAAAGCAACGCCACAACCCTCAAAAACCATGTAGATCTAAAGTTTCTTTTTTTGCTAAGTATATATATAACCAAAATTTCAGTTGTGTGTCCCGTATTAGTTACGTATTTCCTGGAACTACCACCAAGCCACTATAATTAATGGGTTAATTCGACTGTTTTCGATACTTTCACGAAAGCGTTTTTACTTGCCTTGCTGCAAAATTTGGTATTTATCACATGCAACATCACGTTTTTGAATAATTCTTAAATTGTCGACCATTTTCATTAGACAACATTAGACAAGTGGCTACCTTTTTAATGAAGGAGAGCATAACGTTTGTTTTATACAGTTGATATCGAGACAGGTGGAGAAAACACGGAGGATAATCACGTGATACAATATTTTCAGAAAATCTCCAATAATTTTGTAAATAGTGGACCGATTTGAATTCGGTTTGAAGCAGAGAATGTGGATAGACATCACGATTTAGATAGACATAGTTGATTTTTGACAATTCAACTGATAAAAAAGTTATTGAAGATAAACCAAAATTTTGGTTTATCTTCAATAACTTTTTATCACTTGGTTTTTCAAAAATCCAAAACGCCCAGCTTATTCCTGGTATTTTCCCACCTGCTCTGCTTCAAACCCAATTCAAATTGGTCAAGTTATAAAAAAGATATTGAAGATTATAGGAAATTCTGAGTCACGTGATTATACACTGTGGAAAATGCGGATCGTGGCATGTATTATTTTATCCACTGTTTTCCAAAACGCTTTCTCTTTATAACTTCAAAACAGCATATAAGGGCACTGCACGGATCTATATGCAGGCTCAAGGGCGGATCCAGGATTTTTTCAGGGGGGTCAAAGCCCAAATGGTGGCTTTTAATAATAAGTTATATAGTCAAAATTCAATTTTCAGCCAATTCCAGGGGGGGGGGGGGTTCATGACCCCCTGACCCCGCCCTATATCCTCCCTTGCAGGCTGATCAGGATTCGTGGTGGTCTAAAGATCCTTTCTAATCCATTCCCACATATTGACTCTTTCTGACAAGCAATTTCTTCGTTTCTCAAATTGAAAGTCGTTCAGACGAGAATTTGAAGTTGATGAAATTTTAAAAATCTTTCCATTTTGGATTAGAAAATATTGTGGAAAATGAATAAATTGCTTATCACAAGCAATTTCCTTTTTTTCAAAATGTTTTCCTGAGCCTTTTCTTGCAAGGGAGTCAAAGGGCGTGACTGTGCAATAGTGGGAGCCTGGCTAGTTTCGGGGTGGATAACCACGTGACTCAGAATTTCTGAAAATCATCAATATATTTGTTAATACTAGACCAATCTGAATTCGGTTAAAGCAGAGAAGGTGGGAAAATTACAGGAATAAGCTGGAAGTAGTGATTATTTAAGTTATTGAGGATATTTTTTAAAATTATTGTGTCACGTGATTATCCACTGTGAATTTGAATAGCTTACCACCAGATTTGCATCCTCCGTTTTATTTATGGTAAGTTCTATTATGTCTCCAGGAAGGCAGCGGACAACTATTTAAAAGAAAAATCAGATCATAAGTATGTATTACAGATTACATTTGAAGTGGTGCAACTCCGCGGTGGCCGGTACATTACAGTAGCTGTCTCCAGATAGTTCTTCGTCGTTTTATTACAGGGTGGTGGGTTCGACTACGAGTCACATATTTCTAGAAATCGAGACCCCTCTATCCCCGTCAATTTAGACTCGCTGATCTTTGATTATTCACAGGTCGTTGTCTTATCATATAGGTAGGTGACATGTCAAACGAAACCAGCTATACAATAATAAAGCCAAAAATGAAAGTGACGCAGGCTCCTGTCTACTGCTTCAGAATCAATCAACTCCTTTGATTGTAATGATTACAACAGACCCGTAGGAACAGGGGGGGGGGGGGGCTAGGGTGGCTTAGTTGGTAAAAAATGCTGAATTTCCTTATTGTACACTGAAAATTTAGGGAAGTGCTTCCTACGGGCCTGTTACAATATGCAAATGACAAAGAGCTTTAAATATTGATTGGTTGAAAATCGTAAACAAAAGTCAGTGTAAATTTCCTTCGGGGTTCTTTCATTGTATAGACTCCGATAAATGATCTGGCAGAGCAGCTCTAGCTTATGGCTAGAGCTGCTCTGGCAAGTCATTTATCTTGAGCTATACATTATATATTGTTGATAAATAGTACCTGCGCTAAAGTCATAGCTTACAAATATTCAAATGGTAAAAAGGACAGATTGCATTTCTACGACGACTAAAGAAAAGCAATCTGTATCCGAACGAGTCTAATAGCGATGAAGAATAATTTATGTTCTCGACTTTTTTAAAGTTTGAATATTTTTTGTATAAGTTTCTTTTTCAATTTTTAAATAGATCCATGTACTACACCCTATGCTTCATTCTTCTTAATTGACCGTGATGTTGCGAATGTCTCATGTTTTATCAGAACAAAACACTTTAACAATCAAACACTCACTAGGAACCGCTGAAACCTGGTTAATTGTCGCAAGTAGGTATATACCAGCCACTACAGCGACGAGGGCCTTCATCATGACGGCAAAACTGCAATAAAAATACATACATGTTTATTTACGTTTCTACATATTAGCCTTACCGATACAATATAAGGTTTTGATGTCCCTGGTTAAGGCAGCCATGGAAATGATAGATCCACAAGAAGGAAATCAAAATTATCAACATTTCCTATGCTGTAATTTATGCATAATCCAGTTTCTTTCCATAAGATATAAGATATTCCAGCCATCATTAGACACCGAAGACTTCATGCAACTTCGGAAGTCATCTGTGGCAACAAGAAGAACGAGGGTCACCCTCGTCAATTTCCTTCACCCACATCGATCTTATCGCAATTTTCAACGAAAACCTCGTAACTGCAGCTTGAAATAAGCTGCAGTTATGAGGTTTTCGTTGAAAAGCGACTTATATCGTTTGTAGTATAACGTACTAAAACGATGGGCGATAGAAAGAGAATTCAGCTTGCCCTGTTTAGTCTCGTTTTCGTTTGATTATAATTTGGGGATCGCGGCTTTGAATTGTAAAAGTATTGGTTTATTACTATTTGCTTTTGCATTATTCACTGACACCAATAACGCAGTCTGGCCAGGAACCATGTTGTTCTCCAATAGCTTCGCCGTAGTCTGTATCAAACAAATGTGAGTGACATAGATCCAGGTCAGACTACACGTAGGCAAAGCTAATTCGAGTTTTCTCATATGAATTTTGCTCTTTGATATGTTGATGTCGTTCATTTACATCAGAGCACACTACCATTCAAAAACAACGGAAAGTTCGACACAAGTTGTGGCGCTTTGTTCACCGTCCGATCTTAAACGATATCCTTTAAACGCCTTATGATACCGATCAATGAACCATTTATTGTCATGCCTGGTGGAAAATTTACGACCAAAATCTATTTCTAAAAGGTTTATAGGCAATGATTTGCAACAACCCCCACCTGAACAGCCATTGATTACAATGACCTACTTTCCGTTGTTTTTGAGTGGTAGTGCGCTCTGATGTATACTCCCCGTCATAAAAAAGTAGCCACTTGTCTAATTATAATGGTCGGCATTTTCATAATTATTCAAAAACGTACTGAAATAAATATAAAACATTGCAGCACAGCAAGTAAAAACGCTTTCGTGGGAGCATCGAAAACAGTCGAATTACTCATTAGCTAAAGTAGCTTGGTGGCAGTTCCAGGAAATCCGTAACTGGTACGGAACATACTACTGAAATTAACTGTCATATATAGGGCTAGGAAATTGGGGAAAACTGAATAAGGAGGTGTTTATAATACTGTTTTTATTCGAAATGCTTATTGACTAATAAACGATTTTCATCACAACCAAGACCCTTGCAAAATGGCGGTTTCCGGTTCTAGCCAAACCAATCCCCAGTTTGCTCTTAACCCTTTCCCAAACAAGACCTGGTTTTGACTTCCCTAATAGAATTGGTTTGGGAAAACATTGAGACAAAAGAAGAAACTGCTGATAACCAGCAATTTCTCCTTTTGCCTCAATATTTTCTTGGCTATATTATACACAAATCATAACTTTAACAATATCCATTTTGTCATTTGTGGCACTTTTTGAAGTTGATCGCCCTAAAAATTTGCTGTTTGGGAAAGGGTTAAATGCTCTATTCATTGAAATTTTGTTTCTCCTTGGTCTCTATCAAGCCCCAAATTAAGAAAATGTGACCCGTCACGCTAAAAGGGACCTTATCCGATCTCCAAAAATCCAAATTTTTGACAAACTTGTCAGACTCACCACAGATCAACCAGATCTCGTATGCGAAAAATGAACATACAATGTAACTTTGAACTTTTATTTACACATCAGACAAATTGTCCATCATGTACAATATATAAACGTATATACATGTTACAGTATATCATTGTATCAATGTTTCGGTTTCCGGCTTTGACGATATTTGGTATTATTTTGGTAGCTTTTTTTTTTTAAAGAAATTAAGGTAGGAAAAAAAATGTTTTGGAGAAAAACGTTTTCGTATCAAATATAGGAATGTCATTTTACGGTCTTCGCGCGTATAGAACAGCATAGGGTTTGCTTCTGCTGTTTTAAACGTGCCAAGATCGTTTGTAAAAGATAGTAGATTTTAATTAATGGGTTGCCAAATTGTACAGGCTTTACCACCGAAAACGAAATGTAAAAACCTGCAATTGGCATTTCAATGACGATATTCAAAATAAACATACAATATATTTACAAATTAAATGATATGTCCCTTTCCCAAAACGGCAATATTTTGAACTCTTTCCAAAAGTACTTTAACTTGAAAAATATTCAGCGGCATGCATTTTGCATTTTGATAAAATTAGAATAGGAAATATCAATGGAAAATAGAAAACACTGCATTTTAGCGTTTTCTTTATTCCAACGATGATTTCTATAATATGCTTATTCGAGATGCCAAACAGATGACTTCTGTTTGGGAAAGGGATGTTTTACTGTTTTACAATGACATAATATTTATTCAGTAAATATTTTGATGAATATGACTGCAATGATCAACTTATGTGACAAAATTTATATTTTAAAGATAAAGTAATTGAATGAATATATATTTACACATCTTCATAATATATTATATTCATGTGTGATAATTATACAGAGTGTGACTCAATGAATCAATGAGATTATCAGGCGTTCAACAATTGAACAAACGAATATGTTAAAGAGCGAAATATTGAAACTCTTATTCAAGAACCAATAGCTGATTGAATGAATACATTGTTATTGGGAAATGTGTTTAACGATTTGTAGAATCGATGTAAAACCGCCCTAAATCAAAATGAAAGCCGTATGTATATACGATATTTTTGATTGAAATTTATGAGTAAAACGCTATTAGGGATCAAAACCTCGCAACCGCAGCTTCGTCAAGCTGCAGTTACGATGCTTTGACTCCACGCTAACGAAAAATCAAAAGTGGTTCGCATTAATAGCAATGGATTTTGTGCTAAAAAAAGACTTGGTTTACTGTTATATTTTGATATAATGTAAATGTTGTTAGAAAAGCTGGTGACCACGGCTTGAATCAAGTCGTAGTCACAAGATTTTATAACAACACCTTCTAAATACTTTTGTTTGTCCAAATTTACACCTTTACCTGTATATAGCCGTTCCCTGTTACCAAAATAAAGTGGAGTTATCGTTTTTTTAAAGTTATGTTGACCAGGAGTTGTGGTATTATGCTTATTTATTTATGAGTAAAGGCTTTTTATTCTTTTGTCAAAACTTTTATAAATGAAGGCTGCAAGTCCTTTTTGTGTATTTGCATTGGTGCTTTTTAAAAGTTCTACGAATTTAGCTTGGATTGGTCTATGCCAGAAATATTTGCTTATATATTTTTCTCTTAGTTCTTTATACAATGGACATTGGAGGACAAAATGGAATTCATTTTCTATCACATTGCAGATTTTACATTTTCTCTCATTTCTGGGTGTTTTTAATGGTTTAGTCCATCTTCCCTGTTCTATTTCTAAGCTATGACTGGAGAGTCTTAATTTTGTTAATGATATTCTATGTTTTCTTATTGTAATTTGACTTAGGTAGTTTTGCATTTCGAATGTCTTAAAAAGGTTGTAAGTATCTGCCTTTGGCATATTTTCTAAATCTGCATCCCAATTTTGGATGAACACATCTTTCATTCTTTGGCTGAATAATTTAATAAATTCTTTTGTATTCTCTACACCTTGATTTAACCATACAAACCCGAATCCTGCATTATTGAGTAGATTTTTAATTCTTGATGCCCAATTTGTTCTTCTTTCGTCTGTGTTAATGTCTGATATCATTTGATTGTACATTTGTTTAACAATTTTATGTTCATTGCTTTTTATTATTTTTAGCCAAAATTTCACAATGATAAAAAGTCGCTGTACTTTAAGTGGCAATCTGCCTGTTTCACCGTAGATAAAATTATTATTTGGGGTTTGATATCTAATATTCAAGATTTGTTTGCAGAATTTCGTGTGTACACCTTCGATCCTATCACTGTCAGAAAACCCCCAGACTGGTGCCCCGTAATTTAAGATTGGTGTGATTAATTTGTCGTATAGATCAAATATATGTTTTACACTTAAATTCGGAAATTTTATTAAATATTGTTTCAGCGCGAATGTAGCTTTATTTGCTTGAGTTAATTGCTTGAGTTTCTAATGCTTCAAATGTATATCTAAAAGACCCGCCCGTTGAGAAAGTTATTCCCAAATAAGTGAACTTCTTAACAATTTCTAAAACATTTCCGTCATATTTAAATTCTGTATTTTGTGATATTTTACCGCCTTTTCTAAAAACCATAACTTTTGTTTTCGAGGTGTTTACTGTTAATTTCCATTTATTACAATATTCTAACAAAATGTCTAATAACATATAGTAAGATAGGGGAAACATTCCAGACTTAGAAAATTGCATAAAAGTGAAAAGTGTCGGCCCTAGTCTGGCTGCGCGGACTGCGCAGACTGACTAGGGTCGATATTTTTCACACTCCCGATAAGGTCCCTTTTAGCGCGACGGGTCACAAATGTTTTCCTTCACTTTACCAACTTACCACTTGCGGTTTTCATCAAACATTTAATTCTGAGACATGCTATACTAGAACAGCTGAATTTTCAAGGACCTACACCATTTCAACCGAATGATTCTCTGCCAAATTAATATGGGACTTTCGTTTGTGTTTCAACTTCTGCAGAAAATGACAGCTATAAATGAACGAAATTGAACTTTTTATCCTAAAATACTGTTTTGAACTCACATTACAACAAAACATCTTTCCGGGCATGTTGAAAGCATTTTACCATTGAATCCAAAAGATGGGCCCTTAGGAATGCGCACGAATGTGTAAACACAAAAAGACAAAAACAATTGTGAAAATTAGGACTATTTGAAAAGTGGCTACTTTCTTATGACGGTGAGTACAAATGAGCGACAGCAACATATCAAAGAGCGAATTTCATCAGAGAAAAATCGGATTAAAGCAAGGCCTGATCGTGAAACATGACTGTCTCAAATGCTAAAAATGGACAATTTTTTCCACACCCAGGTTATATTTTGTTCTTTAAAGTTTCGGAAGTGTATATAAATGTAACAAACAATTCTAGCATAAGGATTTTATGGGAGTTGGATATGTTGTCGACATTGATAAATAAATTGTTTAACAATGCCACTTTAAATTGTGTGAACGCAAGGAGACATAACTGGATTGGAAATATCAATTTTCAAAATCTTGAGAAAAATTTGCGCATGTTGAAATTTTTGTCCCGATTTATTTTTGATCCCGAGTTAGTACCGATTTTAATCAGGATGAAATACGATTCGCCCGAAGTAACCAGATTTTCGAAATCGAGATTCAAACGGACTCAGTGGGACCGTGGGTGTCAGAAGTATGTGGAGACAGTCCGATCCTGCATACTTGGGTGGTACACAGCTATATTGTGGACCAAATCGTCGCTTTTCAACAAAAAACTTGTAACTACAGCCCGTTTTAAGCTGCAGTTACAAGGTTATTGCTGGAAGGCAGCGAACTGTAGCCCACGTACCAAGATTTAAACTTTCTGCCAAGAACAAGATTCTCATAACTACTTATATATGATTACTGGAAATAATAAAAATCCTGCAGGTCGAAACTGCACTGACTTGAATGTGAAGGTCTTAAAGGTAAGGTAGTCCACCCCTAATTAGTTTCAAAAAACGTCGATTTTTTTTCAGGCGACGTCGTAAATATGCGGCGATTGAAATTGCCGATTGTGCTCTTACTCGCACCCTGTCCGTATGGATTGGATACGTTACGATGAATGTTCACGACGTTGCGTGGTTCCGGGTTCGATACCCGGCCGCGGTAAATACCATTTCTGACAAAAATGTCACCCAAAAGTGGATTGATATCGTGAACCTATGCGGAGAGCAGCTGGAGGCTCGGTTAGGGTGTAGTGGTAGTACTGATATGATTAACGACAGGAATCCAGGGTAAGGTGGTCCACCCGCGCGCGATATGACCATATCAGTTTAAAACGGATTTAAACCCCAATAAGGAAAACCAAACTAAATTACAACTCGAAAGATATGGGTTTGAATCCCATGTAGTTTCGTATTATATACAATTGTTAACGATTTTATTTCTTTTGTCATTTGAAACACCATTCTAAATGAATGATTCAACATTCTGTATTTCTGTGAATAATTCACTTAAAGATAGAACATTATACATCATTCAATCCGATTAGCTGGGACATAATTATCGTCGGTGGGGAGTCGAAACCTCGTAACTACAGCTTTTTCAAGCTGTAGTTACGAGGCTTTGACTTCCCACCAACGATATGCCATGTCTCGTCTAATCAGGTAGATTATAATGTTGAATAAGAATCAGGTGGTAAGTATGTAGCATATCGATGGTGGGGAGTCGAAACCTCGTAACTACAGCTTGAATAAGCTGGAGTTACGAGGTTTTGTCTCCCCACCGACGATATACTACTTGCCCCCATCCCCACATCCCGCCCCATGAAAAAGATAATAAAGGACAAGAAAATATAATACCTGTAAGTAAAGTTTTATCCAAGTTGATATCCTTTGCACATCGAGCTGTAATGTTGTGGAGGATAATTATACGGTTGACTAATTTTGTTCCATTGACTAAGCATGACGTATATACCCTATGTAAATGCATCGGCGCTTTACCACATACCGTGAATGAGGACAAGTCCGATTTTTCAAAAGCAATTCTCTACAGATAACATGAAAGTAGGTCTGCGATGCGTCTTTCACAATATTAAATGGAGAGAAAAAATGACGAGTTGTTGAGCATCGATTGCTTTAGTTTTTTTTATTGGGCATCATGATCGTAACACCACGTACCTATTTTAGAAAGGGTTTTATGTTTTTATGTCTATAATGACATAGATTATAAGATACATTACATTTCACATAAAGCATGGGTTTGGTTTGATGTGTGAACATAATATTGTAAAAAACCTACTGATATAACTCTTACCGAAAAGGATGAATTTTAGACTGACAATGGCGATTTTTTTTTTTTTTTTTTTTTTTTTTTTTTTTTTTTTTTTTTTTTTTATTTATCTATCTACTTATCTTAATACAACCACATTTTAAGCCCGATAGCTTTCATGCTTGACCCAGAAGAAAAAAAAGACAAAAGAAAATCTTTACTGTTTGTGTTGGTTACATGTAGATGTTCGGCTAATGTTATAACGACTGTCATGATTGAGCATTTTGAGAAATTCAAGATTGCACTAAAATGGCCACCAGCTGTCTATGAATAATAATACGAGGGTTGTTTGATAAATTCGCGGAATTACTCTGTTATTCAAAATTGAGATTAAATACCAATATTATTTTTGTTTCATGGTAAAATTTTACTATTCCTTGAATATCAGTCAAATATTCAAAATGATATGTTAACGAATAACGTTTACAGATTACATTGAATAAGGCCACGTCTGGCTAGTTGCCTTTGGGTAGAGCGTCACGTAACGTCAAGTCAAGATAGATGACGTCAGGTCATTCAGCGGGAATCAAACTCGAGCGGCCTGTTCTCTGTTAATATATGGTAAACAGCATAACTAGAAAGCGACAACTTCTCTGCAAATACCCGCACAGTTATTCGCCGATCTGACCTGACTAGCTGCTCTTCACGTGCCGTAGTACCCTGCGTAACAGAAGATTTCGGTCTACCTGGCCTGTCATCATCACGAATCGACGTCCTGTCTGTCTTAAATTGTCCATGCCATTTTTAAAAATACAAATGTTTTTCCACATACCGGCAAAGTATCTGACTCTTCTAGCTTTCTAAATGTTTCTGTGGGTGATAACTTTAGTCCTACACAGAACTTCACGACGGAACGCAACTTGAGCTCATCAGATAACGTCAGTTTTCTTTGACGATTTTGTCCTGCGACATGATTTTGAAAACGTTGTGCACATGGTAACTTTCGAAACAAAAACGGCAAATTTTCAGGAAATGACGTCACAACGTTAACTAAACGTTGTGTGAATTCCCGCCGTTTTGCCGTACATAGTTAAAGCGCTTTTGTACAATTATCATTAGTCCAAATGATTAAAAACTGACCAAAGGCAACCTCGCGTATCTTGGTTGTTATGGAGACAGAAAAAATGGCTTTCTGTTAGTCGCATTTCAATATCATGAAAGACCAACATTTACAATATGTTGTTTTATATCTGTATGAAATTTCGTGATCTTTTGCCGAAAAATAAAAAAATAAGAAAGAAATTCCGCGAATTTATCAAACAACCCTCGTAAAATAACAATACGATATCCTTTATTGAATTTTGACCGGTTTAGATGGCAAATATCTGCTTGAATTGACTTACTAGTAGCTAACAGAGATCATGGCACGCTGGTTTTTATAGATATCAAGTATAATTCCTAGATGGCAACCACACCAAAATGGCTGCCAAATATTTATCATTTGACAGTAAATGGAGTCAGCTTATACTCATAAGAATTAGTCTGTGTATGTTTACCATAAAATTGCCATGTAAAGAATGCGTAAATATATGTAACACGTAGATCTAGATGACATAAATGATCTATCTAGAAGAATAGTATATACAATGCTGCATTTACACAAAGAGGTTAGAGTTATAATATAGTTATATTAACTTGTAGGAAAGGAGCATAAGATTCGCGGTCGAAGAAAATGGCCAACCATTTTAATGTCTAAATGTAACCACGTTAAACCATCTTCTCATTTGCAGTAATCATAGCATACTGCGAATTATTTGTTGTTCAAACAAGAGCTGTCACTGTAAGATGACAATGCCCCGACACCGCGTTGATTTTAAATTATGGCCAATCTATGTTCAAGGTCAAGGTCATCCAGGGGTCAAGGTCACCAAAGTATGTGCCTACAGAAAGGTAATGTACCAAGGAATGTTGTGGTAAAGTATGAAGCGAATATGTTAAGTAATAAGGAAAATATGGCCAATGTTAAAGTTTTTGTACGGACAGACGGACGGACGGACAGACAGACGGACAGACAGACGGACAGACAGACGGACAGACGGACGGACAAGTCAAATTTATGATGCCTCCCTATCGGGGGCATAAAAAGACACTATAATCTGAGTACATGACATTTGCATGAGGTATACGGTTCATTAGCATGTGATAAACGGTTCATTAGAACTTATCAAATTAGAAAAATAAGAGATATAGATTTTTTTCACTTCAGTGGAAAGATTGTTAGGCACGAAAGGGGCGTATGGTTCTTTGCTTGGAAATTTATTTCAGAACAACGGCAAACGTATTTGCTCTTACATCGGTTATTATTTTTGTAGGAATCAGTAGGTTTTGATAAGTTTTCATTGACTTTTGATGTTGTCATGAATCCAGGACCATCCCGATATGCTTTATAGGTATTCCCCTCTATAGTTTGCATTCGTACTAGTCTACGCGCCAAGCACAACCTACACTGAATAAGAATTAGGTCAGGGCTACAAGAAAGGTGAGACAACAATTGCCATGTGTAACAGTTGATAATCTCCAATGTAGCTGCGGCGGTAGGGGAAGATGCGTAATCGTGAAGAAGGAAAACATTTTTCTTTGCTTATTTGGGACGCATTTGCTTACGCATTTTTCTTAGATTTTTTCAATCCTCGTGAATCCCAAAAAGCAACAAATATGGCTATCAGCCGAAGGAAACAGTTGAATTTTTTCAGGGGTTGGGGACCCCTTTCATAATTTCTTTGACTCAAGTTCGGAATAATGAACCCAAAATTAATCTCCAGTGATAATGTGGTAAAAAAACTTAACTTCTCCACAATTAAAACGATTTAAATGTTCTTTTGCATTGGTTACCCTGGTTGTTCCTCTAGCAAATTTTCCATGATAGATAAAACACCTATCATATTTAAGTGGACAAAATAGTGTACATTGAAAACAAACCTACCATATTATTGGCGAATGAATGCATATATTGTGTTTATACATATATAGCTGGAAGTGGAAAAACAGCAGCATGAAAAGTCCGGATACATTTCCGACCGTCCCTCGTAGCTATTGTACGTTTAGAGATATAATCCGGAGAAAATCGAAGTATACAAAATAACAAAGGGCAATACCTATAACAAACTGACAGAGTTATAATACGTATGCACGGTTCTTTATCATCATTGAGATATATCCATCCTTAAAATTTCATGACCCTAGCTATTATACTTTTAGAGCTATGCTCCTTACAAATCGAAGTATAAAAATAACAAAGGACAATAAACCGGATATAGTCATGGTTCTTAAGCACCTCACTTCCCATTGAAAGGATCCATAAACTCATGCTGTTTCATGATCCTAGCTATTATACATTTACAGATATACTCCGGACAAGATTCAAGTATGAAAAACATCAAATGACAATAACTCAAAAAGTAGGTGAGGTAGAGTTATGGTTTTTGTGCACTGCACTCCGTATTTATGAGAAAAATTTAACTGTCAAGTTACAAATCAATCGCACTTTAGGTGACAGAGTTACGCGCCGGACAAACAAGTGCACGCCGCTCGCCCGACCGGACTCCGGACACCGGAAGCTGGACGCCACGGATGATTCCATAATACGTTTCGTCATCGACGGATGTATAAAAAGACAAAAAAACATTTTCATTTTCCTCCATGTTCTTATTTCAAAGCCTTGTTAAGACTATGCGTTGCTCGAAAACATTTTCATAGCCGTCTTAACAACAAGGAAGTGACGGAATAAGCATCTCCATAACAACAGATGAAAGGGTGTAACGACATTTTAAGTTTATTATTTTAAGTCGCAACCGAAAGTTACATGTACTCTTTCGAATCGTCCGGATAATTCCATTTATACGCCACAATATACTAGTAGTACTTGGTACACATTGATTGATATTTTGCTTGTTAGAATACCAAGACACCTTCTTATCTGCATCAAAGCCATTCGATTTCACGCTTCAGTTGTAAGAAAAATTATGACAAACATGTTATGATATTGTGTCTTCTATATTTAGTTAGTTTAATGGTTTCATGATTTTAAAAGAGGCGTGCCCAAATGTAAAGCAATTTTAACGATTTTTGTATTCAGTCAGGCAAGGAAACGACAATTTTGACATATTTTTTGTGTATATAAAAAACACCAGCCATTGAATACTAGTTTTCTGTTTGGTACTATGTATTTATTCACCATAATTAAATTCCTTTCCCAGCTAATGTCGGCGTCGTGTTGGTTACATGAGCTTTTACTTTACATATCGTATGCACTAATAGAAATACAGCCTTGATTTTACACACAGATACATTCCATCGATACCTTTCGTTAAGGAACATAAGCCTTTGAACTAGTGATCATGAACTTGGAGATTGAGGTCCTTTCCAAACACTTCAACACGACCTGTATCTAATGCACTTAATAGAAATACAGACCGGATTTGTTGCACATGAGTATTTCCCACAAGACCTTTAAATTACATTAAACTTTGATCTAGTGAAATGGGCCTTTTGAACTTAAATCTAGATATCAGAAATTTTATCCTGGCATATATATCATGTAATCTAAAGGTACGTAGAATCTTGATATTTGAACGTTCCAAACGTGAAAACCTTATGCAAAAAGACTTATGGTTTTGGGATAATGACCTGTGGACTAACGACTTTGACCAGCCACAGAGAAGCAAATACAAAAACAAAGCAATGACATGTTTCTTTTATTATATACCTTCCATATTTCACACGTATAACTCAACGTTTATAACTCGAGACATGTATACAAGCACTTTACTACTTTTTGTTAAAAGTGATCCAACTTTCTCTTTCAAGAATGAACGAGCTAGGACACAATCTCGCCCGTACAGCTCACGATAAATGGTTTGGTAAATGTAAAAACTATGTTTTGGGTTAAAAAGTGTTTGAATACAAGTTTATAGTAATAAACTTGGCTTTACATGCTCTCCAAGGTCTAGTTCTATGAAGTGTGGTATCTTGAAAGTCGCAGAACGTTTGCTGCAATTTTACACACTATCAGAATCTTAGCTTATAGAACATTTAAAGTGACATTTCAGAATTTTTTGTCATAAATTTTACTTTTATTTTTATCTGAAAGAGCAAATTTCCTTATGAAAATTCTGAAAATTTCGAGCCAAAATATTGCGCCGTTTACGAGAAATTTATATTTTTGTGTTAAAATTGAAAAAATTGTTGTGGACAACAGTTCGGATTTATATGCAATTTATTGATTATGTCTCAACTTTAAATGCGTGTTTCTCGCTTATTGGCAACAACTTCAAAAAACCAATAGTATTTATACTCATTAGAATAACCAATCTTGGCATCAAGACTTACTTAAAAAAATTGAAATGGGAATGAAATGTCCCTTTAATGTCGGAAAATTGAAATCCTTGGATTAGTTTCAATTCTTCCCCAAACCACCATTTGTATGAGGAAAAGACTGCAAAATTTACCTGCACAAAGTGATTTTATCAGTTTATTCAGTCGTGAAAAATCAGGACACACCTTAACTCTTTCTCAAATATGAAACATTTTCTCTCGTTTAGTCAACTTTTAAAATCATTTCTAGAAGATGTGAAATTGCCGATAACCAGCGCTCTTCTTTCAAAATTGGTGATTTTCATTTTATACTACAAAACTAAGATCATTTAATTCATTCGTGTTTATAGGCGGGTCAATAAATAGCATACCCCCAATAAAAGAATGTAAAGAAATATTTTTCAGCTTCTACATGTAGCACCAAAACTTTCTTTTATTGCTAGCTTGGTACGTTTATTGTTCATCCATATGTTTTATGACTCGAGGAATCCATGAAAACCATCCAAAATGTATTTATACCCTCCTCATCACGGTGTATAATCACGTGACTCAGAATTTCCGATAATCGTCAATATCTTTTTTAATACTTGACCAATTTGAATTCGGTTTGAAGCAGAGAATGTGGGAAAATGCCAGGAATAAGCTAAACATGTTGGATTTTTGAAAGATCAACTGATAAAAAAGTTAAAAAACCAAAATTTTGGTTTATCTTCAATAACTTTTTATCAGTTGATTTTTCAAAAATCAACCATGTCCATCTAATGCGTGACATCCGTTCACATTCTCTGCTTCAAACCGGATTCAAATCGGTCCAGTAATATGAAAAAAGGCAAAGCCTCTGACCGGGGTCAACAGCTGTTATAAATTCAATTAACAAAGCATGAGAATTGAGCTTTCGAATTTGTAAGAAATCGTTTAGTTAGGTAAGTCCTACGGTAGAAGTGCCGAGCCAAGATAGCTCTGTAAGTGACGACAGAGTCTTTCAATCCATGAGCCGCGAGTTCGAACCCCTGCTCAGTGCTCGACCAGTATCCTCTCTGACTTCTGAAAAAAGTCCTAAATCTTTCAGCCTTAATCTACGGTTAAGCGCTCTCACGGGTGGTAAACGGAGAAACTAGCTCCTAAAAAAGTCAACGGTATTTCGTTGCCTCGTGACATATCGGTACTTCTGGGGTAGTTATATTGAAGGAAAATCTGTAAACAAAGGTAGGTGTCGAGCACATGTTTTCTTAAATTAATTCATTTATGACGAGTTTTGGAAAAATACGGCGATGCTGTAATATGAAGAAATGGTCAAAGTTTGTTGTGCACAAAAATAATATACGGTGTTATTAAGCAGGGTTTTAAAACAATCATTTTAGCACACGTATTTACCAATCTCCCAAATTATAGCCAATGATATATCGATATAACATGTAATTGACTTGCAACTCCCCAAAATACTTAAAATGATAAGAATTTGTATTTTCTAATACGTAAATGTTGAATTCTGGCGAAAATTGGGCGAGTGCAAGTTGCCTCGACGAAAGGTTCGTTGAAATCGAAATTTTACTTTCGATTTGATGATGTTTTTCAATGATTAAATTAAAGCCCTGCTTACTAACACCGTATATTCTCTTGCACAACACATTTTGTCCATTTCCTCATATTACAGCGTCACTGGATTTTTCCAAAAAATCTCTGAAAAAGAAATAATTTAAGAAAAATGTTCTCGACACCAACTTTTGTATACCGATTTTCCATGGATACAACTCCTCCGAGAGTACCGGTATGTCACGAGGCAGCAAAATACCGTTGACTCTTTTTGGAGCTATATTCTCCATTTAACACCCGTGTTTCTGGACAGCCTCTGCGACATTACCATATACATGTAAGTTGAAAAACGCACATTATACACATATCACATCTGTATCAACAATTATTTTGTCATCAACGGCAACTTTTAAATTGGACAATCCTAAAATTGTGTCGTTCGGGAAAGGGTCAAATTGGACCAGTCTTTACTTCTGCCACTTTGTAAAGATTTAACCCTTACCCTTATAATTTTGAAAATCCTAGCGGATAAAGCTTAAGAAAATGTGGAGACAAAAGAAATTGCTAATATCTTACATCTCCCTTTTTCTTTTCTTTATAGTATTTATACAGGTCCTATCTTTATCAACAGAGCTCTGCTTTGTAATCTATTATAAACTATAGGTGTAAAAATCTTCTATGTGTAGCTTGCTTTTTTAAAATGACATTTCACATTTATTTTTTACAAATTTTACTTTTATTTTTATCTGAAAGAGCATAATATTATTTTCTTATGAAAATTTTGGAAATTTCAAGCCAAAATATTGCACCGTTTACGAGAAATATATTTTCTATGCTAAAATTTAACAAATTGTTGTAGATAACAGTTCAGATTTAAATGGAATATGTCATTTCTGTCTCAACTTTAAAAGCATTTTTTCGCTTATCACTAACAACTTCAAAAAACTGACAGCACTTAGAACTACGCAAATAATTAGAATAACCAATCTTTGCATAAAGACATAGATCTACTAAAAAAAAATGAAACTGGAATGTTATGTCCCTCTTTCATCAAGTATTTCAAAATAATGAATTTTGCTTACATTTTCCCTCATTTTAAATATTTCCTTCTAAAATATTTTTAACACTACCATTTGTTTGCAAAAGGACCCGCACAATAACGTCGCTTGACGTTCTGATAATGCGCGGGAACGTCAACGTCGCTAGAACGCAGAAAAATTACGTGACGTCATATCGCCTAGATTTATGACGTCACAAGTAAAAAAGTTGACTGGTTCACAGAACTGGCATATTTTTTGGTTACGGAGCTTCAAATAACGAATGCAATTTACACTAAACCAATTCCTAATCTCAACATCTTGGATAAAGGCCGGCAAAAAGACTACCGAGAAATCCGATTGCCGGAAGGAGCTCAGAACGAGGCTAAGAAAGCTCAAGCCAAACTCACAAAGTAACAAAATCGCTCAAATCTATATGCCCACAATACCGTAAGCCGGTGTCAATTCCATTGACCCCGGTATTAATAAAGTTATTGAAAATTTTCTGAAAATATTGTATCACGTGATTATCCACCGTGCTCATGAAATGTGGGTCTCATCTTTATACGGAGAAGCCATTCGGCATGAGGAGAATGCCTGTACTCATGTTGCTCCAGATATGCTTGGCAAGGACATGGCTTTGTTGGATACCACTCTGTTTTTTACAGGCAATAATGTCGATCGAACATAACATTCTTATTTTTGACGGCAATTGGTATACAGAGTGTCCCCAAAAAAAACGGAACCCATTTTTGAAGGTAAATTTCTCATGTATCAGGCAATATCTATATCTATCCACCAAATTTACATACGCAATAGCAACGACAGTTTTCTATTAGCAGTTAAAATTTGGTCGAAAAATAATGATTATTTTTGAAAATATTGACATTAAAATAAATATACCCAGAAAACCATTTTAACACGATATCGATCTTTTCGTTTTGCAGCGCGCGCCTACACTCATTGAATAAATTCACGCTAAACAATTGGTTAATATATTCAATACAATACAAAAATGATTTTGAATCATTGTATTCACAATAGTGCATTTTCATTTCATCCTTTTTGCTAATCAATAAACTGTTAATGCTGCGAGCTGCGATGTAACTAAACTGAATACAAACAAAATATTCAAGTGCATCACATACTCATGAATGATAATCATAGGCACTTATTTTATTTCTGACCAACATGCCGGTCACCGCTCAATTTAAAGTATTACGGGTTTCATTTAACCTGACACTGACCTTTATGCAAAACACAAATAACACAAAATTCACCAAAAAGAATTAAATCATAGTCCACAAAAATGTATACTATGCAAGAAAATTAAAGCTGGACTAATTTTAGGAAGCATACCAAGCTTGTAATTGATGAAAATAAAAGTTAAAACTGCGCCATGTGAAATGAATCACATAATAATTTGAAATTAATTCAAACAACCACCCTATGGACACAATTTGAACGTAAAGAACGTGTACATATTAAATTTTGAGAAAATTGGTACATACATGTACAACGGTACAGAATTCACTAGCTGACCAATAGTGCGCTTTCAAGAACAAACAAGTCGCAAAAATCAATATCATATCAGATCGTTTTTTAGTGTCATTATTAATTTGCTTATAACTTTTGAACCGATGCATATTTTTCAGTTAAATTTGGAACACAAATGCAAAAATAATGTATCTTTAGTACTGCAAATTCATAAATTAGATCTTTTGCTTATGCTTTGAAATATTTGACTTTGAAGTAGGGTTCCGTTTTTTTTTTTTGGGGACACTCTGTATTTCATGACATGGGCCTTACAGCTGCATTGACACCAGGTAGGCAGACTATCTGCAAAATCCAAAGGTTTGACCTGTCTGAGGCAAGTGTGTCCGTTGCGACTAAAATTCCAATTGATGAATACCATTTATCGAAACATGCTCGTTTTATTATTGAGAAATCACAATAAGATTGATTATTTGTGGGAGTTTTCATTTCATTATACACCTTACTGTCAGGACATGTAGCATATTCTGTACCAGGGTCGTGAACACCACGGAGAGTCATCAATCACAAACAGGGCACATGATTGATTGACATGTTTTCCGGCCACGAGGCCAGTATTTTTTCTATCCTATATTTTGTATCTAACATTGCACTAAAGTTCAGAGTTCCGTCAATTATTTCTTTTAATCCACTTCTTTACTGGGAGGTTGCAGCTATTTTAACTAATTGTCATTGAAACAGCAACCATAAATAAATAGTTCTGTTACTTAAGTGTTTTCATACCTCCGTGAAACTGTTAGGGACAATTGATACTCTTATTCAGCACACGGGGTTCGAGGAGATTAGTATATAATTAGTGTACGGTGAAAATTCCGTAACAGATATGATAACTGATAAATGGTAGCCTTGATAAAGTCGTCAGTTTATAATTTGGTCAATAAACCAACACGTCAAATACACACGTTACATATTCCAGCACCCATTTGCAATAGTATTAATATTGACGCCTGGGTCCAAGGGGGGATTCCTGTTACAAAACATAGCACCAAGAATTACCTGAAGTAGCTATTGTTCTTGATTAACCCTTTCCCAAACGACAAAATTTTAGGGCGACCGACTTCAAAAACAGACACAAATGACAAAATAGAAGTTATTAAAGTTAGAATTTGTGTAAAATATGGCATAGAAAATATTGAGGCAAAAGGAGAAACTGCTGGTTATCAGTTGGCGTTGAGACAGAAGAAAGTTTGTTCAGGGAGCTTCCACCTTCTGGTAAACAAATGCCCCAATTACTTACGTTTAATTGATTAATTGATTGTAACTGCCTTGGTTTGTGTCAATCCTGAGAAAACACAACCTTTAAATCAAACTGAGGAAATGTTCTCCTCTTTGCTCACGGGAGAAGCTACACTGGATACTGATGTGCGTTCTTTAGAGCGAGATTTTTTTAATATTTCTTAAGATGTTTGTGATACAGCGTTTCTGAGACCGAGATTTTAAGCGAGGTGTTCCGAATGTTCCATACTTCATACAAATGACGTCATCGTTACGTCATTTGTATAAAGTATGGAGCATTCGGAACTCCGCGGTTTATGAATCATGGAGCATTCGGAACAACTCGGTCAATTCTATCCCATATAGATTCTACAGAATTTACCGAGGTGTTCCGAAAGAAGTATAGAGCAATGGCGGCTCCCAGTGATCGTCTTAAAGATCTTGCTCAATAAAGCGCTTTATCCTAAAACATCTTAAGAAATCTCAAGATATCTCAAGAAATATCGCTCTAAAAAACGCGGCTCTGATGTTTCATCAGACACAGTAATAAAAGTGAATACAAGGTTGAGTGGCTAAGTAGGTCCAAAACAAGTCACTTTTGGCTCAATTGACCAAACGCCGACTGTCAATCAAAAACATCGATTAGCCAATGGACGATCAGAAAAATGTCATGCCTCAATTGTTATTCGTTGCACGTGTTATTGCATCGATTTATCGACTGACAATCAAAACAATCGACATGCCAATGGCAAAGAATTTTGTGCTTACAAATAGACTAGGTTTACCGTTATGTTTTGATAAACCGTCGGTGTTGTTATAAAATCTCGTAACTACGGTTTAATTCAAGCCGTAGTTACGAGATTTTATAACAACACATACGAAATACTATTTATTTTGTGTTTGTCCGAATTTACGCCACGATTAACTGGATAAAATCGTTCCCTATTAACGATCACATCCCCATTGTTTGTCTTAAATTCTATGTTGGGCGGAGCGCTCCGATCTGTCGAATGGCGTTTGGTCAATTATCAAAGTATGCTGAAAAAAGCAGAACTCAAGGGTTCTTGGTGCGTGTCGGAGTCCACATTGGAATCTAGGCCGGAATCGGTCTTGTCCAAACTTGAATTCTAGTTTGGACTAGTTCAGATTAGAATTCTAAGTTGGTCTATGCCAGTATGGAATTCTAATCTGGCTAGGCAGATCTAAAATCTGCTTATTGAAGGCCGGCTCTTGCAGCCGGCCTTCTTTGGAATGCTTTTTCTATTTAGGCGAGTAGGATGTGGGAGGCTAACAATTAGAACATTTTCGACATATTGGTTTAGAACTGACTGATTTGTAAGTCAATAATTGACGTTCACCTTGCAAATTATATTTTTTAAATATTTCCTCCTTTGCGAGCAAAAATATCGCAAAATTGACCGCATTCGTATATCGTTCCAATTCCAATAACTGACCGCCCCCGATCACGTGACTATCAGATTAACCACGGTCCATAGAAATACTGGAATGCACAAAAACCGAGACATACATAGAATGTCGATATAATATCTATTAAACGTTATCGGCAAGCTTTGGAAGTTATCGAAACGCGTATCAAATCCGACACTTAAAGAGACATTTCAGAATTTTTTGTCATAAATTTTACTTTTATTTTTATCTGAAAGAGCACATTTCCTTATGAAAATTCTGAAAATTTCAAGCCAAAATATTGCGCCGTTTACGAGAAATTTATATTTTTGTGTAAAAATTGAACAAATTGTTGTGGACAACAGTTCTGATTTATATGCAATTTATCGATTATGTCTCAACTTTAAATGCGTGTTTCTCGCTTATTGGCAACAACTTAAAAAAACTAATATTATTTATACTCATTAGAATAACCAATCTTGGCATCAAGACATACTTTAAAACATTGAAATTGGAATGAAATGTCCCTTTAACCCAATTCCACGTGAACGTCTCTGTTGAAAGCATCTGATCATGAAATACTCATGCGTTTCGGTATTTCTATGGACCCGAAATACTGGGTTACCGCCCCTTGAAGGACCCGATAAATAAGTTGTAATTTTTTTACATTTTTAACCGAACGCCGTAGCTCAATCGGTTAGCCGCTCGTACATACAGTCATATTGTATTCTACGGTGTGGGTTCAAAATCCATTGTCGCTTGTGTCAACTTTTTCTCAAATACTTTTTTGAAAGGAACTTTTGTCCTTTGTTATATATTTAGTTAGGTATCCAATCTGATTTCTTTTTGTGTGTGTATATTTTTCTAATATGTTTTTGCATTTAAAGCGTTTAATTTTTTGCTATCATCTTCTTTTCATTATGATAAAAATCACACATTAAAACAGCCTAATTTGACAGAATGCCAATAGATGGCTGAGAACAACGTTCTCCAACAAAGGGAATTAACTCTGACAGCACGAGTCAACAGTGACCAGGATTTATTTTTGGCTGCATTAATTTAAAGTTGAAGTTTACAAATTGTTTTAAAATTTATAAATTAACACTTTCATCTCGCAATGAAAATGACTATTATGACCTTATTACGAATTTGCTGTATTTTTTTTTTTTAGATAAATCATACTATCTGTAATTATTTAGTCAGTAAAATACAAATTGCATTGTATTAAAGCTGCAGTCCCTCGCTTGGTCAAATGGCAAAAAAACAAACAAACAAAAAAAAAAACAACGGAAAAATGGATTGAAACGCATAATTCTTATAATGACCACCTTTGGATTAGTAACGGAAGGCGGTTCAGACAAACAATGAACCTAAAATAAGATAGTTATTGCCGAAATTAAGGGAAATCCGTGGAAAAAAATGAAAAACCTTTGTCACGTTTTTCAAATCTATTTTCCTCTCTGTTTACATTTTGCTTAGATGTAAACACAACAGTTTTGTATAAAACACAATAAAACCCTTATAAAATAATGACGTAGATACGGGTAAAATTTAGGTAGAGTGATTGAGCGGAATGTGTGCTGTACAGGACATCCGAGTTCTATCCTAGGTCTCGGCGATTCTTTTACTCTCTTTTTTTCTTTTCTTTTCTTTTTGTCCATCATTTGTATTTTTACACAAAATACAAGCTGCCATCTGCCTAGCAAAGGAAATTTCGTAGCTAAGAGCCATTGAAGACGAAGAAAAAGGTATAAAAAAATCTACAGACAGCTGGATTCGAACTCGGGCTCCATAATTGAAAACTGACCGCTTTACCTATCAACCTAAATTTTCTTAGTCATTACGCCACTAAATATAAAAAATGTATTGTTTTATCCATTTGCCAAAGGATCATGTGCGAACTAGAGAAGAAATCAAAATCAAAACGACAGGAGATTTAGATCCAAGCCTATCTTTATCGGGGATCAAACAGAGCGATGGAAAGGTGAAAGGATAGGCCTAATCGAAGCTGACACGAATCGAATCATGTTGCCAAAACGCTGATCGATCCATCAATAGTGGCCATGTGAGAAGACGCTTGGAGGGGTGTCTGAGAATGACATCATCAAAGTCCTGCGAAATACTTTTCTATAAAAGTAAAAGCGGTAATTTGTGGAAAAACCCCTCCGGCATTTCGTTTTAAAGGAAAATTTCATTGAATTGGAGTACACATTGAGCTTGAAAGGTGTATTGTTTAAAAAATATTATTAATGACCCAGCTAATGACCACCAAATGGTTGTAAAGTTGATTTTTCGAAGAAAATTCGAGATAGAGAACCTTTAAGTATTTACAAATTCTACATCAAACAATGAAACAATTGAAAACATAGAAAACAAAAAAAAAAAAAAAAAAAAAAAAAAAAAAAAACCAACACGGATTTACAGAAGAACATGTCAGTAACTTGAACAAAATATCCATTTCTTTGAAGTAAAGCAATGAACAAATATTTAGTTAGGTTCAGAACAATTGATTTCAATTTTGTTGTTAAAAATTCGGTAGTTTTAAGTTGATCATGGTTATGCGAGCTGGTATTTGTTTTAAGTTAATCATGGTAATGTGAACTTGTGTATGTGGTACAGGATCATTCGCTGAGAAATCTAAATGTAGCATAGTCTATTATTGCACTTGAGGTCACCCAAATGAGCAAACATGGCAATTTGCGGGACTTGCAGAGTGTATACATTTTAAAAGTAGAAGTCACTTGAACTGCAAACAAACAATACGCTATCAAATAATTGCTACTGCAAGTCCACGGTAATTCCGTTGGGTCTTGAAACTGTAAGTTCAACAAGAAAAGGAAAGATATAATTAACATGGCATGGTTGAAATATATCACTTCAGCAAAATTTTCATGGATGGCTACCAAAAAATTGCCGGCCTCTTTGATGTTATGCGTCAAAATTTTGTCTTGTGCCACTTTAGAATTATTTGCGTGATTGAAACTAAACCTAGATATAACTTGAAAATATCACATTTATACATGATTGATTATAACCTCTATTTTGTTTTTGTATCTTAACATCAAGGAACAATGACCGTTTATTTAATATCTTGGATTATGTAAATAAATAACATTTTTAGGTATGGACAAAGAAATAGGTTAGAGCTCTTAACCCTTTTTTGTTTTCTATAAACCCTTTTCCTGACATAACTTCAACTCTTCTAAAAGCTAGATTTTAAAAGAACATAATACTATATTCACAGAAATCATATCAAAAAGGAATTATTCGAATGGTTAAAGTAATAAATGGATATAGTTATTCTAATTACAAACAAGTGAGTTTTGAAAGAGTTACCAATAAAATACAAAATTGTGTTTATGACTGTACTAGATTTCTTTGTTGGTTCTATTTCTTCAGTCTATTTTCAATGCATGAATAATTGAACACAAATCTTAAAATTTTATAAAATGGATTAAGCAAGCTGTATTGTTAAAAATTGCGTCATTTGAGCTTGCAATACGACTTGTGTCGTACGTAAAGAAATCTTCGTCCTTACAAATCACCGCACGACTTTGAACTAGACGTATGTTTGTCGGATAAGCACGCAGAATCCTTCCGCCAAGCGATGATTCATTGTTGTGAAATGTTTGGTATACCAAACAGTTTCCAAAATCAACCGGTCAAATCTGAAATGGGTATCTCTAGGTCTAGTAAAGAAAAAATGTTTTTAAGTTTTCTAACCCTTTCGCTGCCAAATTTCCAATATTGGACTGTCCTCTGGATGCCGAATTAATTCGAAGAAATTTCCAAGATTTGTACCCTTTAGACAAAAACAGGCATAACTTTTGACTTATTTGATAAATTTCTTTCAAAAATTCAGCACATACAGGTTGATTAGGCATATATCATATTACAGAAATTTCAAAGTTATTTATGAGGCGACAACATCTATTCATTTTGATTTTATTCGCAAATTGTTGAAATCTTAGAACAAAGGAAAAATGGATGAACAAACCTCAACTAGCTGTTTCCGTTGAAACTATAGTGTTTTGATGGAACAGTGTGTTGAAAGTGTCAACTAAACATAATTTTAACCTATCCTGAAGCCTTTTCAAGCATTTTCGGTGTCATTCATGGTGATATTTACAACTTCTAGGCATAAATAGAAAGTGTATGTTCTATTGGCAGCCATATTTCTGTCTTTTGTTTGGAAAATTCCTCATAAAACACCTAAAAGTTCGCCGATTTTAACACAAATTTCACTGTTTTATTTGTCAAAAGACAGTACTTTGATTACTTCAACAGTGCTATAAGAAAAAGATTGTGTGTAATCCACTTAAGTGGAAAAAAATGTTCATATATTTCACCCCCCCCCCCCTAAATTTATCGAGAAAACTCGCCTATGGCAGCGACCCGTAGAGTCGAGTTAACTCGCCTGTGGCAGCGAATGGGCTAAGTGCTGATAGGCTACAATGGAAAGTTGACAAAGATTAAAAATAGGTAAAAAATGATGCATTACTTTCATTTATATCCATACATTTTATAATTTACAAAGCCTTTCATTCGTTTTCTCCCATTTTATTGTTGGTGAGGGGGTATGACAAAGTGAAATATAATAATGAAAAATAGTACATGTACAAAATAACGTTTAATTTATAAAACATGGCAGCTTTTCAACGCCAGCTATATGTTTCTTAACATTGACTTTATATGAACTTGCAATACAATTTATACCTTGCTTTGAAAAGTCTTTGTTTTCAAAAACGGCGCTCTATTTATTTAGAACCACGGTACAAGTTAAAAAAAACAACAATGACATAAATTCAAAGAAACCCATTCCACCCAAAGAACGCATCTCTGTTCCAATAAGTATGTCTATGCTGCCGAGTTACCTATGTATGTGAAATTTATATCAACACAATTGAACTTGTAGGCAGGGTCTCATACAAATCTGCCTCCACATTGTTCCCACAATTATTATGCTTTAGAAATGCATTTTTTGATGTGCTCTGACAGTTATGCGGAGTCTGGACACACAATCATCTATGAGACGAGACCTTCAACCCATTACCAAACGACAAAACTTTAAGCTTGTCCAAATTGAAAGAAGATGCAGGGGACAATTTCAGGTGAATTATTTTTTTACATATTTTAAGCTTTCTGCGTAGAAAACATTGTGGGAAATGAAGAAATTGCTTGTCACAAGCAATTTCGTCATTTTCCACAATGTTTTCCACAGCCTTTACATTGAAGGGTGTCACTGTATGGTAATGGGTTAAGCTTTGCAAACTAGGTGCTTAACACGTAAGTAGATTAATATATTGACTCATATCAAATTTCAAAGAGACTTCATTTTAAAATCTTCCATCATATTTTTGTATAAATCTGCCTGCTTTTGTACTCACAAAAATAGAGAAAAAAGTTTGCTTTGAATTTTTTACTCACGAAAAGGAAACAAGCAAAGCTAATGATTCATCTGGTTATATTTTACTTTGCCATACCTTTTGAAAAAAGTGGGATAATAAAGAGATTTTCTAGATCAGAACATAAGTGTATAAAGGAACAAATATAGATTTTCAGTTCTTCTTTAATAGTTTTGGCTGCTATAATACATTATTATATCTTTTGAATACTGTAACTAGCCATGCTAGATCTATAACAATTTCTTATGGAGCATAACCAAAAGATGGTGTTGTATCTTGTTGAATACTGGTGAGATTTGTTTTGGTCTGTTTAAATAGTCAAGAGTTTAAGTTTAAATAGTTATGAGTCGGGGTTGTGCGTCATAGGAGTTGTGTTACTAATTTGAAAAAAGGTAATCTGTTTACTTTGAAAGGTTTTATTGAATATAGTTGTTTGTGACTATTCTAATTGTGTTATTGTCTTTTTAAGCCCTGTATTGAAAGATCATATTGTTTTACTCATGTCCGTCTGTCTGTCTGATCATTTCGGGTGCATTTGTGTTTCACAAAAACATCTTGTTTCAAATTTGTGTGAGAGCATTGAAATATTGATAATGATCAATTATTCTGGGTGCATAATTCACTCAGGGGGAGAAATAAAGACAGGATAGGAGTTGTAGACCTACCATGTTGGATTGGTATAAATTGTTTAGATACTTTTTGATTGCAAATGCCTTGTCTTGAAATGCATAAATGAAATAACTTGTGGAAAATACAGCGACAGTAGAATAAAAAGCGGATCTAACGATAAGCATTTTCACCTTTTGTCTCTATATTTTGTGTGTTGTATTATACACAATTATCCTATTTTAAACAGTATCTGTTTTGTAGTCCACAGTAGCTTCCAATTTAGAACACGCTAACATGTTGGTTTGGAAAGGACAAATTATGTCCCAAAGACCCTGTTTGGAAACTCCTTATAGAAAATTCCATGGCAAATTTTGAGCCGCAAAAGAAAGCATGTCAAATGTTTCTCCTGTTCCCTCAAATTTTCTGTTTCAATACTGCACCTCGACATGAAATATTTCGTCCGTTGTAGCATTATTACTCTACCTTGCTTCGAGGAACGTCCACCACCAGTACTTTCAGTGCTTTGATTAAGGTTTCATAAGGCAAACAATAAGACAATATAATTCAGTTACGATATCTTGGAATTTGGTTACAAAATTAACATGTCGTCGCTTTTTTTGCAAAAGCCTCGTATGTGCAGCTCGTTTTAAGCTGCAGATACAAGGTTTTTGAAGAAAATCAGCGATGTGCAAATGACGGGTTCTTAATTTCGAAAATGATTTTACATGCATCAATTGGTTCGAATCGATTTTTATAAATGTAAACCTTGTAAACATATGCCATAAAATCGTTATCCGAATATGGCTGGAGTAGAAAAAAGACGAATGAAACAAGCTGGATGCTGTAAGTTTAATAGAAAGAAAGAAAAAAGAGAACGTATAACATAACTATATAACATAACTATATAATATTAACTACTTCATATACGAAGCATAACAATTATAATTATTACAATCATTCCTAGTCCCAAACTCACAACTTTTAGACATTGATAGATGTTTTAGTAAAATATTATGCAGATTTCTTCTACAATGTATATTTGAGCCGGAATCTGGAAAAACGTCCCCTATAGCATTTGAGACAGCCTCATTGCAAGACCAGCCTTTACCTATGCGAAGGCTGGCATACACCGATGCTGCTCTTCTGTGCTTGCTACAGGTCACAAAGAAGATATTAGAGAACAACGTGGATCCTGATCAGACTGTGCGTATGCACAGGCTGGTCTGGATCCAGATTGTTCTCAAATGCCATAAACGTTTTTCCAGGTCCTGGCTCATTTCTTTTTAATTTCATATTTCTCGAAGACAACAATATAGCATTGTGTTGTTTATCAAACTCTCTCGTAATATTATTACATTTCCTTGTTCAAAATTACCACTCAGGCCAATGTACAAATCAAAATCGTTGTTTCAAAATTATTGCAGGATTGATTTTGCTTATTGTAGTGAAAAAGATGTCTTTATAAATGTGAGTTTGGTTAAAACATCAAACGCTTTCGTCATAACTATACCGTGTTCTTAAAATGCTAATGCCAAATTTCATCGTTTCCCTTCCAAAACATCATAAAATATCGTCATTTTCCACTAAAAAAATCGAGAAAAACACGATGCTTTAAAAAAACTCAAAACTGCAGCTTGTTTTAAGCTATAGTTACGAGGTTATTGTTGTTGAGGGACGAAGCCGTATTAACGAGGTTTCAGAAAGTATTGAAATGCTTAGACTTTACCCGTGGTTATAATATTTTGGAAGAAAATCGTTGAAAATCAGGCGCCCATTTAAGTGTTCAAGGGCTTTTTAGTAATGTTTTTATGATGGCATTGAGACGGCTCTTTACAATTCTATCACCACTGAGTGTTTACATTCCCCAATCTTCGATTACATTCGTCGGATAGTACTATGCTTACTTTCTTAGCCAGTGTGAGCATAATGTGCTTTCAGAGCAAAAGTATTGTATCATCGCTTTTCAACAAAAACGTACGAATAACTGATCAGTCAGAGAAAAACAGTGAATGTAGCACTCAGTATGAAGAATGAGTTTAACCCTTTCCCAAACAAGACCTGGTTTTGACGTCCCTAGTAGAAAAGGCTTGGGAAAATATTGAAACAAAAGAAGAAACTGCTGATAACCAGCAGTTTCTCCTTTTGTCTCAATATTTTCTGTGCCATTTTTTACATAAATCCTATCTTTAATACCACGCATTTTGTCATTTGTGGCAGTTATTGAAGTGGATCACACTAAAACTTTGTCGTTTGGGAAAGGGTTAAGGCACCCCACTCATCATTAGATACGGATGTAACCGAAGTTGCACGAAGTGTTTGGTATCTTTTGATGTGTGGAATATCCTAAGTTTTGCTAGGACTTACAGTAGAGGTATCCGAAAGCCTTTTTCTACACAGCCTAAACATTCCACACCCACGTTTAAACAAGCTCCTTTATTACATATGGGTGCAAGTTATTGAGTTCAAGAACACTTAGAAAAATAGAATTTTTTATGTTCAATTTCGTTTAAACAAGGAAACATTTTGGGAAAAAAACGAATGAAAGGGGACGACTGTACATGTATTTACTTACGTAGTCCCTTAATAATCTATGTCTGGAAGTGTTTCGAAAAGATGTTTGTCAAAATTATATTTATTCAATAACATTTTTATTCTGACCAGCAACAGTTTTTTAAGCTTCTTATTGCGTTCATCATGACGTCATGTATCAACATTCATCGTTTTTCGTCAAACACCTCGTAACTTCAGCTTTTCGTAAACTGCAGCTAGTTACAAGATTTATGGAGAAAAGCAAAGATATCATGTTTTTATCAGCCTTATTATACATTTATCTTAAACAAATACAGATCAATGTTTCATGCTGTATTTCTAAGTGTGCTTGAACAGTAGTACATTCAACAATTACTTCTATCAAAAATGTCAAACAGAAAACGCATTATTTTGGAACATTTATAGTTAGATTTAAAGATTAAGCGCGTATGTTTTGTTTTTCAATTGATCTCTTTAATTAGCCCTTTATCAAACGACAACATTTGATCAGACTGTGTGTTTACTTTACTTTATAACAACACCCACGAAATACTTTTGTTTGTCCGAATTTACGGCACGGTTAACTGGAAAAAAAGTGTCCCCTATTTAAATGCCACAAGTGACCTTCGGTCTTGTGAATTCTAGAAGTCCCAAAATATGCTATTTCTGTATGACGGATTAAAAACAAATCAATATGGAAACAAAATAACAATAATAAGAGAAAGGTAGAAATCAGAAGGTTACAATTTCTATGTACATATCTTTTGTTATCATTTTCTTACAATGTTTCTATTTGTAAATAAGATTTTTCGACTTTTAATCATGATTGAAATTATCGATTGAAGGTTTTGAAAATTTAAAAGTTCTATAGTCGAATTATAATTAGTAATTTGTGGAAATAAAACATCTTATTTATTTTTTCGTCGCTTTTCAATAACTAACTCATAAATGCAGCTGATTTAAGCTGCGATTACGAGTGTTTTTGTTGAAAAGCAGCGTATTATATTATGATTTCATGTATCATTTGACATGGATATTTTTGTTATTCTTCCCAAATTTAAATCAGGGGTGTCTTTCATTCATTTTGAAAACATTGCAAGGAAAAAGATAACGGTTCGTTGTCGGTTTTGGGTTGGCCTGCACGAAGGCAGGTATATTTTTTTTTCCAAAGTATTTGGCCACTTTTATCCAAAAACTCTGAAATACCAATGTGATTGGATATTAAAACTTATTTTTTTTTTCAAATTGATTTATCCACTAAGTAAAACAAAAAGATCACAAGAGAGGGGAAATTGCTGATTACCTGAAAACCCTATTTTTACCTGAAAATCCTACTTTTTATAAATAGTTTTCATTTAACATATTAGTCGTATATTCTTGTTTGAGTAGACTAATATTGAATGAACAAAAACTCAAAAAACAGTTTTTTTCTTGAATTTGCAATGACCTGTAATTATGATCATCATCATTAACATAAGCAGCAGTAGTAGCAGCACAAACAACATTACTATCACGACTTCCTTGTCGTTGTTTGATGATGTAATTTGTCGTTGTTTGATGATGTAATTTGTCGTTGTTGTTGTTGGTGGTGGTGGTGGTGTCGTTGCTTATAAATGGTATTTTGTCATATCTTTATATATGTGTCTTTCTCTACTCGCTATTTATGAATCACAACTGATGGTAAGCTGTATTAAAGGATGCTAACGATGATGGTACAAACATATACAGGTCGAAACTCGCCAATGGAAGATCAAAACCTCGTAACTCCAGCTTGAAAAGCTGGAGTTACGAGGTTTTGGTCCTCCAAAGAGCAACATACGATCTATCCATGCTAACTAAGTTCACGAATGTCTAACATGTCTAACATTAGTTGCCATGTACAAAATCAATTGAAAAGGTGTAAATTTTAATATCCAATCGAGAAACAAATTCTTCACGTACAAAAAATATTTAATACCCATTGAAGAGTTCTATTCGAAATATAGTAAGACAAGATCACAGTATCAATATTGATTTTTTTTTCTCTCGAAAAGAAACTTATGATAACTAATAATGTTGACTGAACTTTGGATGTGGATTATAGCCTAACGGAATGCACGAAAAAAGGAGATTCGAAATATGTCATACAGCAATAAATATAGTCTTCAACAAAAAAAAATACTGTTGACGCGTACATTCGAATGGAGGACAAACCCCTTGTTCTCTCGTTCCATTTGTTGCTATTCCTATTTTTGCACGTGAAGAATAAAAATCATTCCAAACAATTAAAAGGACCCGTATCTACCAGACCGGTTTGCCGTAAGTTCATTGATATTTTATTCAATTTTCAAATTAAAAAGAAACCAGATTTTAAATCTTATAAATAACAGACGCATCCTAAATAAGAGTGTCTGAGTGGCTTACCGAGAGCAACATATCAGAGGGTGTAAATGCAGTTGTTTTCCTTTATCTAAAATTCAAACCCTAAAATTCAAACTCTATCAGGCGGGTACTTCTTTCAATCGTTTCGATGAGACAATTCCGAAGAGTACCCAAATTAAAGGAATTGCAGAAAATCTAAATTATCTCTGCGGGCGTTTTTTTTCTTCATTTTCTTTCGTCATTGTACGTTCATTTACAAATTGAAGTACAAAAACACATTTTTTGTTATCAGATCGTTTAGAATAAATGAAGTATCAAACTTTTCAAATCGGCAAACAGCTGCTTTTCTTCTAAAATCTCGTAACTGTGGTTTATTTTAAGCTGCAGTTGCGAGGTTTTTGAAGAAAAGCGACGAAATGAACTAGATCTGGAAACTCTACGAAAGTATATGAACGCAAATTAAACCAAGCCAAGTAAATACGGGTCCGATTTAGCTCTCGTTGTCCGTCTAGAAGGCCTTGTTTGAGTAACTGTGGCTTGAGTCGCTCTTTCTCTCCCGTCCTCGCCTTGTCTTCAACACCATAAACACGGTGGAAACCAGGCAGCAGAGCATCACTATAAAACAAGATATTAAAGAGACATTGGACTCCCATTTAATTTTTTCAAGTATGTTTTGGTGACAAAATTGGTTATTCTAATGCATATAAATACTATCATTTTTTAAGATGTGGTCTATAAGCGAAAAGCACGCCTTTAAAGTTGAGACATAAATGACAAATTCCATTTACATCTGAACTGCTGTAAACAACAATTTGTTTGGATCTTAACACAAAATAGGCTTTATAATATTTTTCGTACACGGCTCAGTGTTTTGGCTTGAAAATTGCACATGTTCAAACGACAATAATGCTTTTTCGGGTAAAAAATAAATGAGCCTGAATCTGGAAAAACGGCTTTTGAGCCGAATATAGATCTAGATCAGCCTGTGCATACGCACAGTCTGATCAGGATTCATGTTGTTCTCTAATAGTTTGTTCGTAGCCTGTAAGAATTTACAGAGAGAAGCATGGATACATATTTGACTGCATTTGACAACAGACTGATCTTGAAACTCAATATTTAGCAATTATATAAGGGACACTTTTCCAGATCCCGACTCAAATGTCACTGGTGGTGAACTCGGCCAAAGCGAGGGACACATTTTGCGACAACAAGGTACAGATATTTTGCGTTTAAATGTGAGTTTAAAGATCTGATTGGATATTTTTTTCTAATAACAAAAAAATTGTTCTAAAAATAGACCGGGTTTACCGATATGTATTGAAAACCCGTCTGTGTTGTTATAAAATCTCGTAACTACGGCTTTATCGAAGACGTAGTTACGATATCTTATAACAACACCGACGGAATACTATGATCGCGAAAAAACGTCCCACGCTTTGGCCGAGTTCACCACCAGTGAATGTAGTAGTTACCAAAAAATATTTGTGAAGTGTCACTTAAACCCTTTCCCAAACAAGACCTGGATTTTGACGTCTCTAATTGGTTAGACTCGAGAAAACCTTTTTGCATCAATATTTTCTAAGCTATATTATACACAAATTCTTTCTTAATCAACATTTTTTGTCGTCTGCAGCAACTTTCAAATTGGACAGCCTTAAATCTTTTTCGTTTGGGAAAGTCATACACAATTGGAAACCAATTAACACTTTTCAAATAACAACATTCACTGGTGGTGAACTCGGCCAAAGCGAGGGATTTTTTTCGCTACAACAAAGTACAGATATTTTGCGTTTCAATGTGAGTTCAAAGATATGATTGGATAGTTTTTCTAATAACAACGAACTTGTTCTAAAATAGACCGGGTTAACGTTAACGATATGTATTGACAAACCGTCTGTGTTGTTATAAAATCTGGTAATTACGGCTTTATCGAAGTCGTAGTTACGATATTTTATAACAACACCGACGGAATACAATGATCGCGAAAAAAACGTCCCACGCTTTGGCCGAGTTCACCACCAGTGACATCGTCGTAAATCTATTTGGGCTGGCAGCCGGGGACTAGCATGTTCTGGTAGTCCTGATATCAGAAACGACATGAATCCATGGTAAGGCGCTCAAGCCACCGTGATATGGACATTACAGTTGAGAAAGATGATAAACATCAATCAATAAGTTGATAATATTATTATGTGTCGGCGAGCAGCTAGATGCTCGGTAAGGATGCTCTGATAGTACCGGTTTGACAAACGACAAGACTCCATGGGTAGGTGCTCTAGCCGCCACAATATCACCAACGTAGTTGAAGAAGACGCTGAAACCAAATCAATCAATAGACGTTTTTTCAACAAAAACCGCGAAACTGCAGCTTATTTCAAGCTGCACAGTTAGCCTGGGTGCATTCGTCAATATACAATTTGGTCAATAAGATAACGCATAAAAAATCAATATCCGTTAGATATTGCGGCACCCGTTTTTGATCGTGTCGATATTGATATTTAGACCGGAGAAAGTAAAAGAGGGAAAAATAATCAGTCTGGAACCCAGTCTAAGATGATACCGTCTTATTGAAAAGCGACAAGATATTGTTCAACAAGATCCTCGTCACTGCAGCATGTTCCAAGCTACAGTTACGACGTTTTTACTCACCGATCAAGACAAAGGCCAGAAGCACACCTGATACCGTCTTGTTCATGCACATCTCATCCTCGTTCTTGACGTATCTTATTTCGGTTTCGCGAGATATACCATTGTCTTGCATGATCTGGTCTATATACGCCATTTTAGCCTCTGAAATATAAATTTCATCGCTTTTAATTAACAAAAATCTCGTAACTGCAGCTTAAAACAAGTATTTTTTTGTTTTTTTTTTGTTTTTAAAAAAGCAAGATGGCATTATGAAGTTTCAAAATATACTATTTCATTTATTTCCCATCAAACCATATTCCCTATAACGGTGGATAATCACGTGATGCAATATTTTCAGAAAATCTTCAATAATTTTGTAAATACTGGACCGATTTGAATTCGGTTTGAAGTAGAGAAAACGGGCAAACGTCACGCATTAGATGGACGTGGTTGATTTTTTAAAAATCAACTGATAAAAGAGTTATTGAAGATAAACCAAAATTTGGTTTATCTTCAATAACTTTTTTATCAGCTGATTTTTCAAAAATCCAACACGTCCAGTTTATTTCTGGCAATTTCCCACCTTCTCTGCCTCAAACCAAACTCAAATTGGTCAAGTATTAAAAAAGATATTGAAGATTATCGGAAATCTGAGTCACGTGATTACACACCGTGATTATGCTTGGTATGAATGTATTTAGCTCAAGTTCATTTAACTACACAATTAACCCTTTCACAAACCGCAAAATGTTAGAGTGATCCACTTCTAAAACTGCAACAAAGGACACAATGGAAACTATTTAAGATAGAATTTGTGTAAAATATGGCATAGAAAATATTGAGACAAAAGGAGAAACTGCTGGCTATCAGCAGTTTCTTCGTTTGTCTCAATGGTTTCTTTAGTCTATTCTATTTGGGGCGTCAACACCAGGTCTTGTTTGGGAAAGGGTTAATTCAAGAGACCGGATGATCTACTAAAGTACGAACACGTCTGTGCGATGATACTCAGAAAACTAAAAAACATTTGCTTTATATCAATGTTTTAAATTTATCAAAAACAGAAAATCTAAAATTGGCGATGTAAGGAATGCGACCATGTATAAAACAGCCTATTCACATTAAATTAGATCGACGAAACAGAAGCGTTTTATGTTAAAATTTGTCCTTTTTGTAAAATTTTCAAGTTCTACATGATAGAATTGGATAAAACTTCCCCAATATATTAAGCATTATGATTTGGTAATAAAGTAAGGGGAGAAGAAAATGTATAGGTCTACGCTTTTATTTATAAGTGAATTGCAGCATTTTTTATCATTTACACATGAGAGAAATGACGCAAAACAGTGGCAAGTGCACACACACTTACAACTGTCTTGCTTTAACCCTTTCCCAAACGACAAAAGTTTAGGGTGATCCACTTCAAGAACTGCCAAAAATAACAAAATGGATGTTTTTAAAGACATGATTTGTGTAAAATATGGCATAGAAAATATTGAGACAAAAGGAGAAACTGCTGGTTATCAGCAGTTTCTTCTTTTGTTTCAATGTTTTCCCAAGTCTTTTCTATTAGGGACGTCAAAACCAGGTCTTGTTTGGGAAAGAGTTAAATCATCTAATTCCATTTTGAGAACAGCAGTTTCATATAAACAAATCAACTCTAACAGTTGAAAAATTATGAATAGTAAAGACACGACATATTGTCGAAAATCTGGCTGCAAAACATATACATATATGTTGCGAAAAATTTAAGTTTCTACAGTAACGACCGAGTGTTCCGAATAACTGGAGGGAGCATTGCCCCTTAGCCCATTACCAAACGACAAAATTTTGGGTTGGTCCAAATTCAAAAATGTTTCAGACGACAATTTCAAGCGAATTAGATATAGCAAATGTTGGTCTTTTGGTGTAGAAAATATTGTGGGAAATGAAGACATTGCTTATCACAAACAATTTCTTCGTTTTCCTCAATGTTTTTTCAAAGGCTTATTCTTTAGGGGAGTCAAAAGGAGTCACTGTGTGGTAATGGGTTAAACTATTATAACAAGGCAAACCTTCGGTTGGAAACAACTGCAAAACTTCTGAGAATTCTTCGAATCGAATGCCATCTGCTTCGGCTTGTCTTTTCTTTCTGCCAAATTGGGGTGTCATGCCCGTACATCCAGTCTATCAAACAAAACAGTTTCTTATTAGAATTTAGTAGTTCGTCGCTTTTCAACGGAAAACTCGTAACTGCAGCTTGTTTAAAGCTGCAGTTACGAGATTTTCGTTGAAAAGCAGCGAATTGTAGTAATAAGCTCGTGCGTTTACAGTATTTAACCCTTTCCCAAACGTCAAAAACTTCGACTGTACCAATTTGAAAGCTGCATCAGACGACAAAATGGATATTGAAAAACATTTGATTTGTGCAAATTATAACACAGAGAATATCTAAGTAAAAGTAGAAAATGCTGAGTATCAGCATTTTCTTCTTTTGCATCAATGTTTTCTATGGCATTTCTAACAGGGACGTCAAAACCATGTCTTATTTGGGAAAGGGTTAAGTTCCTGAATTGTAACGGCGGTAACTGGTTGAAACACTTCGAACATATTAAGGTCTTTATGACGGTTATGTTGTAGACAATGTATAATATTTATTTCCTCCAATTTAATTAAAGATTTACAAAGGCAACAAGAAAAAAATAAACAGAAAGATGAACATTATATAAAAACAATAAGTAAATTTGTAAAATAAACACATGTAAATAAATGATGTTACAATAATTATACTTTATAATGATAAAGAGGACAACAACGGTAATTAATATCGGTAGTCGCTTTTCAACAACAACAACAAAAAAAAAAAACAACAAAAAACAAAAAAACATCGAAACTGCAGTTTGTTTCGACCTGAAGTTACGAGGTTTTTGTTGAACAGCAGCAAATTATTCCACCAAAGTATCCATACTCACCTCACTAAAACAATCGCTCGCTTGAAGTAGTGGACAAACTTTAACCGAGGAATATATTATATAATTTTTTACTGCAATGAAAAAAATGGAATCGATTAACATCAGCTTATCATACGTATTTTATATTATATCCAGTATATTATGTTAGAGTGTCAAAATAGAAGCATCGTAACATTCTCGGTAATATCTCTCAAACCATTATGATGAATGAAGTGTCAACACAAATCGAAAACCTCGTAACTCCAGCTTCAATTAAGCATGAGGTACGATGTTGTGCAATAACACCGACCAAAATGTAATTTTACTGCCATAGATTTCCCAAAATGGGTGGCAGATAAACAATAGGCTATTTCATTTACAAAGAGATGTCGGGCTATTGATTTGAGATTTAAATATTGAGTTATGAGATAAATTACCTATTTAAGACGATATATAGGCTATCATTTATATATAGGTATAGCGGACGAGAATTTACCTGGCAGAGCACTCCATTCGATTAGCAGGTGAGGTATAATCGGGTTAATTACAGTATAATTTAAAAAAAAATGTTAACATTGGCCACTCCAGAATGTCATACTATAGAAGAAATTGAAGCTACACTAATACGTGTAGCTTAACCCTTTTCCAAACAAGACCTGGTTTTGACGTCCATGATAGAAAAGGCTAGGGCAAACATTGAAACAAAGGAAGAAACTGCTGATAACCAGCAGTTTCTCCTTTTGTCTCAACATTTTATGTGCCATATTTGACACAAATTCTATCTTTAATAGCTTCAATTTTGTCATTTTGGGCAGTTTTTGAAGTGGATCACCCTAACATTTTTCCGTTTTCCCAAACGACAAACTTTAAGGGTGATCTAAATTGAAAGCTGAAGCAGATGACAAAATTGATGATAATAAAGACATGATTTGTGTAAAATTTGGCACAAAAAGTATTGAGACAAAAGGAGAAACTGCTGGTTATCAGCAGTTTCTTCTTTTATTTCAATGTTTCCCAGTTCCATTAGGGACGTCAAAACCAGGTCTTGTTTGGGAAAGGGTTAAAAACTTCCAAAAAGGGAAAAAGGTTACAGATAACATCTTCATGATGGTAAGCCATTATGAGACCTTTCTCAGATCAAATTGCGATAAAGAACGTTTCAAACCTTCGACTGTTAATCCTTTCCCAAAACGGCAACAATTTATGATGGTCCCCATTCAAAGCTTCTCCAGGCGACAAAAGAGATGTTAAAAAGATAGGATTTCTGTAGAATAAAGCAAAGAAAATATTGAGGCAAAAGGAGAAAATGCTGATCATCAGCGATTTCTTCTTTTGTCTCAATGTTTTCCCATGCTATTTCTAATTGGGACGTCAAAACAAGGTCTTGTTTGGGAAAGGGTTAAAGCATCATTCTTTGTTTATTTCCAACCTCCACTTAGACAAATGACTTACAATCGAAGTATGGGTCCAGGGAATAAGACAAAAGTTCTAAATTAATTAATCAATCCATTCCAAAACGACAAGTTTTGGGGGTTATCCAATAGGATAGTTGTTGAAGATGCAAAATTGATGTAGATATGAAAGATTTCGGGGCACACAATAGCATAGAAAATATTAAGCCAAAAGGAGAAAATGCTGGTAATCAGCATTTTCTTCTTTTGCGTCAATATTTTCCTAGCCCATATGTTCAAAAGACGTCACTACCAGGCCCTGATTTCTCAAAAAAACTTAAGTACGTTCTCATGCTCAAATCTGAGCACCGCGCTCAAATCACACGAAATCCACGTGGACTTTAAGGTTTACGAACTGAGAATGAAAACACCACTTTCTAGCCATACGAAATGCATCAAATTACACACACTTGTAAATATACTTCACAGAAGTTGATTCACCAGGCCGGATTTCAAGATTATGCTTCAAGAAGAAAAAAATTTACAAATATTGTTTCACTCTATTTTCATATGCAAGGGAGGTAATTTTGAACATTTTTGTCAAATATTTCCACAAGTATGCATTAATTCAAAATTCTAAACCATACAAAATGCTTATATTTGTATTTGGAATGGAAATGTAACACAGATTAGGAATTACTGGCACTTTTCAAATTTCGCCTCTGGCTCTGCCTTTCATTCTCAGTTCGTAAACCTTAATTGAATACCAATCACCGTTAGAGAGTATCCCATTGAAGTTGAGCATGTTCTCATGAGTATGTACTTAAGTTTTTTCGAGAAAGCAGGGCCAGGTATTGTCTTGGAAATGATTAATTAATAAAGAATAACAAGAACAAATCAGTCACTTATTGTCCAGCCAGGTTAACCCGGGACAACTTAATTTCCGTACGCAAAGTCCGTTAGTTGAGCGTCTTAACAAAACGAAGCCGAAGTAGGGTCATTACATATCGTCGGTGTAAATGCAAAACCTCGTATGTCGATTCTGGCGATTTTCAAAGTACAAACTTCTGTGCCCAGTTAAAGACAATTCTTGCAGGTTTTGAGATATTTTAACTGACCAGTATTACTGACAAGCCATTTGTGAACAATATGTCCAAATTTCAAGTAAAACATTTCAGTATGGGAAAAGTAATTGCACTTTTTTCCACCCATTTAAAATTTTCCAAAAACGAGATACGAGGTTTTGCATTTACAACGACGATATGCAGATGTCCAGGGTTAATCTTGCTGGACAATACCAACTTACCGATTTTAAAAGTCGCACATCGTACAGTTTGAACGCTCTGAATGTTGTCTTGTTTTGGAAAGGGTTGAATAATAAAGAATAACACGTACTAGTTAGTCACTAACTGGTTACATCCCAGTTGGTCTAATCCCGTTTCGTCTAATATATAAAAAATTTGGATTAGACGAAAAATTCCCATCTCGTCTAATACCTTTTCAGACCTTGTTTTATCAATACCCCATTTCGTTTAAAACTTGCATTTGTGTCAAAAAGGTGTAAGTGTGAGACAATGCGTGATATACAAATGATATACACAAAGTTCAATTTTAAATTACATAACTTTATTGATATTTTTAATTTAGACTTTTAGACGAAATGGAAAAATTGAATTTTAGACCAAATGGGATTAGACCAACTGGGATGCCCCCTACAAACTTACCGAGATTAACCCTTTCCCAAACAAGACCTTGTTTTGATGTCTCTAATAGAATAGGCTTGGGAAAACATTGAAACAAAAGAAGAAACTGCTGATAACCAGCAGTTTCTCCTTTTGTCTCAATATTTTCTACGCCATATTTTACACAAATTCTATCTTTAATAACTTCCATTTCGTCATATGTGGCAGTTTGTGAAGTTGATCACCCTAAAATTTTGCCGTTTGGTAAAGGGTTAAGTCGCACGCCGTAAAGTTGCAATGTTGTGAATGTTGTTGTTTTGGAAAGGGTTGAATAACCCATTACCAAACGACAAATCTTAGACCATTCCAAATTCAAAGATGTTGCAGACGACAATTTCAAATGAATGAAATTTAAAAATGTTTGGTGTTTTGCGGTAGAAAACATTGTGGAAAATGAAAAAAATGCTTGTCACAAGCAATTTCTTCATTTTGCATAATGTTTTCCAAAGCCATATTTTTTCAGGGAGTTAAAAAGAGTCAATGTGTGGTAATGGGTTAATAAAGAATAACAAGAACAAATTAGTCACTACCAACTTACCGATACTAAGTCCCAAGGCCTTTAGTTGGAACGCTCTCCAGGTCAACTCGATCTCGACTGCAGCAGATGTGTAAATTGTTGAATGCGTTACATTTCTTATAGTAATGTTTACATCTGGATATCCGGGGACAACGCAACTGAAATAAGTTATTGAAATGTTATTATTGAACCGAAGTAACCTTGCGCTCATTATTGTCAATATTGCAGACGATTACGTTTGTTTATAAATATTCATAGCGCACGGTCACTTCGGTTTAACAATAACGACATTGCCCGAATAAGTTTGGATACATAACGAATGTTTCCGAATTCACTCGAAAAATTCCGTCGTCGCATGAATCTCATTAGGGTTGGACTGCTTTAAGTAACTCCAAGGTGCTGACATAAAACGGGGATAAAACCCTCTCGGTATATGACGTCATTTGTAAACAGTTTGAGTTTATCGGGATTTTACGCCGTTTTCAACTACCAGGGTCATATCGCGGCGACTGGAGCACATAACAATGGATTCCTGTTGTTTCTGAAACCATTACTACCGCAACACCCTTACCGAGCCTCCAGCTGCTCTCCCACTATTTAAACCATAAAAATGTGAACAGAAATATGCTATGGGGCGGTGTACAAAGATATTTCACCGTCTTTGACACCATCCTTCTAGCATGTGCTTAAGGGTGTAAGCGGCCACTTTCTATAAGCACGACTAGATATAAGTGAGGATTAAGACGAAGAAAACATACGCGTCTTTGACGATAAATACTCTTGCTGTTGTAAGAGCACCGTCTGTTGACACTTCAACCACCTCGACACTGTACAGCTGTATCACGACCTCATCTGCAAATATAGGGTTTAATCCCATTGGGTCTCCTCCCAATTCGTCTCCTCCCAATTCGTCTACTATTTTGGACATAATTCCAATTTTCTATACTATGTATATCAATATGATAATATATGATTTTTATTAGTAGCCTATGTTTGCATTTTTACTTTAATTTGTGTATATATTAACTTTATTTCTATTCTTGGAACAAAAATGATATTATTTATTGATGATTTGGCATGAAAGTAGACGAGTTGGGACAGTAGACGAATTGGGACTGAATGCACTAAAGAAAACAGTAGACGAAATGGGAGTAGACCAATTGGGATGTTATCAAATATAGAACAGGCGCATTTCTAGGCGGAGGCTAATCCGAGTCTTCTCTGAGGAAAATTTGCTCTTTGATATTTGGATGTCGCTTTTTACATAAAAAAGCGACATCCAATTACCAAAGAGCGAATTTCAGTCAATTCGCTCTTTGACATTTGGATGTTGCTATTTACATAAAAAGCGACATCCAAATACCAAAGAGCGACTTTCCATCAGAGAAGACCCGGATTAGGCGGAGGCCTTGGAGGCCCGGGCTTCAACATAACTATTTTTTCAAGTGTGCCTAGAAAAAAAAGAGAAACAAACAATCCCGTAGATCGCCCGGAACTCCCACATCCCGTAAAAATACACTGAGCACATATAAATATAGGGATAATGAAATTCAATAAATAGAGATTAACTGAACAAATGTGATATCAAAATTATTTCACGAGAATGGGGTGTGATGCGGTTGAAAAAACGAGTCCGCTAGGACGAATTTTTTCAACCGCATCTCAACCCATTCGAGTGAAATAATTTTCATATCACATTTGTTCAGTTAGTTAATCTATTTACTTGTATTGCATACCTATTTTGGGAATTTAACCCTCAATTTGGGGTAAAATCTTTTAAAAAATAACGTTCTTATTCCAATCTGATCCAAGGCTTTATGTACACCGCGCATAAATACAAGTTCTTTGTGTATTCAGAAAAAAAGGCCGCCATTTTGTTTAAATTTTGAAGCGAGCAAAGAATGAAGCATCTATCTGCACATTAAATTATCAAAAATAATTGTAATGAACGAATAAAAAGCGAACTGAATAAATTTCAACCTTTCTAGTCTAAATTTTCCAAAAGTCCAGTCTAAGTTAACAATAAAAACAACAACAACAAGGTCAACGACTGGAATGACAAATTTGTTAAAGAACCAGAATTTTCAGCGGAAAACTATTGATTTAGCGTGTTTTAGACAAAAGGGATGGTCTAGCAACAATATTTATCCCATTCTGTGATGTGTCGTTCGGTTGCTTTTAGCAGGCGTGAAAACAACAGTTTGTTCAAGTGATTTGAATATAGGCCTATCACGGAACAAATTTCGTCACGTTTCCCTTCAACGCTCCAGCGCTGGATAGATCTTTGCTTCCATGATAAAAATGTAGAAAAAGGTCGAAAACAAAGAATATATGTTAGTTCTCTTTCGATGTTTTTCTTTTTTGCAGGTAGATCTAGATCTTATTTGACATACATTTCCGATGTTATGCATGCATGGAATCTGTAAAAGGTTAATGAATTAATGAGGAGAAAAGAATAAAAAAAGTAGTTTCGGCAGGAGTGAAATATTTCACTGCAGTGAAATATCAAAATTTATTTCACTGTGAAAATCCAGGATTTCACTGCTAGGAATGTAATAATAAAACATAACTAGAATATTAAGTAGGTTTCTGGGAAGAACGGTGCGCTTCTCGCGCTGTTCGATTTTGGTATACAATTGGAGTTTAGTCACTGGAGGTGGGTTGTTCGGAAAGTTTTGAGACAAACATTTTTTCATAAATATTTTTTGCGAATTTCCTATTCATCTTAATTCTACACAAATTTTAAAACATAACGAGTTAAATGCAAGTATTCTTTAAAGATTTGGATTATTGGGTTGTTGCTTGTAGTAACCATAGCAACACAACCATCATGTGGCCGGCGCACGGCTCGCAAATAAGAAATATTGTTTTATCATATTGCTATAAATATAATACTTTCGTGGGAAACTTTGATATAACGGATTTTACATCATTTACGATTCATGACAGTATTTTTTCCGAACGATTTAAATGTTTGGCAACGTGACGAAAATTCAATTTATCGATGACAGGAGTGCATTCTATGGCGACACCGTCAAAAGCTAAACAGATAATTTTCAGGAACATTTTCCGGGAATGCCAGAAAATAACAAATTCAAACAAAATATTTTTGCAAGATATCATTAAAGGACAGAAATGCAGGTATGCGTTTTTCTAACGCTTACACAATGAGTTTCGGGAGGCAAGGGCCTCATCTGAGTGTAAAGAGAGTATGCTGCTGCCTTCCGTCATTGATGGAAAAATTAGATGTACGCGACGTCTATCGACGAATATGGCCGCATCATTGTTAGAGACTTACAACAACTACGTATCTCTTTATGGAAAATTGTATCGCCGTTTTCACGCGGCTTGTATATGGGGTGTTTAGTAGATGGTAAGGGATACATGAAAGATGCATTCAGTGTGAAGAATAGTGCTTTGAGAAATAACTACATTTCCTCTTTAGTCAAATGACGTGACGTTCCTGTACGGCAGTGTGCGCCGCCTGTATTTCAGTATCTATTTTTGATATCCAAGCTGAGAAATTGAACAAAACATACCTTGAAGCGGACGATTTTTTGTCGGTGTTAACGCTTCCCTAAAGTCACGTGGGTTATCCACCGTGATACTGAAACATTTTGCAATTTCAGTTTTAAGCAAATGTGTTTATTCAGTCGTAAAATTATATAATGCGGGATGCAAGTTGGAATTTTGTCATGTCTATTTATCATGTCGGTCGATCTATTGCCTATTGGCTTAGTGCTATATACAGTAACTTGTGATTTATCTCGTGGTGGGTAATTAAAGGAATTTGATTGGGATGATATACACATACACGTGTCAATGTCCTTTTGTCGGTAGACAATTGATTTTCAATCCCTTTCCAAGCAATAAGATTTAAGGATGTTATAGGCTACTAGAAGGTCACTAACTATGACAATGTAGTCGGGACATCCCAGTTGCTCTAATCCCATTTGGTCTAAAATTCAATTTTCCCATCTCGTCTAAAACCCTTATTTTAAGAAACTGGGGTGTAACCAATGGAGTTGCGGAGATTTAAAAGCATATTCAGAGAAAACTATACCTCCTTTAACTTTTCATGTTTGCAAAGATACACATTGAACTCGAAGTAAAGAATTATGATTAAAAACTATTAAACAATATGTTAAATTGTTAATTCACCTAAAAAAAGGTTACACCACACAACATCATCTATAAATTGAATATAAACCCATTAAAGTTACATTCTGAAAAAAAAAAACCAAATTCGTATAAAACTGTACTTAGATAACTGTATTAACCCATAGTTATATAACTACATTATTGTCGATTTCGTCGTCGATAATATCACTGAAATTAAGGGTCAACCCCATATTCTACTTCCATCTTTAACAATAATACATACCGGTTTAATTCATCTGCAACTAATTTGATTTCAGACTTGCACTATTATCTGATGTTTGGAAAGGATCATAATACATTTATAGACTCTATCATTTTCTTTGAAAAATATTGTGAATTGTTAAACTATTAAGAATCATTTGTGATTGAACTCTACTCTCCCTCTCAGTTAAAGTTAGGTTTTAGTATTTACCATCACATTACTTTCAAAATTATATACATGTACAACAACCTATATATTGCTGCTTTTCATCGAAAACAACGTAACTGCAGCTTAAACAAGCTGCGGGTGCGTGGTTTTCGTAGAAAAGCGACCATATATCACTCATATTTCTGTACGTGTGTGAGTTTGTGTGTGTGTGTGTGTGTGTGTATGTGTGTGTGTGTGTGTGTGTGTGTGTGTGTGTGTGTATTGCTATCAATTAGAGGACGCAGACTTGAACGCACACCTACAATTAGAGGACTGCTGTACAATTGGAGGACTTGCACACGGGTCCTCAAAATGTTTTCATTGTTTTCAACTGATTTTGATGTACTATTATAGAAAATTGAAAAATAATCGAGTCCTCATTTAAACGTGAAAAAGTAGTCTGGACGCACAAAACATGCACATTTTGCTCTTGTCACGTGACTTGAGAGTGTGCTTGTTAGGTCCTCGTAATGACGGACATAAAAGGTATTGTGCAAAATATGCAAATTAGGGTCCTCATAAATTAGTTATCCAGAACTAAAACTCTTAAGAGTTTTGAAATTTTGCATAAAGTAATGCTCGCAAGAGTTCTAGCTTCTTTATCGACACGTTTTCGTTTGTTTGGTGTTTTAAGCCAATTTTTACAAAACTATTTTTCAGTTATATCACGGCGATAGATCACTTATTCGTGTTTCCTGTCTACTAGCACTAGGCTAGGCTCTGAATATAGCATTGATAGTAATTGACTAGTTTTCTAAACTATACCGTGGCATATCATAACCATTCATTGGTGTCTCTTATTCTTGTTTCACTTTTAAGAAAAGTCAGGTTTAAATAAGCCGTCTCTTGTCCCTAGACTTGAACGCACACCGACGATTAGAGGACTGCGGAACAATTAGAGGACTTGCACGCGTTGAGGTCATACTTGATAAAGTGGATTCCTAGTAATTTTTGGTAGGTTTTCTTTTCAATACTTGAGAGAAAAGAGCAAAACAGTCGGTGTTATTGCAAAACCTCGTAACTCCAGCTTAATTATATAGCTGGAGTAACGAGGTTTTGCTATAACATAAATGCAATTAGAGGACTTGCACACGTTGAGATTATACTTGATAAAGTGGATTCCTAATGATTTTTGGTGGGTTTTCTTTTCAGTCCTTGAGAGAAAAGAGGAAAACAGTCGGTGTTATTGCAAAACCTCGTAACTCCAGCTTAATTATATAGCTGGATTAACGAGGTTTTGCTATAACATAAATGCAATGCCTTTTCCCTTTGGGGTTTTTAAGCAAACATTCTTCAGGGACGTCAAAACCGGTCTTGTTTGTGAAAGTGTTATTTTAGCATGAGAATTATTAATAATACAAACGAAATCGCGGATATTAAATCAGTTAATTTAGGGTAAAAACAATAAAATAAGATAAAAGTCCCCAAATCCGTTTCACTTTTAAGAAAGTAATGTTTAAAAGAAATCTGTCTTTTGCCCCCAGATATTAACCGTGTTTGTATAGGGATCAAACTGAGGACCCAGGCTTGAACGCACACATACGATTAGAGGACTGCGGTACAATTAGAGGACTTGCACACGTTGAGATTATACTTGATAAAGTGGATTCCTATATCTTCACCGGCAATACGTTCTTTCCAAGATACTCACTGTTTTTATCGCTTACAAAGTCCATTTAAGACGAATGAACCGGGTCACAGTGACTTTCAGCAAGCGTCAAAGAGAAAGTTGGCCGAGCCGGGATTCGAAAGTACTGAAACTCAGATAAGCAACCTCTGAATCGATGCGAAATCGCGAATAGACCGAACCGAAAGCGGAAAAATCATAACAAAAAACTGCCGGAACATCACAATATCATCTAAAAGAGCAGGAGACCGTAATTAGCCTTCATAAACACTGTGAAAAAGGAAACCATTGCTGTAGCAGTTTCACTGGTGTGTCTTATTCTTGTTTCACTTTTAAGAAAAGTAAGGTTTTAAGAAAATCTGTCTCTTGCCCCCAGATATCAATCGTGTTTGTATAGGGATCAAACTGAGGACCCAGGCTTGAACGCACACATACGATTAGAGGACTGCGGTACAATTAGAGGACTTGCACACGTTGAGATTATACTTGATAAAGTGGATTCCTATATCTTCACCGGCAATACGTTCTTTCCAAGATACTCACTGTTTTTATCGCTTACAAAGTCCATTTAAGACGAATGAACCGGGTCACAGTGACTTTCAGCAAGCGTCAAAGAGAAAGTTGGCCGAGCCGGGATTCGAAAGTACTGAAACTCAGATAAGCAACCTCTGAATCGATGCGAAATCGCGAATAGACCGAACCGAAAGCGGAAAAATCATAACAAAAAACTGCCGGAACATCACAATATCATCTAAAAGAGCAGGAGACCGTAATTAGCCTTCATAAACACTGTGAAAAAGGAAACCATTGCTGTAGCAGTTTCACTGGTGTGTCTTATTCTTGTTTCACTTTTAAGAAAAGTAAGGTTTTAAGAAAATCTGTCTCTTGCCCCCAGATATCAATCGTGTTTGTATAGGGATCAAACTGAGGACCCAGGCTTGAACGCACACATACGATTAGAGGACTGCGGTACAATTAGAGGACTTGCACACGTTGAGATTATACTTGATAAAGTGGATTCCTAATAATTTTATGTGGGTTTTCTTTTCAATCCTTGAGAGAAAAGAGGAAAACAGTCGGTGTTATTGCAAAACCTCGTAACTCCAGCTTAATTATACATGTATAGCTGGAGTTACGAGGTTTTGCTATAACATAAATGCAATGCCTTTTCCCTTTGGGGTTTTTAAGCAAACATTCTTCAGGGACGTCAAAACCGGTCTTGTTTGTGAAAGTGTTATTTTAGCATGAGAATTATTAATAATACAAACGAAATCGTAGATATTAAATCATTTAATTTAGGGTAAAAACAATAAAATGAGATAAAAGTCCCCAAATCCGTGCGAGTTTATAAGGCGTAGATCTATCTTTTTTTTTCGTTAGACACAATTAATCAAATATAAATTTATAACCTATAGCAAATGGTGGCAGGCTACTCAGTCGTAAAATATATTGATTGTATCAAAGTTGAAGGTTTAACCCATTACCAAACGACAGTATTAGACTGGTCTAACCTCTAAGATGTTGCAGACGACAACTCTTTTTGAATGTCATTTTACATTTATTGATAATTTGAGGTAGAAAATAATGTGGGAAATGAAGAAATTGTTTGTCATAAGCAATTTCTTCATTTTCCACAATGTTTTCAAAAGTTTTTATCATGTAGGGTATCAAAGACGTCATTTAGTTGAAATGGGTAAGGGTGCTTCAAGAATAATTTTGAAGACTTTGATCACGATTTTGTTCCCAAACAAATATTGAGCAATATTTCTTATACAGTTGAGAACATCGTGAAATTGACAACCTGAATGTTTTGGGAATGTTAAGATTTTCTCGTATGTTGATTTTTAATTTATTTTTCGAGACGACCACAACCGAAAAACCCGGTTATTTTACCCATATCGCGATTACAAACAACATGGCGTCGAAAATGTGTTTTTTTCACTTTGACAAGTCGTTTTCGCCTCGAAAGGACAATAAAAAGCATAGATTATGACAAATCAATTTGTCAGATTGGCATGGCAGATGACGATGCCCGATGTAACATCCCACTGGATTCGTAAGAGAGGTGTCAAACCTTTGCTTCGACAGTCAAAAAGGTGAATTTTACTTTCTACAACCATTTCCCTAGTTGCAATAATGTAACCGAAACCTTTTTGAATTTTGATCTGGGTTTCACAAAACAATACCATCATCAAGTTTGTGGCTACGATATCGCAGCTACCATTTCCCAAACAAGACGGGTACCGAAACAAGACCGGGTTTGATATCCTTGATAGAAGATGATAAATTTAAAAGCATTGGGACATAACACGGACGTAGGAAGGGGGCAGGACCCGCAATAATTTAGAAGTGGGCCAACATATCCTATAGCCTTCCCAATAATACACACTGGTGTAGGGAGAGGGGGTGGGGGCGTCCCCCAATAATTTAGAAGGGGGGCTTACATAATATCCCTTGACCCCAATAATTCACCCATATTTTCCTTCAAGAAAGGTGCAGGTATAAAATGCTGTCTGAAAGTGCCCAGATTGCAGGAAATTGCTTTTTAGAATTCAAAATTTTCTGGGGGCAAGACCCCAGACCCCCTAGCAACGCTACCGTCGGTCGGGTTCCATTCACTTAAACATTTGCCCCCCCCCCCCCCAATATCATAAACCTTTCTATGCATATGTACACTGGTAGCATTGCCCCCCCCCCCCCACCAACATAATTATTATCTTTTTTGGCCTGGATATTTTCTGCACATTGATATAATTAGGCTACAGAGGTTGGTTTGTTCGAACCCTCCCGGATCCGCTAGTGCACGAAGAATTACTTGTTATGTACATTGATTCTTGGTAGAAGACATCGTGAGTAATGAAAAATGCCGCAGTTTGCTTCATTTTTCATATTGATTTCTTAACCCTTATTCTCATGGGGGCGGCAAGTTGTACTGTGAAACCGGTCCCATATCCGTAAAACCGGACCCAATGCCGATTTTCCATCGGTAAAACTGGCCCCCAAAAGAGGCCCCAAATTATCAATGATTTATGTAATCGGTGATGATATTAAAAGAAAAAGAACATCTATAAATAATCGATATCATATTGTTCTTTGTTCAATTATTTTGATTTGTTGTTGTTCAATATTTAGAGTGCCCGACCATGAATTAGTATCCCATTAACAAACAGCAAAAATTTAGATGTGTCCATATTCAAAGTAGTCCTATTTATAAGGCCTCACACATTTTTTGAAAAATCTTTTCTGTGTATGTCGGGACTTATCAAATTTGCCATTTTTTCTATAGCACCTTTCTATTGCGGTCTTTTATTGCACATGTTTAACCCTTTCCCAAACAAGACCTGGTTTTGACGTCCCTGATAGAAAAGGCTTGGGAAAACATTGAAACAAAAGAAGAAACTGCTGGTAACCAGCAGTTTCTCCTTTTGTCTCAATATTTTCTGTGCTATAATATTTTACACAAATCTTATCTTTAATAACATCTATTTTGTCATTTGTGGCAGTTTTTGAAGTGGATCACCCTAGAATTTTGTCGTTTGGGAAAGGGTTAACGGTGGGAAATTTCATCAGACATGCCTGACGGTCCGACGGTCTTTGCTATTCCTGGGATAAGTTCATTGTCAGAGAATAAACTTAACCCATTACTAAACAACAAAATTTTAGCCTAGTTAAAACTCATAGGTGTTGCAGACGACAATTTTCATTGAACAAAATTTAAAATTGTTTGGTCTTTCTTTGTCGAAAACATTATGGGAAATGAAGAAATTGAATGTTACAAGCAATTTCTTCATTTTCCACAAATGTTTTCCAAAGCCTTTATTTTGTGGGGCGTCCACAAGCGTCAATGTGTGGGAAAGGGTTAAATATGGTGAACATTATTTTCAGACATGGAGAAACTTGCATTGGTGTTATTCGAAAGAAAGAAACTTGGAGACTACGAATGCTTGAAACAGAGCTCAAGAGACGTGTCTATTTTTCCTTTGGAATGTCAAGTTCAAATGTGAAGTTCTGAAATATTCAGGTAGGTTTCTTGTGATTTCCTTGCTTTTGATTTGTAAATTTTTTTGCCGTGCGTGAGAAATGATAGATGCATGACCTTATTAGATGTGTGTAAGTGGGCTTGCATGTCTTAAGTATTGGTCAGGCAATATCTCATTTTAACCCTTTACCAGGGTGTCCAAAAACCTCCAAATGGTTTTTTTTACCCCCAAAATGAATTTTGTACCCCCAGTTTTTGCAAGCAGGCTTCTTTGTCTCTACTAGAGGGGGTACTTGTAAGCATGCTGTAAAAGTATGGTTTGTTCCCCCAGATTTGAGAGTCGGAGGAAACCCTGTTTACTGCACATACTGATGCCTTTTGACTCCCTAACGAGAAAAGGCTTAGAAAAACATTGTGAAAAATGAAGAAATTGCTTGTCATGTGCAGGCAGTTTCTTCATTTTCCACTATGTTTTCTAATCCAAAATAGAAACTTTTCTTAAACTTCATCAATTTGAAATTGTCATCTACAAAATAATTCAAATAAAATTTTCAGTCCAAAATTTTAGTGAAAATGGGACAGGTTAAGGCAATTTACCTCTAATGAGATTCATGCGATGTCACAGTCAGAATAATTTCTAAGGCAATGTCATGAACATTTGACGGTAGAACATTCCTTCAAAGAATGTTTACCTAATTTGCCAAAATATGTCCGGATACATAAGAAATGTTTATGAAGTGGCACGAAAAATTCTGAAATCCTATGAATTTCATTAGAGGTGGACTATGTTAACCCATTATCACATAATGATGCTTTTAGATTCCTCTCAAGAAAAATGGCTGAGAAAACAGATTGTAAATGAAGAAATTGCTTGTGACTTGTTGTGCAATTTCTTCATTTCCCACAATGTTTTCACCCTGAAAGACCAACATTTATAAAATTTCACAGATTTGATATGTGTCATCTGCGTCATCTTTGAATTTGGACACATCTAAATTTTGTACTTTGGTAATGGGTTGGTAAATACAATTTTCATTACATACTTGCTAACACAGAAAATATTAGGGTAAAAAGAATAAAATTTATGCTGATTAAGCCTTCAATCTTTTCTTGATGGCAGAAGCTTTCAAATTGGACCACCCTTAATTCATACAGACTTATGTAACTTTATTCAGAATTTCTGTCTTTATCTCTCAAAAATTTGCATGGATATTATACCTTAACCCTTTCCCAAACAAAACCTGGTTTTGACGTCCATAGTAGATAAGGCTTGGGAAAACATTGAAACAAAAGAAGAAACTGCTGATAACCAGCAGTTTCTCCTTTAGTCTCAATATTTTCTGTGCATTATTTCACACAAATACTACATTTATCATCATTTATTTTGTCGTCTAAAACAGCTTTCAAATTGGACCTGTCCAAGATTTTGTTGTTTGGGAAAGGGTTAATGTAGAATACCCGTAATGTGGCCATTTTGAGATAACTAAAACATTAGATGTTTTCGAGTGGCGTCGTTGCATATCTGAACTTATTCGGGTGCGGTCGTAAACATTGGGTGGTGGAAAGTTCCGCCGCTGAATGTTTTCGACTGCGCCCGAATAATTCCGCCGTCACGCAAATCTCATTACGGGTATACTACATTCAGAAAATGAAATTAGCAATTGAATTATGCCCAATTCATGATTTGATATTGCTGTAAATACATATTTACAAAATAGCCAAATAATTGTATTATTTTGCTTTCAGACTCAAGACCAGTGTTGCAGAACATTTTTAAAGTTCACCGTACTTGGCCTGGCAAGATGGATGGCAGATAATGCAATGAATATATTTCATCCACAAGCTCTTATGGGGAGAAACGACTTTGAAAAGCAGGGAAAGCAAACGCATTCCCCAAACGAGACATCATGCAATTGAGCATGTTTCTGCAAACAAGTTTTGTGCCAGGGATGAATACATGCATTTAGACCATGTAGACCATTGTTCCCTTTACAGACAGATCATTACCTTACAAGTGTTGAATGAGTGCACAAATAAGTGTAGATGCCTCAGAAACAAGGGTGGATCTAGAGGGACTGGGGGTTGGAATCCAGACGTCCCTGGCATTGGCCTAAAATAAAATTTTGACTACGATGTTAGTTTAACTTATTAACATATTAGCATATTAACACTTTTAAAGCCATCATTTAGGCTTTGATCCCAACACTCCCCCCTCCCCCCCCCCCCCCGAATTAACCTGGATCTGTTCTTGAGAAAGACATTTGGAAATCATTTTAGAGAAAAGAAGTAAATGCTGATGACAAACATTTTCTTCCTTCCTGTCAATGGTTTTTCTTGCAGTTTTATAAGTTGTGTTTTTACTAGTTAAAAGGGCACATGCTAGGTTCTTCAGGGATAAGAGCAACATGGGGACAGTAAGAGTTTGCATTCTTGTGTGGTGGATTGCATTATCTAGGACCAAAAGGAAAGAAATTTTAGCACTGGAACCAAGTTTTTCCATTATCTATCAAGGTCCAGTTTCCCTCAAATCTTACTATGATAATAAAGTGCTGGTAGGGTATTTAAATACAGACTTGATTTAGAAGGACTGAATGAACTGTATTTGAAATTTCCTTGGACAGAAATAATGTAGGTTTGCAGGTTGACAATTTCATATTATATTATCTGAATATATTTTTAACATGTTCCCCTGTCCGACAACCTACCATGGGTTCATTTTAACATCTAGACATCTCTTTTCAAATTTATACTCAGCAATGATAAGATAAAATAGGGTAATAGGATTTTAAATTTACTTCAAATCCAAACCCTTTGTTGTGGGTACACAGTCAGTCACATTGAATCTTTTTGAGAAGAGGATTCAAATGAGAACCCACTACATAAAATTTGGCGATTTATGATATATATTTTGCAACAGGAAAAGCTATTACCCTCTCTCATCAATAGATTTGTACACTGGCCGAACTTTTGCCTTTTAGAAAAGTTTAAGGTAGTCCACTCCTTATGAGATTTGCACGACATTGGAATTATTCGGGTGACATCAAAAATATTCAGTAGTGGAACTTTACACAACCAAATGTTTACGACTATGCTCGAATAGGTTCGATACCTAACAATACTGTTCGAAAAAGTCTGATGTTTTATAAATCTCAAAATGGCCATATTATAATGAGCATTCCACCTCATCAGCCTAGATAAGAGAAAGACATGGACCTTTATTAGGCTGCAAATACATACAGACTTATGAAGATCTATGTTATTCTCAATTGAAATTCATATAATTTTGCAAAAATCATATAACAACAGAGTACAATGTGAAATACATGGGAAAGCATTGAAGCAAAAGAAGAAAATGCTGATGATCAGCAGCTTCTCCTTTTGTCTTTATATCACCTGTGTTATATGTACACAAATATACATCCATTATGTCATCTCAAGCAGGTTTTAAATTGCATCATCCTAAAATTTTGTTGTTTGGGAAAAGTTCAATGAAAAATCTTAAGGTAGTCCACCCCTTATGAGTTTCATGCTATGTCGGAATTTTTTGTGTGATGTGATTAACATTTGTTACGTAGCCGGCCGTTACAACTCGTGTGAAGTCGCATGAATCTTATCTGGGTCAAACTACCTTAATATACAATTTATCAAAACACTTTAAAATCAGATGTATCTCGCACTTCCGATATAAAAATCGAGGCAATGTAATGTTCCTTGTGGCTTGCACACATAACGAGTGTACACAAATCCAATCTTTTTCAGCATCCGTTTGTGACCTTAAGCAGCTTTTGAATTTCACCATCCTAAACTTTTGTTGTTTGGGAAAGGGTTTAGCTCAAAGAAAATCTTAAGGTAGTCCACCCCCTAATGATATTCATGCGACATCGGAATTTTTTGTGCGATTTGATAAACATTTATGTAGCCAACCTACACTGCTCCGGGGTTGTTGCATGAATCTCATCAGGGGTGGACTACCTTAATAAACAAATTTTCAAAATACTGCAAAATCAGATGTGTCTCACACTTCCGATATTTCGAGGTAATGTCATTATTACTGTGACGTTCCTTTTGGCTTGCGCACATAAAGAGTGTACACAAATCCAATCTTTTTCTACATTCATTTTGTGACCTCAAGCAGCTTTTGAATTGCACCATCTTAAAATTTTGTTGTTTGGGAAAGGGTTTGGTTCAAAGTAAAATCTTAAGGTTGTACACCCCTAATTAGATTCATGCGACATCGAAATTTTTGTGCGATGTGATAAACATTTGTTATCTTGCCAACCTTTACCACTGGGTGTGGTTTCATGAATCTCATCAGGAGTGGACTACCTTAATACACAATTTTTCAAAACACTGCAAAATCACATGTGTCTCACACTTCTGATATTTTGAGGTATTATGATGCCCCTTGTGGCATGCATACATCCAGAGTGTCAACTGTATATGCATAAATTGAATTGTGAATATACTGTACATGGACATATTGATAATTAAAACTACATTAAATGAATATTCGGTGACCAGTTCTCTTATCCAGACCTGCTTCTATGCAAAGTAATATGATACATTCCCAAAAGCAGTGGCCATAGCCCAGTTGGCAGCACACCAGACTCTCACTTACGAAGTTCCGGGAGTCCTGGGTATGATCCCCGGCCGTAGCAAACATTGATTCTGGCAAAATTGTCTCGCACCAATAGTTTGATAATCGTTAGTCTATTTGGGTGAGCAGCTTTAGGCTCGGTAAGGATGTGGTAGTACTGGTTTGAGAAAAAATGGGAACCCATGGTTAGATGCACCAGCGACCGCGATATGACAGTACTTCGCTGTTGAAAGAAGTGTTTAACCCCAATCAATTTCCAAAGCAAATATGCTGTATCAAGGCCTATTGTCACTCATGGCATCAGTGTTCTATTATAGCTAGATTTATAAAAACAATATTGAGAGAAAAGATAATGCTGATAACCAGTATTTTTCTCATTTTCCCTCAATATTTTCCATATAGCCCTTTCACAAATGACAGAGTGCATCAAACTCAATTATGAGGTCCAGTGCTTTAAGTCGATTATGACGTCCCAGCTCTCCAGCCAGGGTTAAGGTAGTCCATCCCTAATGAGATTCGTGCGACATAGGAATTATTCCAGCGAAGTCGAAAACATTCAGCAGTGGAACTTTCCTCCGCCGAATATTTACGACCGCGCCTGAATAGGTTCGTCTACGTTACGATGCTGCTCGAAAAAATCTGATGTTTTAAGAATCTAAAAATGGCTACATTACAGGTATTCTACTTTAATATCCTGTTTTGTCTGCCACTAATTGGTGGATAACTGTAAAACCGTATGTGGTTGAGTAGCTGTAGCTAAGAAAGGATGTTGTAATAGTTCTTGTGAGAGAAACAACCAAAATCTATAGGTAGATGATCCACCTGCAAGAATATGACAAAGAAATCTTTTAAGAGAGGAGTTGCACTACACTGATTTACACAACCGACACTATTCAGACTGTTCCAATTTTAGTCCACCCTTAGGAGATTCGCATGACTTCGGAATTATTCGGGCGAAGTCGAAAACATTCGGCGGTCAAACTTACACTGCCAAATGTTTATGATTATGACTGCGCCTCAATAGGTTGGTCTAATTAACGACTCCGCTCAGAAAAATCTGGTGTTTTAAGAATCTCTAAATGGCTACATAATGGGTATTCTACCTTAATATCCTGTTATGTCTGCCACTAATTGGTGGATAACTGTTATACCTATGTGGTTGAGTAGCTGTACGCTAGAGTAGGATATTGTGATAGTACTTGTGAGAGAAACAACCAAAATCTATAGGTAGATGCTGCACCCACTATGATATAACCCAGAAATCCTTTGAGAGACTGTTCCAATCTTAAAACAGCTGCAGATGACAAAAGGGATATATGAACAAAGAATCATCTATAGAAAATATTGTAAGAAAGGTGAAAATGCTGATCATTAGCATCTTCTTTTGTACAATGTTTGCCCAAATTTTATGTTTTAATCGGGCTGTAGGAATGTTGAATGTTTTCGAATTTTGCACAATAATTTTATGTGAACCTATTTACATAATGCCAATCAATTTCCGTAGCGTACAATTTTATGATAACTTTTTAAATGTGGTGAATGACGTTGCCTTTCTTAAAAAAAAGAACGCGTATCCACAGCTTGATTTTAGCTGTAGTTACCAGGTTTTCGAAGAAAAGCAACAATATTTTAGCCGGTTCAGTAAGCGGGGTTAATTGGACCCTACCGTTCAAACGTAAAAATTAAAGGGCTATCCAAGTAAATTTTGTGACGCGTCATTTGAAAATGTTGGTCCCCTTTATTGATTTTCACAACAGTTGTCCCTTACAACGCATTGAGAGAAAGAACAAGCATGTCGCTGCTTTTCAACAAAAAAACTTGTAACTGCAGCTTAAAACAAGCTGCAATTACGAGGTTTTTTATGCTCCCCGAAGGGAGAGCATATAGTCGCCGCTTTGCCTGTCCGTCCGTCCGTCCGAAGTGATTTCTCCATAACCCTTAGGTAAAATCAATTGAAACTTACCATGTGAACTCCCTATGACATAATGCCGATGTCTTTTTCCTGGTTTTTGAATTTGAGGCCTCGTCATGGGAAAAGGGGATTTAAGGTAAAATATAGTTTTTCTCTAATTTCTCCTAGTCGAATGGTCAGAATTTGATGAAATTTCATATTTGAGTAGTAAATCAGATGCCCTTGACAATAGACTATGTGAAATTTGGTTATAAAAATTATGTCATGCAAAAAGGGGGCTTAACATTTGCTAGCTTTATGTTAGCTCTGCATGGCATACATTTATTGTGACGATGCCTTATTCGGGGAGCATTGTCCGTCTCTGACGGCTCTTGTGTAGAAAAGCGATGATGCTGGCGACTAGCAGTTTCCTATCAACCCCATTCCACAGAAAGTCACTTGCCTCCATAAACTATAATTCCCCGTGTGGTTTGCAACACCTTCGAATTTTGACCGGTCAAAACTTTTGTCGTCTGTGAAAGGGATAATTGGATGTTGCGGTTCAGACGTAAAATTAAACGACTATCTAAGTAAAGTTTATGACCTATAATTCTAAAAGGATGGCTATGTATCGCATGGAAAAAGGACATTTCGTAGGCCTAACTGTGTGAAATTGAAAAAGTTATTCCACTTGTCCAAAACGAAAGAACTGCGCGTGAATAGGGTACAAAATATTAAAAGGACATAACATTTCAATTTCATATTTTAAAGGTATGTCTTGATGTAAGGATTTGTTATTCTAATGCCTAGAAATGCTATCAGTTTTTTTTTTTTTTTTTTTTTTTTTTTTTTTTTTTTTTGAAGTAGTTATTTGTAAGAGAAAAATACGCCTTTAAAGTTGAGACAGAAATGAAAAAAAAAAAAAAAAAAAAAAAAACATGTAAATCTGAACTGTTGTCAACAACAATTTGTTTGATTTTAGCACAAAAATATATTTTTTTCGACAACGGTTCGGTATTTTGGCTTGAAATTTTCAGAATTTTCATAAGAAAATATGTTCTTTCAGATAAAAATTAAAGTAAAATTTATGTAAAAAAAATATTAAATGTCACTTTAAGGGGAAATCCATGTATACAAATCAAACTGAGGACCCAGACTTGAATGCACTCCAACGATTAGAGGACAGTTGTACAATTGGAGGACTTGCACACTTGCAAAACTGATTTTGATATGCTAAGTCGAAAATTATACCATTCGACCGAAATTCAAAATAAAGGAGCTATTGCAAGCATCGTGGGAAAAAGGTCATTGCTGGCGAGTTATAGCTTCTTTATCGACATGCATCGGTAATGAGAAGTATGTATTAACCCATTACCAGACGGCAAGATTTTAGACTTGTCAAAATTGAAAGATGTTGCAGAAGACAATTTCAAGTTAATTAAATTTTACATATTTCTGTCTAAAAGGGTAGAAAACATTGTGGAAAATGAAGAAATTGCTTGTCATGATGTTTACCAAAGCCATAATCTTGTAGGGAGTCAAAAAGAGTCATTGTGTGGGAATGGGTTAAGCGTATAAAACCGGGAACATGCTTTCCTTTAATTAACAACAAATAATCCCCGTAAACCATACACAACATTCTTTCCAGGTGTACCCATCCATGCGATCATGGTATTTCTTCACCGGCACGACGTTCTTTCCAAGATATTCACTGTTTTATCACTTAAAAAGGTCCATTTAAGACGAATGAACCGGGTCACAGTGACTTTCAGCAAGCGTCAAAAAGAAAGTTGGCCGAGCCGGGATTCGAACCACTTCCAAACTGGAACCGCTTGCATGCACATTGCTACCCACCGAGCTATTGAGACTGCATAAGTACTGAAACTCAGATAAGAAACCTCTGAATCGATGCAAAATCGCGAATAAACCGAACCGAAAGCGGAAAAAAATCATAACTAAAAACTGCCTAAACATCACAATGTCATCTAAAAGAGCAAAAGGCCGTAATTAGCCTATGTAAACACTGTGAAAAAAGAAATCATTGCTGTAGCAGTTTCATATTGGTGTGTCATATTCTTGTTTCACTTTTAAGAAAATTAAGGTTTTAAAAAATCCGTCTCTTGCCCCGGATATTAACCGTGTTTGTATAGGGCTCAAACTGAGGACCCAGGCTTGAACGCACACCGACGATTAGAGGACTGCGGTACAATTAGAGGACTTGCACACGCGTCCTCAAAATGTTTTCTCCGTCGAAAATTAAACCATTTGACCGAAATTCCAAATTAACAAGATAGTTTCGTAGTACCTACATGTTTTTTGTATTGTTTTGTTTCGTTTTAACTTGAAAATTAAAGTGGCCGTTTAAAGATGTTTGAGTGAGTGTATACCTAAAAATATTACTCACATGAAACAGTCTAATATTCACGCATGCTATTCAACTATGGAGAATATCATACAATCCTGTATAACAATTCAATGAGTTATTATAAGGCTTTCATTTAAAACGAAATCAAATTCACTCTTATTCTATGGTCCCAATTTTCATTTATGTCTATTGGTCTGCTTTTTCCTTTTGTGTGTATGTTCCGTAAAATTACACTCCGCTTTTAGTGTGAACGAAAGAATTGTGCAAGTCCTCATCACAACGTTCAAGTTAGGTCCTCATAATTATGGCCATAAAAGGTAGTGTGTAAAATATGCAAATTAGGGTCCTCATATTGAAGGTCCTCATAAATTAGGCTAAAGATGACAAGTCCTCACTACGTTTTCTCTGATTTACTTTGAGTGTTAAGGGGAAACAATATTAATGTTGTGCTATCCACGCAATCAAAAAGAAACAGACATAAAATTGCGTTTACACGCAAACGTTTAACATGGGTCCTCAGGATAACGCGGAAAGTCAAGGTCCTTATATTGTATGCTGTACAAGTATGTGTGTGTGTGTGTGTGTGTGTGTGTGTGTGTGTGTGTGTGTGTGTGTGTGTGTGTGTGTGTGTGTGTGTGTGTGTGTGTGTGTGTGTGTGTGTGTGTGTGTGTGTGTGTGTGTGTGTGTGTGTGTGTGTGTGTGTGTGTGTGTGTGTGTGTGTGTGTGTGTGTGTGTGTGTGTGTGTGTGTGTGTGCGTGTGTTTGTGCGTGTGGTCGAAGGGTGGATGTATTTGCCATTATTCACGCTTTGTTATGCAAGAATTGTGTATTTAGACGATGTATGGTATGTACAAGTCTTAATAAAACTTTGTTCTGTTCTGTTTAAAATCTGTCGAAAATTACGTCACTAGTCACATGACTGATCAAGTGTCCAGAACATATGAATATAATTTAATAGAATATATGACCAAAGGGAAGTAATTTACAAGGGAGATAATTTTTCGCACAAATTTTAATGATGGAAAATTAAAATCTTATTTTTTTTCAATTAAAATTTGAAAATTGTTTTAACTAAAATGATTCATTAAATGATGTTGTTTTTAAAAAAAGAAGAATCAGACGCCTATAATATTGTCATTTTAAGACCAACCTATATTTTGGTTGATCTTCAATATTATTTATCAGCTAATTTTCAAACACCCACCACGTCCATCTATTGCAAGACGTTTGTTCACTTTTTCTGCTTCATACCGAATTCAAATCGGTCTCGTATTAACAAAATTATTAAAGATTTTCTTCAATGTGACCCGTCAGGCTAAATGGGACCTTGTAGGAAGTGTGAACAATATCGACCCTAGTCAGTCTGTCCAGTCCGCGTAGCCAGACTTGGGCCGACACTTTTCACTTCTATGTACAGTTGTCCCAAGCTAATTTGATGTTTATTAACAAATCTTTAACCTATAAAAACATGTTATTGTAAAGACGCACGTGCCAATCGTCTCGTCAATATGACATTAAAGTACTGATTATCATCGATATGGTTTCGTTTTGGTCTGTATAACATATGATTAGTAAATTGTTACATTTTTATTGTTTGGCGGGTATCAGAAAGTCGTGGGATCATAATTTTCTAAATCCAGAATGTTTTCCTGATCTTTCTATATGTTCATTTTTCGCATACGGGATCTGGTTGACCTGTGGTGAGTCTGATAAGTTTGTCACAAATTAGATTTTTGTAGTTCGGGTAAGGTCCCTTTTAGCGTGACGGGTCACAACTTGTTGTATCACGTGATTATCCATCTTGACCATCGTGATTGTTCGATGTCAGATTATATCACTGATTGTACATTTTGATATTGACAAGGTTATTTTTTTAATTTGTCAAACCTCAAGGTCAATTTCTTAAGGTCAATGGCCATGGTCCATATTAAGGGTCTTGGCATGAAATGCACATGTATCCGTGTTTCCACAATCAAGGGTCTTGTTCGGATAGTTCATAAATAACACGGTGACTAACCATCGTGACTTTTGGTAAACGTTCACACATGATTGTGCTGAAGAAGCGAACATGGGAACAAAATGGACTTTGTCTAGACTGAGTATGTCACCTGTTAGTTCTGAAAGCGCCGTAAAAATATTTTATTAAATTTGCTCTCAGATACAATTAGCGATCTTTTACCAGATATTACGAATTTAACTTGACCTGACACTGACCTTTACTCAAAATATGTTCCTTTTTTGAATATAGCGTAATATTCTTCAAAAAGACTTGTATCATAGTACACAGATATAACAGATATACAAGAAAATAATACTGATTTGTTATCTTAACCCTTTCCCAAACAAGACCTGGGGCCTGTTTCATCAAAACATTTAAGACGCATTTTTGACTTACCAAAGTCTTAAATATCGCTTAAAACAACAATCGCATAACCCATGTCTCGACAGATAGGCGATACGCGTTTCTTGCCCTAAATTTGTGGTAAAACACTGGTAAGTCAAAAATACGTCTTAAATATTTTGATGAAACAGGCCCCTGGTTTTGACGTCCCTAAAAGAAAAGCCTTGGGAAAACATTGAGACAAAAGAAAAAAAAAACTGCTGATAACCAGCAGTTTCTCCTTTTGCCTCAATATTTTCTGTGCTATATTGTACACAAATATCATCTTTATCAACATCTTTTTTGTCGTCTGTAGCAGCTTTTGGTTTGGATTACCCTAGGATTTTGTCGTTTGGGAAAGGGTTAAAAAATCCCAGAGATAAGTAAAGCTAAAGCTGCGCCATGTTAAATGACATCAGCCCTGCGTTCAGTAAGACAAAACGTTAGTTAAAGTGACATTTCAGAATTTTTTGTAATAAATTTTACTTTTATCTTTATCTGAAAGAACATATTTCCTTATAAAAATTCTGAAAATTTCAAGCCAGAATATTGTGCCGTTTACGAGGAATGTATATTTTTGTGTTGAAATTTAAGAAATTGTTGTGGACAACAGTTCGGATTGATATGGAATTTGTCAATTTCGTCTCATCTTTAAATGCGTGTTTCTCGCTTATCAGAAACAACTAAAAAAAAAACTAATAGCTTTTATACTCATTAGGATAACCAATCTTTGCATCAAGACATACTTTAAAAAATTGAAATGGGAATGAAGTGTCCCTTTAAGTTTGGCCGTTTCATTCGGAATACTCGGTCAATTCTGTGAAATTTTGGTCAAAGAAGTTGCGAATGTTGGTAACGTTAGCTAACAGTTTGTCTACTGAACGCAGGGCTGTTATACCACCCTGTGTACCTACCCCGAAATTCAGTACTTAATGTAAATTTTTGAAACATGAGTTCACCAAGGGATCTTGGGTTAGTACCAACTGTCGTGGCTTCTACAGTAGCATTGTATGTGCCGTTCAAAGTGGCCACAGTCGGGCTAGCGCTGAAAGGGAAAGAACAGTGGCAATGAATGATGTGATAAAAAATAGACTCAAGATTTACTGTTAAAGACTGATAAACCGTCAGTCTTATTATAAAATCTCGTAACTACGGCTTGAACCAAGCCGTAGAATACGAGATGTTATAACAACACATGGAAATAATATTGTACGTCCGAATTAACGTTAACTGGATAAATCGTTCCCTATTGTCACCCGTCATGCTAAAAGGGTTCTTGAAAATCAATAAACCCAAATCTTGGACAAAGGACCAGAGTTAGCAGACGTCAACAGAATAACAGTTGATGCTGTGCTAAAATATACTGGGTTTACCTATTATATTTAAATTGTTATATCTATTTTAGAATATACATTTTAGATTTAAAGGGGTATGCTCCAGTTTCCTTAATTTTTTCCAAATGATAGAATTTATTTATATTTTGTATGTTGAAATTACACGTTATTACCCGTTGAAAAATAAAATGAAAATGGATGGTCAGCGATTTTGTTTGTATTTTATAGGCATTCGTATCACATACGCCTACCGCAAAAAATTGCACAATTTCTTGCACCTGTTCAATGTCACTTAAATGCTAATAACATGCTGTATAACCATCGTTTAGTCCCGAAAACGGATTTAAAGTAACGTCTTACATTTAATAAGAACAGAAAACCCAAAATTTGAGCTATTATAAACGCGTATATGTATAAAACAGCATGCTTATGTGTTCAGTTAGATCAACGAAGCTTGAGTGCTTGATGTCAAAATTTGCATATTTTTCGAAATATTTCAAGTTCAACTATAAAGAATTTGATAAAAATCCATCATTGTATTAAGCAATATGGTAATAATTCAAAAAGAAAATGTATAGGTCAGCGCAGTTATTAGTGAATTACAGCAATTTTTATTAGCTACACTTGAATAAAATGATGCAAAACCGTGGTAACTGCATATACACTTACGACTGTCTTGCTCTAAATAATTGATTTCCATCTTGAGGAAATCAGTTTCGCATTATAAATACTCTTTTACCGTCGAAAATGGTAAATTGTAATGATGTGTAATATTATTGAATATATGGTAGCGGAACAAATTGGTACGAAACATTTAATTTACTACAGTAATGACCGGGTGTTCCGAAAAACTGGAGCATTCCCCCTTAAAGTGTGAGGGCGGATTGGAATTGTCATTTCGACTTAAACAGAAATTCTACTTATCCGACGTTGACACATGTAGAATTTGTATGATATAATCGGCTTCATGTTTTGTAAACCCTTTCAAAAACAAAATCTGGTTTCGACGTCCCTAATATAGATTAGCAAAAGAGCATTTTTCATTTCGCCTCAATATTTTCTACAGGTGTTATATTTTTCACAAATCATATCTTCAGTTTCATATATTTTGTCGTCTATAGCAGCTGTCAAATTTAATCAGTCTGTGTATTGGCCGTATGGGAAAGGGTTAAGATTAGAGTTACGTCCCTTGCAAGCGTCGTTACATGGTCTGTTTTAATCCATTAACAAACGAAAATATTAAATCTTAATACTGATTCAAATTCAAGTGAATGTAATATTACTTTTTTTGTCTTTTGGGGTAGAAAATGTTGTGGGAAATGAAGAAATTGCTTGTCACAAGCAATTACTTCATTTCAAACAATGTTTTCCAAAGCCTTTATCTTCTTGTGTTCTTGAGGGGATTACAGCCCATCATTTTCTAAATAATACAAGAAGGTCATTTATGACAACAGAAACTGACGAGTTATTTTCCGTCAATCTCTACACATCATTTGTGGCAACGGGAATTGACAAGGCATACCCCGATAAATGTTCAATGCCACGAACGATGCCCGAAGAAACACATTGTTTGATATCTAATGATGGATGGAATACCTTAACAGAAATTGCAGACAATTAGGGGGGGGGGGGGGGGGGGGACAAGAAAAAAGGTAAATGTGGTACTCACGTTACGGTTATATTTTGCGTTGAATTTTGGAACGGAACGTTGTAACATGTCAAATCTGAAAATGGCATAGAATTTTGTGCTAAAAATAGATCGGATTTACCGTTAAATATTTGATAAAACGTCGATGTTGTTATACACTCTCGTATAACGACGTCTTAAATCAAGCAATAGAAACGATATTTTATAACAACACCAACGATTTACCGTTGTTCGTCCGAAATTACGTCACATTTAGCTGGATAAAATTGTGTCCTATTATATTATACACGATGAATAATCACGTAATACAACAATATCAGAAAATCTTCAATAATTTTGTTAATTCAAACGGGACCGATTTGAATTCGGTTTGAAGCAGAAAAGGTGGACAGACGTCATGTATTTGATACATGTAGAGTAGACGTGGTGGATTTCTGAAAAATCAGCTGATTAAAAAGTTATTGTAGATCAACCAAAATTTTCGTTGATCTTCAATAACATTTTTGTCAGCTGATTTTTCAAAAAAAAAAAAAAAAAAAAAAAACAACAACAACTCTGCAACGCCTAGCTAATTTCTCGAATTATCCCATATTCTCTTCTTCATACCGAGTTCAAATTAGTGAAGTAATGACAAAAATATTGAAGATTTTCTGGAATTTTGAGTCATATGATTACCCACTGTGTTATAGAATAGATCAGAAAAGATCTGAAAATATCGATGCTATTCAAAACAAATCTCATATCTGCAGCTTGTTTTAAGTTGTAGTTACGAGGTTTTTGTGCTTAACAAACCCTATATTGTGGGTGATCATTAAGATCGCCTTGTCCAGACGTTTCAAATGAGTACCAACAATATACGGTTTGGATTTGAAATAACAAAGTCAGAATGTCTTCGACTCTTCTAATCTATAATCCGTTTTTTCTCTGATAAAATTCGCTCTTTCATATGTTGATGTCGCTCATTTACATCAGAGCGCACTACCACTCAAAAACAACGGAAAGTAGGTCATTGTAATCAATGACTGTTCAGGTGAGGGTTGTTGCAAAACATTGCCTATAAACCTTTTAGAAATACATTTTGGTCTAAAAAATTTCGCCAGGCATGACAATAAATGGTTCATTGATCTGTATCATAAGGCCTTTTAAGGCCCAGTCACACTTCAGCGTATAGAGCCAGCGTATGAGTAACGTAGCGTAGATTTCGGAAAATTATCCATACGCACAACTTTTCAGCGTATGATGTTTTCTTAAGATCAAACAACGGTTATGAAAACAAAATTCCTAGCGTACTGCCAACGTATGAGTAGCGAACTCACTGCGTATTCCGACTTATGAGTAGCGTACATCAGCGTACCTTTCAGGTATGAGAAACGAGTGCGGAACGTCAACCTAACGTATGATGAGCGTACACAAAACTGGGTATAAAAAGTGTTTCAGGAGGCATGTGCAGACAGTTCCTGCACATGCAGAAGAAGAAGAAGAAGGAGGAGGTGGAAGAGGAGAAGGAGGAGGATAAAGTCTTCTTTTTCTACTTCTTCTCCTCCTCCTTCTACTTCATCTCCTCCTCCTTCTACCCCTCATTCTTCTCCTTTTTCTTCTTCTTCTTCTTCTTCTCCTTCTTCTTCTTCTTCTTCTTCTTCTTCTTCTTCTTCTTCTTCTTCTTCTTCTTCTTTTTCTCCTTCTTTTTCTCCTTCTTTTTCTCCTTCTTTTTCTCCTTCATCTATTTCATCTTTTCTCCGTTTTCTTTCCCATCTTCTTCTATTTCTTCTTTTTCTTTTTCTTCTTCGTCCTCTATTATCTTCTACAGCTTCTTCTGTTATTATTATCATTATCATTTTTATGTGTAGCATTTAAACTGCTAATTCTAATGAATTTTTGTGGTGTTGCAGCACTGAAACCTCCACATTAGCGTTGCTGGTATTCAACGTATAAGAAGCGTACTCGGCGTATGAGAAACGTACATTCAGCGAACTCGACGTATGAGTAACGTATGTTTAGCGTACCTCTAGCGTATTCAGCGTATGAGAAACGAATGACGAGCGTAAAATTCATACGCTGGCATACGCTGAAAATTTTTGTGCATGTTCAAAAATTATTTTGGCCCTCAGCGTACATCAGCGTATACCGACGTACTCCAGCGTATGAGTAACGTATACCAACGTACGCCTAGCGTATCTCCAGCGTATTTCAGCGTATACCAGCGTATGCCCCAAAAATCCATACGTTACTCATACGCTGGCTCCATACGCTGTAGTGTGACTGGGCCTTTAAGGATAGCTTTTAAGATCGGACGGTGAACAAAGTGTCACAACTCGTGTCGAACTTTCCGCTGTTTTTGAATGGTAGTGCGCTCTGATGTACGTAAATGAGCGGCATCAACATATAAAAGAGCGAAATCAATGAAGAAAACTCGAATTATCTAATCTGTTGCTCTTCAGCATATCCTATAATGTGATCATGTTTCCAGATAAGCTTATGCCTACATGCAGTCTGACCAAGAATCATGCTGTGATCTAACTGTTGGTTAGCACTTTCCTAAGCAAAACTTCGTGTTGACGTCCCTGATATAAAAGGCTTTGGGAAACATTGAGACAAAAGAAGAAAGTGCTTATAACCAGCACTTTCTTCTTTTGCCTCAATATTTTCTGAGCTTTGTTATACACTTATCCAACCTTGATCTACAAAACCTTTTTCGTTTGAACCGCCTTTGGAAGGGAAATATGATAATTTTCTGTCGTTTTAGAAAGAGTTTATGTCATGATTTAGAGAACATTAGGGGTCTGCACGTATTTTAAGGCTTAACTTGATCAATGTTTTTCAAACATGTAGTAAGAGTATTTTTTCCAATTCCTGGCTCAAATGAGTTAAGGTGGAATACCCGTAATGTCGCCATTTTGAGATTCATAAAACATCGACTTTTTTCGAGCGGCGTCGTTGTAACGTATCCGAACCTATTCGGACGCGGTCGCAAACATTCGGCGGTGGAACTTTCCACCGCCGAATGTTTTCGATCGCGCCCGAATAATTCCGACGACATGCGAGTCTTATTAAGGGTATTCTACCTTAACACCTATCTAAACAATACTAAACTTAAACTGGTTCAAATGGCAGACTGTATGGACGTGCAGTTGACGATTTTACATTTATCCCCCGCGAAAAAGATGGTATTTTAAACAGTTTAAACTTTTGAGCTGCTGCTGACAATTAAACGGATGTTACAAATTTTAAAATTCACAAAACATCGGATTTTTTCGAGCTGCGTCGTTACGTGTTCGAACCTATTAGGGCGCGATCGTAAACATTCGGCGGTGGAAAGTTCCACCGCCGAATGTTTTCGATGTCGTCCGAATAATTTCGACGTCGCGCGAATCTCATTAGGGGTGTATTACCTTAAATTAATTAGCTATACTTACTGTATGATATGTGCTGAGATGCGTTAGCAAGTATGGTGTTGTTCCCAAGAAACACAAAAACAAAGCTTTGAGTCTGTGAAGCATGAATAAAACTAAAGATGTATTCTCATTCAAATATTTTAGGGGGCAGGGATGGGGGTTTTAATAAAAATATTGTACATAAGTATAGCGGACGAGAATTGACCTGGCAGAGGATTCCATTCGAATAGCTTGGACTGCTCTGTCAGGTCATTTATCGTGAGGTATATAATGAGAAAAGGCCTCTCATTTTTCTACATGTATGTGTATCGACTTAGATTATGACTGATATAAACCTCATATCAAATCGGTTTGTATTACATTGTATATTTGCGTTTATATTTTCTTTTTGATCGATGCCTATTTATCAATTAAAGTCATTTAGTGGGGGAGCTTATCCGAAAATACTTCACTTTGTGATACAAGCACCAAATTTGGCACAATTGTTTCTCAGAGTATACTATTTTCAAAACAAATGGTATCCACCATGCCAAACCGACATGGCTGCCAAAATCTAAGATGGCCGCCATCCCTATATGTAAAGAAAATCTAGAAAAAACCTTCTTTTTGAAGATACAAGCACCAAAGAACGGGTTTCCATAAGGCCGTTTTCCTTGGACCTTAATTTTCCAATGATATTTTAGTACAGATAGATACATAAAGGGGACGTGTTTTGCCGAAAAGTCTGAATCGAACGGACCTTTGGTTTTGGTTTGGTTTAGCAGTCAAATATTAAAATACTTGGCATTTTATGCTATTTTCCAATTTTTTTTATATTTTCATCTTCCAACTTTGGGCAAAACATCAGCACGTGTTCATACAGTGACATATTGAATCAATATTTTTAGTGAGATTTTTTTTAATAATTCGTCATTTCAAGGGCAGATAACTCAAAATTTGCAATTTCAATCTGGACGAAAATCCCACTCACCCAAGACATTATACATGCAAACAAAACATTTTCTCTTGGTTTTGCATTTGATTGGGCTATATTTGTAGATTTTAGAATGCAAAAATTGTCAAAAATTTCATTTTTTGACAGTCAGTGGCACAGAACTCAGCATTTTCTGTAGCAATTCTGACCAAAATTAATCTTATACTAGGGCCTATGACCATACACATTTTGACAAAGTTTGGTAAAGATCGGATAATTTTTGTGAATTCTAGAGAGTAAACCTGATATTATGAATGGGCAGACATACAGGCGGACGGACAACAGACGAAACTGACCGCAATAGCTTATTTGTAGTATCATTTGCTTAGACCAGCTATAATTTAAGCTAAATAAACATTTCTGCCTTCCTGTACGAAGGAAAGCCAGAAAAAATGTATTTTGTTATCTATTCCACAATTTGTCATGGGTTTTCGTGCATTCAAGGGCCAGTAACTCGTATTTCCGACTAGCTATCAATAATCCCTCATACTTTTGCAATGGCGAATTATTAACAAGTTCTCAACTAAAATATATTTCCAATATAACGCTTTATAAAAACGTGTTGATGTTTTGCTCAAAGTTGGGAGATGAAAATATACAAAAAAAATGAAAAATTACATAAAATGTCAAATATTATAATATTTATCATAAGCAAGCCAATGGATTTCATGTCATCTTAACACTGGCTGATATACAAAACATCATGTTATAAAATAATTCGCCAAATATTAACAGTTAGGTAGTTTTGATGAATAAGAACCTTGGGAAGCGCCTGAATAGAATTACCCCACCCTCTTTCAATATACAATATACACCAAACCAAATGTCCGTTCGATTCAGACTTTTCGGCAAAACGTATCTATCTGTACTAAAATATCATTGGATGATTTTATTCCAAGGAAAACGGCATAATGGAAACCCCTCCTTTAGCATAAATGTTCATAAAATTACACTTTTATCAAAACATGTGGTACATGTATTTACCATAAAAAAACAACATGGCTGTCATTTTCCAGGATGGCCACCATCTCCATAGAAGAAAAAAATAAGAAAAAATCATTATCTTTCAGATACAATCACCAAAATTCGACACAAATGTTTATTAGAGTAAACTATTTTTAAAAACAGGACAACAGAGCGAAATCAACATTGTGACCATTTCCCCAAATGGCCGCAATTTTTATAGCTCAACATATAGGAAATGCTTCTTTTTGTGACATAAGCACCCAATTTGACACACATGTTCCACACACGATACCATATGTTTTGAAAAGAGTATATTCAGGGGAACATTTGTGTCAAATTTGGTGCCTGTATCTCGAAACGAAGTATTTTGTCTTATTTTTTTACCTCTAGAGATGGCGACCAACTTGGAAAAATGGCCGCCATGTTGGTTTTTCATGATGGATACCATTTGTTTTGAAAATAGTATACTCTGAGGAACATTATTTTTGTGCCAAATTTTGTGTTTGTATCACAAAGTGAAGTATTCGGCCACTTTCTGGACTTAGGCTCCTCCACTAATTTTCAATATGAATCAAAACAACAATTCATGCATCTTCGGGCGTCATCTGAAGTAACGGAAACTGACAAGGGTATCCTTTGTTAAATTTGCGTTGCCATGGATGACTCCCGGGCGTTGATGAGGACATCTCTCGTTAGTTTCCGTTGCCACTTATGACGCCAGAAAATACACTATGCGTTTGGTATTTAATGATGGGTTTTAACCCTTAAAATACTTGGAGAGTACCAAAGTCAAAAGCAAACAAATAATGCGAGTCTGTAACTTTTTGCTGCTTTTCAACGTAAACCTCGTATCTGCAGCTTAAAATAAGCTGCAGATACGACGATTTTAATGAAAAGCGACGTTTTACTGTTCGCACTCTGTTGCATTTACGTAAAGCAAACGTCTGTTAATGCTCAAAATTCGGACAAATGTAAACCATCCTTCAATTAATACATGAATCCAAATATTGAAAATTGTGGAAATTGTTGTGTAACATGATTATATGTTGTGTCATTTTTGTTTGAAAGAATATAGTACCGCTTTCTTACTATACTTGGTACTTTTCGTTTAGAAGCTATAAACTAAAAATCTTGTAAAGCTCATTTTTTCCTATTTGCATCGAATGATATCTAATAATTACACTTGTAACAAACACAAAATGTTTTTCATTTCCTTGTTTTCTTTATTACTGTGACATGTATCCCTTGTACATAATCAGTATAAGATTCAAAGCAAACACTTAACAGATCTCCTTTGAGGGATCCGAATGGACCCGAATTGGTAGGGCATTATGTAAAATTCGTTGGTAGGATGAGATAACATACCATTTCATCGATCAAATTTTTGTGGAACGTGTCATGAATTTGTGATTCGTCACGTAACGAACCTTATGGGAAGCATGAAAAGTATCGACCCTAGTCAGTCTGCGTGGATTGCACAGACGTACTAGAATCGAAATTTTTCACACTTTGGCTATCTGTATCTAGAAACTTGTTCCTATCTCACTTTATTTCGTAGCTTTCCAACGAACACCTTGTAACTGCAGCTTGTTTTAAGCAGTTACGAGGTTTTCGTTGAAAAGCAGCAATTTACAATTTCAAAATACAACACCTGATTGATATCTGCATGGTCTGGACAATTGATTCTATGATTTAATTTGATTTATTGGGGGTTTAACGCCGTTTTCAACACCTATGGTCATATCGCGGCGGATGGAGCACCTAACAGTGAATTACTGGTATTTCTTTCACCAGTACTAGTAACCACAATATCCAAACCTATGGCGAACCAAATGGGTCAAAAGTCTATTAAGAGCGACGACAAATAAAATTTACGCGATCAGTTGAAAATTTATGCGTCGACGCGTAAATTTTCAACTGCTCACGTAAATATACGCGTCGACGCGTATTTATCTATTAACCAATCAGATTCTTCGTTTCATCCATCAATTCTATGGTATAAAGGGAAAGGTTTTTAACCGCCTCTCCTATTGGCCAGCCACGGTTTCAAAATTTCTTACTCTTGCTCGCGTAAAATTATACGCGTCGACGCATATTTTTTCAACTGCTCGCGTAAATTTTGTGCGTCTACGCGCATATTTACGCGTCGACGTATACAATTTACGCGAGCAGTTGAAAAAAATATGTGTCGACACGTATATTGTTTGCGTGCACGCTCTATATAGACTTTTGACCCATTTAGTACGTCATACAAACCCGGCATCTAGCTGCTGTCTCTCATTAAAATGATTGAGAGACAAATTACTTAAATCTGTCAATTGATTCTATGAACATCACATAAGCTCCTTTTTAGCGTGGCGGATCACATTTATCACGGTGGATTACATGTATTACGTGATACAACAATTCCAGAAAATCTTTTATAATTTCTCTAATAGTTTTGTTAATACGGGACAGATTTGAATTCGGTTTAAAGCAGAGAATGTGGACAGACGTCATATAATTAGATGGCCGAGGTGGATTTTTGAAAAATCGGCTGATCAAAAAGTTTTTGAAGATCAACCAAAGTTTAGGCTTGTTCTTGGCATTTCTTCCACTTTCTCTGCTTCAAACCGAATTCCATTTGGTCAAGTATTAACAATAATATTGATGTTTTTCTATACTTCGGATTCATGTGATTAATCACCTTGTTTACTCACCAGAGTGTAGTTGTAGCAGGAAATGTTGGCTATCTGTATAGTGGCGTCGGCAGTGGCTACTAGCGGATCAATGCTAGTTGAGTTGCAATTTGGCTCATCTAATACGCCTACATAGAAACCCTAGAAATAAACCAATAAACCCATTTTCAAACAATTTCCTTATTCCAATAAGGAGACATCCCATTCTGAATTAACTCTTGAAAAGTATCTTATGGTGCGAAAATTGAGGCGGAAATGACAAATCTGATAGAGACTAATCCCATCAGGACATTATTAGACAGACTTGCGTCCCTAAAACGTACTGGGATACATAAGGCTAGTAACCAGTTAAAGTGACATTTCACATTTATTTCATTTTGTAAAAGTATGTCTTGATGCAAATATTGTTTATTCTAATGCATAGAAACGCTATCAGTTTTTTCAAGTTGTTATCTATAAGCGAAAAACACGCCTTCAAAGTTGAGGCAGAAATGACACATTCTATATAAATCGAACTGTTGTCCACAACAATTTGTTTAATCTTAGCACAAAAATATATATTTCTCGTAAAAGATTCAATATTTTGGCTTGAAATTTTCAGAATTTTCATAAGGAAGCATGCTCTTTCAGATAGAATAAACGTACAACTCATGTAAAAATAATTGTGAAATGTCACTTTAAGTTGTAGTTAAACACACTTAATTCATTACAAGAAAAAATATCCCTCATTCGTAAACAGCGCAATTCTTTGCTTACACAATTTAGATTTTAATAAGAAAAATAATAATGCTCTTTTAGATAAAAAATGAAATATGCGTAATAGAAGATTTATTGGACATCTCTTTAACCCTTTTCCAAACAAGACCTGGATTTGACGTCCCTAGTAGAACAGGCTTGGGAAAACATTGAGACAAAAGAAGAAATTGCTGATGATCAGCAATTTCTCCGTTTGTCTGAATATTTTCTATGCTATATTTTACACACATGCTGCCTTTATCAACATACATATTGACGTCTGCAGCTGCTTTCTAAGTTGAAATCTCCAAATTTCCGGCGTTAGGGAAAGGGTTAAGGCTCGATCAGATACACACAACTAATGCGTTCACATCCCTGATGGAGTGCGTTCAAACCTGAGGCGCGTGCTTAAGAACAATTTTTAAAAGGATATCTTGATATTACATAGGGTAAGATAGAGCATCCTTAAGAGCAAGGTTTTTAAGCCCCGCGTAGGGAGGCTCGATTACTCTTTACTTCTTGCACAGTCCCTTGGTCAACTCTGAAGGAACACTTTATCAGAGAGAAATATCCAAGTTGTTCCGAATGCAGCGTAATTCATAGGCCGCGGCGTTCCGAATTTTCCATTAGTTAAACAAATGACGTCATCATGATGCCATTTTGTATGAGGTATAGAACGTTCGGAACACCTCGGTCATGATACATGTACGAGAATCGGTCTTAAAGGGTGATGGTAACAGATGGTCTAATTGCAAAAAATGAATTTTTTTGAAAAAATATGCAAAACTTTTGTGTTGGCCACCTCAGAATGGTTAATAATATGCGATTCAGACAGAGATTGAGCCGAAATTTAGGGAGAATCCAAACCAAAATTCAACCCCGTCTCAGATGCGGTTGAATTTATTTTTTAACTGTCACGCATGCGTATACAGCGCGGACCAAGATTCAAACGAGATTCATGCTTGAATTTCAATATGACGTCATCATGTATGTTGTGACGTCATTTAAGAAAGTCGCAGGTCCTACTGTTTTTGACCTACTTTCGACATCGCTTCATGAATTCGGTATCAAATTGCGAAAAAATGAGTCGTTGCTTCAATAGTTTATCTTAATCATTTAATCAGGTCATATAAAGCTTAAAAAGTGTACATTTCGTTTGTTTTTGACAAATTTTGGTCCAAAATCTGGGAAATAGTAGCTTTAAAAAGACTACATGAAACATTTTTAGAAATCTTTTAAAAAAATCAATTAAAGAACGTGCCTTTGTTCATCCGTGTAGCATGTTAGTGGGCGTGGCGTACGTATTGCTAACGTACTCATACGATGATTGTGAATAGGATAAAGTGTGCTTTATAGCCAGGAAAACATGACAAAGTGTTTCATCTCTCTGCTGCATTATAACTTTAAGATATTATAAACAAGAATGTGACCCGTCACGCTAAAAGGGACCTTATAGGAAGTATGAAAAATATCGACCTTAGTCAGTCTGCACAGTCCGCTCAGCCAGACTAGGACCGACACTATTCATTTTTATGTAATTTTCTAAATCCGGAATGTTTTCCATATATTTCTTTATGTTCATTTCTTGGAATACGGGATCTGGTTGACCTGTGGTGAGTCTAACAAGTTCGAAATTTGCAATTTTGGAGTTCGGATAAGGTCCTTTTTAGCGTGACGGGTCACAATTGTTTAATATACGCCTAATCGCGTCCTTATATCGCGATGGAGATTGGGTATCACGGGATGGCTAACAATTACGGAAATATTAGCCCCTCTTCAGGTAAGAAATTGTGCAATAACTTTCTTATTTCTGCGGTTTAACACATGTACCCCGCCTTACTGAATGCTTCACATATTTGTTACATCTCTCTACTTTTTCCAAGAATTGATAGCAACCGACCAGTAAAACGACACAAAATTCAGAGCGTTTTTCGGACCGCTTAGAATCAATTTTTGGAAAAAGTAAAAGGATTCCACAAATAAATCATATGTCTAAGAAAAGAGCCCAGTTAGTCGGGGTACTTTCAACATTCAAAAAACCGCTTGTAAATTAACACAGAAGTGCTAACAATCAGCTCTTTCTCCTTTTCCCTAATATTTTCTGAAGTATTTCATAAAAGATTCTTTTCTTAAGCAACACTCTTTTTGTTATCTGCAGAAGCTTTGGAATGGCGATGTATATATTTCGTGCTAAAAACTAGGATTACTGTTATATTTTGATTAACCGTCGGTGTTGAATCAGGCCGTACAATAGTCCCAGCCGAAAAAGACAGTGACGTAGGCTGTTGTTTACTGATGCAAAACCAACCAATTCGTCTGATTTGCACCGTTACAAATACGAACAGAGTTGATTGGTTGTCAAGTAGTAAACATTAGCCCACGTCACTGTCAATTTCGGCCGGTATAATAGTAGTTGCGAGATTTTGTAACAACACCTACAAAATATGTTATTTTTCTAAAAAAAAAAACATTATGCGTGCAATTTATGATAATAAAAGCTAAAGTTGCGCCATGTGAAACGAAATCTGTAATACCTACCGCAAGTTCCGCATTTTCTGTTAAATTGACTTTGACCTGAAGTATGTCGCCTGCTAAACAATCCACCACTGTTAGAAAAAGAGAAAATCAGCAAAATAAATTTACAAGAACATAATAATACATTTTAGATTAACCCTTTACCAAACAAAAAAAAATGAGGGTAGTCAAATTCAAAGGCTATTGCAGACGACACAATACATTTTGACAGAGAGAGGATTAGTGCTCAAAATAACTCAGAAAATATTGAGGCACTTTCTTCTTTTGTCTCAGTGTTTTCATATGCCAATTCTTATAGGAACGTCAAAACCAGGTCTTGTTTGGGAAAGGGTTAAATGAGGACAGTGAAGGTTGTATTGGTTTATTTTAAGGTAGAACTATTATTTTTATATTGCGTTTTTATTCACCTGAAATGATGTGGCTAAGCCAAAAGGTTATTCGACGAGTTTACTTCTCGATACATTGGTTAACATAAGGGAAAAACGTGCGGCACGAGCATGAAAACATTTCGAAATTGAAAGACTGTGCGATTGTAAAACGTGTTATTAAAAACCCTTGTAAATACAGCTTGATTCAAGCTGCAGTTACAATAATTTGCAATAACAACGACGATTTGCCGCTAATTGAAAACGCTGTTTCTCCTCAATCTTCAATGTAAAAACCGTTTACTAGGCTCCGCCCTTTCTCCCGAAAAAAATCAGAATATACCTACGTAGAATTAAACCAAAACAATTGAAACTGTTTCGTATTATTTTGAATCTATTATGCATGTTTAAAAAAAATACACCATAATGAGAAAAAAACATGATATACGATCTAAACACATAATAACAATAGTTTATTGGGAAAAAATGAAATAAACATACAATTACTGTGTATTAGAAAAATTAATGAAAAATGCACAACGTTAATTCATTTAAAAAAAATAAATATATATACAAGAATATTACCAGAAACAAACACATAAAATAAGCATAAAAGCCAAGTATTTACTATAAAACATGAAATAAACACACAAGAGTAATTTTAAATATACTGTGCACAAAAAGTTTAGCACACTTGGAAAATGTCCTTATCTAGTCAAAAACTATTCCAAAACCCATAAATTTAACACTCTAATGTGTTTGAAAATTCAATTTTCTGGCGCTTCCTGAAAATTTAGTTTCAAAATTCTTAAGCGTTAGTTAGGTATCTTACGCTAAAGCGCACAGGGGTCAGATATCGAAAGTCAAGCAAATTTCAATGACGCGAATGTCCAGCATAAGCAGCTAGAACCACCATTCAATGTCTTCCCATGTTGCAGAGAAGCTTCCTGACCACACAGAAAGGAATTTTGCCCATTCATACTGCAGATGACGCTCATCGCCATTGACGTTACAGACGTCATTACTTTCTCTAGCCTGACGTCCAACAATGTTCTTTATGTGTTCTTTCGCTGGTGATTAAGCATTTCAGGCGTAGATCATTCTGTATGTTCCTTGGAGTAAGTGGGTGGTGATTATCTTATTGAAATGTCACAACGTTGAGTCGTTGTAAGACGGTCCTGTGACAGGTTGGATAATTTCATTGCAGTGCCCTTGCACCGTTTGGTTGCCATTAACTGAAATGAGGTCTGTTTAACTGTTTTCATCTATTCCTGCCTAAAAATGACGCTGCACTCGACGTAACAGTCTCAATGATGACGTTATTGGTATCAAGCCTTACACATCTTTTCCAACCACAAATCCTGCCGTCAGTTAATGATAAGTAAAATGAGATTCGTCCGGACATTAGTCCAATGTCTCCTGAATCAATATCGATGTGTCAATACCCACTGACGCCTTGCCTGTCGATGCTTAACGTCATTGGCGTAAGATCGGAGGACCCTGATGCAAGTTGTGTGGAGCCTGTTCCGGACAGTCTGGTCACTAACGGTATACCTTGTGACGTCCTGGAGGAGTAGCACTAAATTCTTACTAGACAGGAATTCGAAAAGCCGTAAAGACGTCGCTGTGAAACGATCCTCCATGAACGTCGTTTTACACGGTCTACAAGATTTAGGTCGGTTGTTGGTGGCTAAAGTTTCATAAACCAAGTGCCGTAGGCGCGTCATTGTCAATTAGAGACAATTGAAATACAAAGCGACATCTCTAACAGACACACCTGCTTGGAGCATGCAAAGAGCTCTCTGACGTCGAACTTACGTCATCATTTCTCGTCTTCCCATAATCAATTTCGAAGAATTTGTAACAGTTAAATTGATTCTGCTAGCAGATCTGTGTAATCGTGTGTTTTTGGACAAGCTAGACATTATCGATGTCACTGCACACGTGCCGCACGTGACTTTTGCTTATCTGGACTTTGTCCAATACACTGAATGTTCACTCCACACATGCACTGTATGCGTAATGGTTGTCGATCGGGGCAACTGAACAGCACAAAGCAATGTTCATTTAATTACCATAAACTGAAAACATCATGTGTTAAAAAACGTGCTAAACTTTTTTTGCTCAGTATATATATGTAGTTTATTTCAAAAACGTTCCACTGCCAAATGTTTACGACGTCCCGCGAATAATTCTGACGTCGCATAAATCTCATTCAGGGACCCTGAACCACCTTAAGTACGAGGGGTGATCCAAAAGTTCGTACAATGGTTTAATTAAACTTCAGGAGTTTTGAATATAAAAACAAAAAATATACAGTTATTGAATATGACATCTGTACAACAAATAGGGAAAATTGAGATACATGTAATGTACATTTAACAGTTATTGTACAGTGACAAACAAACTACATGTAAGACTATGCGCGGGGCGGGGGAGCAAGAACGTCAAACGCGATGTCAACTTCGTGCGTCACGGAACCTTCTATTTAAAGCCTTATTTATTCTCATGCACTTCTTTGCCCGGGTATAACTGTGATGAAGATGTTTGAATACAATTTTAGAATCGAAATGATGGACAATTGTCTATTCGGCTGTTTAAAAATCAATCTACTATCAAAGCGGGTAGCCTATCACTGTTTACCCCAGTTCTGACGTCGTTAAGCAGGTTGTGGCCGATTGCAGGACTATCTTGGCATTCATTATCTACTATTGAAGTCCGAATGTTTGGTTTCACCTGGATTAAACTTCTCTACAGCACTATATTCTTGTTTCATAATTTTAAATAACTGCATTGGTGTTTGACCAAGATTGTGGCAGAATTTTATGACTGTCCGACATTCAGATTTTGGTGCCGACTTCATGGCGCTATCCAGTTTTTTGTTCCGTAGTATGAAAACTGTCGTGCCTTCGTATCAATTTTAACAACAATGTATAAACATGGCGTCACAACGGCAAACTAGCGTAATAATGCTAAGCGACAAAAAATCCAACAAGAATGTAAGAAAACTCCATTAATTTAACGGTTACATGTATGTATCATTTTTTGGCGCTCCCCCGCATAAGCGTACATGTACATGCGTTACTATGGAAACAGTTAACGGCCGCTAGAACTTTTTTGTAAACACTTTTATGTAGTCTGCAGATAATGAACTACAATATAGGGTTAATTCACGTTTTTGAGGTCGTTAACATTCTCAGAGGCCCAAAAAATGCGTTATCGCCTGAGACCGGAGGTCGAAGGCGATAACCCATTTTGTGGGCCTCTGAGAATGTTAACGACCGAAAAAACGTGAATTGACGCTATTATTGCATACAATATGAATAATTTGCAAAGAAATGTAATAAAATAAGACGAATAACTAAAACACTTTGTGAAAATTTAGCCACATTACACCGACAGATACAAGAGCTTTCCGGCATTCGACTCGACATATATCGAGTAAGTACGATATCCACTAGACGGGCCGTTAGATTTTCATCGTGTAGCTATGTAGTCAAGTTTCATCGCATTTTTACTGACATAATCTTCATTTGGGTTGGCGAAATCGTAACAATATTCGACTTAGTTTTCTTTTGGAAACATACACTGGATATTCTAACGTTTATTTCAGTGCGAGTAATAAATCAAAAGGTCGGAATTTCCGAGGTAGTTCTCTGGACCGTCTGGTTCGTTTCAGACATTCGTTCATTTCAATAAAAACAAAGTTGTAAAGGAAAAATTGCAGTAACTAAAAGAAGAACAAGAAACACATAGGCTTACCACCACATTTGACCTAGACCAAAACCACCCAATTCTAATTTCTATCCTTCCATGTCCACGAAATCCACTTTTAGTTTAAAATCTGTCAGCTGCCCGTTTGTTTACTTTTTGATTCCAAGAATTAAACCTACGTCACTACATTACGTCATCAGATATGGTTACACTGGGAGACCTAGTTTACTATTTATTGGGATGTAAACTGGAAATGGGGTCTTACAAGAATTTACATCGCGGAAAAGGGAAATGACAAAATTTCAGCTTTATTTTCAATTTTCTGTAGCACTCAGAACAAATCTCCGATCGAGGATATTTGAATGCAAAACCGGTCCGATATCGCACGTGAATCTGCCGATCAATGCACGATTTCTCTGGATATCCGCCCGGTTTCTGCTGGTTATACAATGCCAATAACAGACTGAAAACACACATTTTAGGCAATAATATAACTAAATTATAGCCTGGCCCAGCTAGTAATATTGAAATTATGGGTCCATTGTACAAATTTTTGGATCACCCCTCGTAGTCACTTACCGGGGTCGGCTGACACATGGCTGAACACTGCAAATAGGGCAACGCCTGCTACTAAGGAAACAATGGTCTTCATTTTGACGAAACTGAAATTAGAATAGGGAATGATTTTATGTAATAAACCATGACGTAATTTCGGACAAAAAATGTATTTCGTATGTGTTGTTATTAAAATCTCGTAACTGCGGCTTGATTCAAGCCATAGTTACGAGATTTGATAACAACACCGACCATTTATCAAAACAGAACAGTAAACCCAGTCTATTTTTAGCACAAAACTCATTGCCATTTGAATTAAGGTACATGACCCATCATTTAAAACACCCTTTTCTAGCCATAGGACATGCATCAAATTACACATACTTGTAAATACACTTCAAATAAGTTGATTCACCGTGTCGGATTTCAAGATTATGGTTCAAGAAAAAAATAATTAACAAATATCTTTTTACTCTATATTCATATGAAAGGGAGGTAAATTATAACATTTTGTCAAATATTTCCATAATTATCCATTATTTCAAAATTTTAATCATTCAAAATGCTTATATGTTAATATTTGAAATGGAAAAAAATACACAGTTTAGGAATTAGTGGCACTTTTCAAATTTCTCCTCTGGCTCTCTGGTGCTAATGATGGGTTGTATACGTTAATTGATCCTTTTCAAACAGTGACTATGTAATTTGCTATCCGTCACGATAAAAGGGACCATCTGGCAAGCGTGAAACGTATCGATCCTAGTAAGCCTGAGCAGCAGTCCGCGCAGACAAAAACTAATCTTTCCGGAACATAAAAGCAGCTTCTCAAAGGAACATAAAAGTAGCTTCTCAAAGGATAAGATGAGACAAAACAAAACTATACCAATTCTAAAGTTTTGCAGACGACAGTAAAATGCATATAAAGATAAAATTCGTGTAAAATAAAGCTGAAAAATAGCTTTCTCGGCCCCTTCTTGTAAAATTTCCAATAAGTTTGTTTCCACTAAGACCCCCCCCCACACACACAACAGCCACCTGAAGTCATCCTTTGATGGCATTTATGGCCAATCACCATTCGTTGTTATTGTACGTAAGATGCTTTGCTCGGTATTGGGCCAGAGCCTCGATCTGGCATAACCAGCTGATGAGTTGTTATTTTAAGTGAAAAAAATGGAACCGTGTCTGTGTGTATACAATGTTAATTTCCCATAAACCCATTGTTTGCCACTGGAAGCAGCTCATAGGTACGGACTAAAACGATAATTGAAAGGTATCAATTTAGGAAAAGGGTCACCAGATTCGATTCATCTGTTTTAAGAACCGTGCTTCTGTGAAGTAACATTTAGGAGGAATAGTTGCACAAACTAGAGTCCTTTGTTTGCATATTACGACAACGGTCACTCCTGTTTGCTTAACTATATATATATGTCACAAAATGAATGACCGACAATAAAATGGGCTATTTCCTTTACAAAGGGATGTCAGGCTTTTAATTTAAAGTTAAAATTGTGTTTTGAGATAAATTACCTATTTAAGACAATGTATCTATCAATGATACATAGTTTATCGGGTTAATTAGGTATAATCTAAAAAAGCAAAATGTAAACATCGGCCACTCCCGATTGTCATACTATACCAACCGCGTTCATATTTGGGAAAATATATATATATATATACATACAGAGATAAGTACAGAACTAACCACAACAAGCGCCATAAGCGGAGACTGCGGCACAACGCCTGGCTATTCATCAATGCAAAGAAGAATCTCATTTCAATACAGAATTTGTAATCCTCTAATATAATATAATCCCAGCTAGCAATCTATATGGGTCCCAAATGGGTCCCATATGGGCACACCTATGGGTCCCATAAGGGCAACCCATATGGGACCCAGAAAGGATGTGCAACCGGGGGCCATATGGGTCTTATCTGGCCAGCCCATATACATGCAATATGGGTCCCAGATGGGCAGACCCATATAGACAGCCCTGATCAAACCCATTTCTATTATCTTTCATCTAATGTTGATCGAAGTTCAATACCTTTCAGAGCTTCACGCTCAGAAAGGGTTCACTATCCCCGTCATTGAGGATTAAGGTCTCGTCAGGTTTGTCTGACGACCTTGACACAACTTCTTAGGGTTTGATTCCTAGAAATTCGGTCTGAAAAGGTATAATATTTTCGATGCTTTCTATAACTATCTATATGTTTTTGATATATTTATATTTCTAGATTTATTTCTATCTTTTTTTTGAAAATGTCTACACAAAAATGGTTTGTTTTAACAGAATCATATAGGATTATCAAGCAAAATGCTTTCTTTACGTAAACGCTTTGTGAAAATATGATTTATTTTCAAGATTTTAAATTATTTCCCTTTAATATACATAAAACGGCATGTAACAAACTAATTGATAAGATTATTTTAGTAATTTGAACAGTCTAATTAAAGTTTAAACACCGTTAAAACGACAAAATATTCGGATGATCCAATATGAAGGCCATGGTTAAAATCGATATTGGCAAAGAATGTACTTCTGTACAATATAGCGCAGAAAAAACTTAGGCAAAAGAAGAAAATGTCGGTTATCAACTTTTGTTTATAGCTGTAGGCCTATGTTTTTGTGCAATTTACCTTTCTATTAGAGAAGTCGAAACCAGGTTTTGTTCGAGAAATGATTAGATATGTCTTATTGGTGTTGCCTTACTTGTCTTACTGACTCTAATGTTGTTGCTTTTCAATTTGTATTGAATTGATGGTCATTGGCCTAAATTTTGATGGATATAAATAAGATCGTCATTCAAATTGAAAGCTTATAATTCTATAGGCCACATGATTCAGATTATGGATATTTTTGGTATGTTCATGTATACATAATTATTCTGTTGTACATGAATGGGCACAAGTCAATTATTGTAACTGGGACCCTTATTGTCCAAACAACATGGGGCTTTCCTACATTGGTCCTATATGGGCATATCCATATGGGCTTACCCATACACAGCCCATATGCTGGGAATATGGGACCCATTTGGGTCCCTTATGGTCAAACCCACATGGGCTTGCCTACATAGGTCCTATATGGGTCCAATATGGGCCTACCCATATGGGCTAACCCATACATAGCCCATATGGGACCCATATAAGCATGTTTGCTTTGATTATGATATAATCTAATGAATAACACATCTACGGGCTAAGATAATAACATACACTACGTAACACTAGTCAGTTTTGATCTACATTGGATTGGCGCCATATTTTTATGGTCTATTGTCTATCATTGTGGCACATTCGATCATTTATAAACATTAAAAAAAGTTATTGGATCTGTAAGATTCAGGATTGCGTTAATTTAATTTTTATATTGTTACTAAAGGTAGATGATTGGTGAAATTCAACAGCAGACTTTTTAAGTATAAAGTGAATACTATATAGTATATATGAAAGATATAAGTACAGAACTAACCACAAGAAGCATTAACCCTTTAATCATAAATGACAGATCACCCATTTATTTCCTACGGTAAGATTTTTTTTTATTTTTTCTGTACTGATACTTAGATATATGAGAAGTAAAAAAATCGACTGAAAACTATAGGTCACCGAGCGAATTAAAAAGTTGTTGGAGTTCAAGGAGGACTACTCATGTCTAAAATTGCAAAAATGAGGTGCCCACAAATAGGTGTTCGAAATGACTAGGATTAAATAAATAAGTCTTTATTGTGTTCCATTTGTTTTATTCTGTCTAAATAAGTACTAATTTGGTAAAATTTAGTGATGATTTTTTAAATTTTTAGTAAAACATTCTTTCAAAAGTAGCTGAAATTGCTCTTTTTTCGCAACGTTTATAATAAAAATATTCAGGCGGTAAGATTTTTTTCTTTTTGGTATAGACAAAGTGCTTGGTCATAACTACAAAAAAAAGGAAAAAAATATAAATCAAACCAAGCGTTTTTCTTAGTTATAAGCAAAATTTGGTTTACTTTTTGCAGCTGTGTCCGAAATTGTTTCACAACTTCTATCCATTTTTTTTCCTTATTACAAGCTTTAGATAATAAAAAGTGTCGTCTTTTGTGTCCATCTGAAGCGGACTAGCTCATAAAGACGCAACTTTGCTTTTGTTGCTCAGTTTCCTATCGCTAACGCCACATGTTGAACGCGTAAAAGAAAGCGAAATGCACAATTCGAGTACTATTACACTTTAATAGACCAAACAGAGAAAATGGAAATAACCGAAAAGGGTCTTGTCATTTATTAACCAAACATTAACTAAATGTAAACAATACATTTGCTGAAAGGGCCTATTACTGACACAGCTTTATTTCGTTATTTAGGATATGCGCAGTAATCTGCGGATAACAACTAGAGGATCTGTCCTTAAAGCGAGACCATTCATATCATACACATCAATACAAAGAAGAATCCCATTAAAAAAGGAATTTTTCATCTTTAATATATGATATAATTCAGTAAATAAAACAACTACTGGTTAGGATATTTACATATATTACAATCAGTTTGTGTCTACAATGGATAGGCGCCATATTTATATGGCCTTTTATCTATCATTGTGACATATTCACTCATTTAAATACGTTTAAGAAAGTTACTGGATCTGTAAGATTCAGAATTGCGTTATATATGTATACATAATTTAAGGGAGCTAATTGGTGCTATTCAACAACAGTCTTTCTAAGTGTGGAGTGCCTTACAGGTTTACCTTCTGCATAAAGTGAATATTATATATGAAAGAGATAAGTAGAGAACTAACCAAAACAAGTACTAACTCCATAACCCGAGACTGTGGCAAAATGCCTGGCTATTCATATAATACACATCAATACATACTAAGAATCCCATCCTCAATAGAGGAATTTTCATAATCTATTGTATATGATGTAATTTTATGAATAACATATCTACGGGTTAGGATAATTACATACACCAGTCAGTTTGTATCTACAATGAAGGCACCATATTTATTTATAAGCCTCCAAGAAAGTTACGGGATCTATAAGATTCAGAATTGTGTTATTCTTATATGTTATTCAAGGGAAAATCCAGAAAATTACCTTAGAGTGAAATTTCCGATCAAAGACAGTCTGATCGTCCCTCACCAACAGACTAGGACTGATACTTTCAAACTTCTTTTTATAACTTAAATCCCTGTTCCGGCCAATGTCTGAATATTGGAGAGGGGTGCTTAATTGGATTTTCCCTAAATGTTTAGTGTAAAATCAGGACAATTCGTCATTTTGGTTAACTTTTTTGGGGCCTTGCATCCCCTAGCACCTCCTTTCCTACGGGCCTGGATATATTGTATGAAAGGAAGATAGAAACATTTACCATAATTTTACATGTTTTATCGTATATTATCTATCTGTTCGGCAATTGGTTCTTTAATATTGTCATATAATCAGACCTTGGTAACAGAAGAGATATTTGGGTTGATGTAAATTCCGAGTTCATTCTTACAGTCAGTCGGCCTTTAAACCTTTCCAAGTAAAGACCTGCTTTTGACGTCCCTAATTGAATTGGCTTGGGAAAAACATTGAAATAAAAGAAGAAATTGCTAAAAAACAGCAGTTTCTCCTTTTGCCTCAATACTTTCTATGTCATAGTTTACACAATTTCTATCTTTATTAACATCCATTTTTCATTTGTGGCAGTTTTTGAAGTTGATCACTTTAAAATTCTTTTCTTTGGGAAAGGGTTAGACGTAAATTTTGTTTCATATCTCGATGTTTTCTTGAGCTCTCATACTAAAGAGACCTTCTAGAAAGATTTTAAGAACTGATTTCAAGAAATAGATTAAACTAAGCAGGTGTCAAACAGATGTTGCATTTTGGACGATGAACATTTAATATAGGAAAAAAAATATACACGGTGTATAATCACGTGACTTAGAATTTCCGATAATCTTCAATAACTTTGTCATTACTTGACCAATTTGAATTTGGTTTGAAACAGAGAAGGTGGAAAACTGTCACGAATATCATGGATGTGGTAGATTTTTAAAAAATCAACTGATAAAAAAGTTATTGAAGATAAACCAAAATTTTGGTTTATCTTCAATAACCTTTTTATCCGTTGATTTTTCAAAATTCAACAACGTCCATCTAATGCGTGACGTCTGTCCACATTCTCTGCTTAAAACCGAATTCAAATCGGTCCCGTATTAACAAAGTTATTGAAGATATTCAGTAATTATTGCATCACGTGATTATCCACCGTGATATAGAGCACGAAACATATCTTAGAGTGAAAAGTGTCGATCCTAGTCAGCACAGACTGATCAGGATCGATATTTTTCACATTTCCAAGACGGTTCCTTTTAGCGTGGTTGGACACAAAATTTTCAGTTTAACCAATTACCAGACGGCAAAATTTTGGACCATTCCAATTTGAAAGGTGATGCAGACGACATTTTCAAGATAATGAAATTTCAAAAATCTTACCATACAGTATTAGAAAACATTGTGGAAAATGAAGAAATTGCTTGTCACAAGCAATTTCTTCATTTCTACAATGTTTTCCCAATGTTTTCCCAAGCATTTTCTTATGAGAGAGTCAAAAGGCGTCACTGTGCAGTAATGGGTTAAGATTGTGCTCAGGATAAAAGTAATTTCACAATCAATGATTTTAAAGCGAAATTTTGTTGAATTTAGAATTTTAGATGCGAAGATAAAAAAATGGTTTCAAATTGATAACAAAAATATCATCCAACTTTAAAAACCAACGTAATCTATAGTCCCCGTGTGATCTACTGTTTTCTAAGAGGACAAAAAAAAAAAAAACCGAAAAAAGAAACCAAGAACAAACAAATAAATAAACAAAGAAAAAAACAAATGAAGGAAAAAAAGGGCAGTATAGATGATGCGCGATTTGTTGAAGGTATAAGTCTCGATAAATAACCTGGCAGAGTATCTCTTCCTGTTAGCTAGAGATGTTCTGTCAGGTTATTTATCGTGAGCTATAATACAGATAAAAACAGATAATTGCGCAATTATATAGTGCACCAGAATTAACTTAAGGCCTTATTTTTTAACATTTTAATTTCGTCGGCAATAGTTACGACTATGTTGTTGAATAATTTTGTTGTTTGAGGAATATTTGGGATAATATTTTACATGTAGGTACTCAAATATATGACCAGCCTAGTACACTACAAAATATAGCTGAGAAGCGTTTTAACACAAAAGAAAAATGGAAAAAGTATGACCTACACAGTACACCCACCATTTATCGATGATACTGCACGAGGTTTGCAACTGCCCGAGTGATAGCCGGTAATAGGGTGTGGAAATTGTCAAGTGCGGTTCAAGCCTGTTTTTTAAGTGTATAGTTTTGTTTAAAAATTATTATCTGATCTTGTGCGCATTATACATTGATCATGTTATCAAATGGTATGAAAATGAAGTTTCGACACTGACACATATTTGTCAAAAAAAAGTTCAAAACTAATTTATTATTATGTTATCATGTTTTCTTCATTTTCATCAGCATTAACCAACCCTTTCCCAAACACGGGCGAATTTTGATTAAAACGGTAGTATGCTTTCGGCAAATATTCGGAGAAAGATATGTAAACAAAATGCTTAATATTAGCAATTTCTTCGTTTTACTCAATATCGTTTTATGCTTTTTACAGAACAGAAATGTTATTACTTGACAAGTACATAAAGTGCATGGCAACACAGAAATGTATAAAATAAAAAGCAATATAGTCACGTGAAAGTGATGTACATTAAGAAAATATGAAAAAAACCCAACATGAAATAGACATACATTTGAACAATCACAGTATCATATCGTCGCTTTTCATCGAAAACCTCGTATCTGCAGCTTAATTCAAGCTGCAGATACGAGGATTTCGTTAAAAAGCAGCGATATATCTTCATATGTTATTTAATCTATCCTTTTCCAAACTGAAATTCCAAATTTTTGAATGAATAGCGAAATACACTATTTATGTCGAAAATTGCAAATCGTCGCTGTAAATACAAAACGTAGTATGTCGATTCTTGTGATTTTCAATGTTAAACCTTGTGAGCTGTAGGTTTTGAGATGTTGTTTTACTGACCCATCATTTGTGAACAATACGAGGGTTGTTCGGAAATTATTGAGACACTCCATTTATTTTCATTAAAAGATATCGGATCAAGTTGATATTACATATATGTTTGGAACAACATCTATTTAAGTTGTAGGTAGATAAAAAACATAATTTTATTGCATTCTTTTGGTTAAATTCGCATATTTTATATGCATGGTATCCCGACCCGGAGCACCTCGTAATTATTTCTAATTCTATTTACATCGTACAACTTAAACTACTAAATTCACAATGAAAACGAGGGAATAAACATACTAAATTTACGTCAAGCGTAACATCCATCTGTGACGTGATTCAGTTAAAATTTCAAAACATTGGATTCGTTAATACACAGGTTATCGTATTTTTGCGGAAGTCGCTACCATCGCAATATCGACGTCAAAATGAACTGTGACGTAAAGGCGGAGCAGCGATCTTATATAAAATTTTGCGTGGATTTAGAAAAGACTCTCATGGTAACAAAGAAATTGATGGAAATGGCACAGAGTGGTAGCAGTGTGTCTCGAACGCTGGTGTATAGATGGCACAGATCATATTTGGAAATGAAATCAATTCCATACAACTAAAAAAGAGCGGGCCGGCCGACGATAATCACGGAAAAATTGACGTCTGACGTTGCTTACACACTTGGCGAAGACGCTCGTTTGGCAGTGCGGGTCATTGCTCGCACCTTTGACATTGGTGTAGCCACAGCGTATACTGACTGAACATCTCAACATGGAACGTGTGTGTGCCCGTTTGGTACCCAGCCTTCTATCAGAAAGTGACCAACAACGGCGAGTTGAGGCAACGAAAATCTTCTTAAAGCAGTGGCGAGCAGGTGGTGAAAGTTTTCTTGACCGTATAATCACATGCGATGAAACATGGTTGTATTTCTACGATCTAGAAACTAAACAACAATCAAGTGTCTAGGCAGTGAATGGATCGGCTCCTCCGAAAAGGCCAGGGTCAGCAGGTCGACTGGACGCACTATTATGAACGTCAGTTATTTTGACGTCATGTGAATGACGTCGCGGTGCTCCGGTACCTTCCAGATAGAAATGGTTTATTGACTCCAGTTTGTTTATTGTATTAGCAAATTTCGAAAAAAAAAAGTTACATATGAAGAGAAATATAAATTGTCTTTGTTTTGGTATATTTTTCAATCCCTTGCTTGTTATAATTTAAGTCCTATAAGCGTTGTCTCAATAATTTCCGAACAACCCTCGTATGTCATAAGGACCTCTATGGATAAGGCGAGAAGTCTCCCTAAAATGCTCAAATAGAAAAGTCAATTTTCAAAACATGCAAATTGATGATTATTTCGAGCTGTATTGTTAGATGTACACCCAAATCATATGAAAACTGATTTTGTACAATGAAAACGTTTCAACATGTACAGGTAACTCATGGATTCTGTACCTACCCCAAAAATTACATTTTACCTCACCGGTATTGATTTAACCAGAATTAAGTCATTTAATTAACCAGAATTAAGTTTTAAATGGTTTTATTAGCAGGAATTTTTCTGTAAATGTAAGGACATTGTCACAATTGGTGTTGAAATCATTAACCAGTTTTCGTTTTGTCCTTAAAGTGACATTTCAGAATTATTTTTACATAAATTTTACTTTTATTCTATCTGAAAGAGCGTATTTTCTTATGAAATTTCTGAAAATTTCAAGCCAAAATATTGCACCATTCACGAGAAATATATATTTTTGCGCTAAAATTAAACAAATTGTTGTGGCCAACAGTTCAGATTTATATAGAATTTGTCATTTCTGTCTCAACTTTGAAGGCATTTTTTTCGCTTATAATTAATAACTTCTATAAACTGAAAGCATTTCTACGCATTAGAATAAACAATCTTTGTATCAAGACATATTTTTAAAAAATGAAATAAATGTGAAATGTCACTTTAAAGCGCATGCGCATCATTTAAACGAGTTTAAGGGGGAAATCTTCCCGCCAAAAATATGACAATTGGTATATGAGTACAATTTTTAAAATAAAAGTATGTTCTCCCCGTGACACAGGAAATCCTTTTTACCAAGGAAACATATGGTCAAGTGACACAACATATGTCAATGGGAAGCTTGGTCAAGGGGGGAACGATGTTTGCCAGCCCAGGGAAGGTAGGTTTTCCTAGGTTTTCGGCGGGAAAGTTCGCTTTTAAAGTTCTTTCAATGATGCGCAAGCGCAATACTGACAAAACCAAAGTTCCCATATGATGTCAACACCATTTATCCTTGTATCTGTAGAAAATGAATTGCAAATAAAAGAAACAGAAACCTCATTTTTACCTCAATGAATACTATAGTGTAAGAAAACGAAACTATTTAGGTGGGTACAAAAACCAAGAGTTATCTGCACCTATAGAACTTTTTAAATGGCATAAAATCGGTATAAATTTATTTCATTTATTTATCTATTTAACCATTAGGCGTAATTTTGTTTCTCAATTTGTAAGTTTTGAAAATTGATCCATCGAGCTGAGCCTTTTAGGGAGATTTCTCGCCTCACCCATAGAGGTCCCTTCAAGTAGGCCGAACACATTTCCGTTTTGGAAAAGTTATTACACTTATTACACATACGAGATACAATGTTTTGCATTTACAACGACAAAATGAAGGCACATGTGCTTCAGCATTGAAAACATTGATTTCATTCTCTTTCATCATAAGCAATGTCGTCATTTTCCTCAATGTTTTCCAAAGCCATTATCTTGTAGGGAGTCAAAAAGAGTCACTGTGTGGTAATGGGTTAACCCTTTACAACACAGTGACGCCTATTGACGCTCTATAACACAATGGCTTAGGAAAACATTGTGGAAAATGAAGAAATTGCTTGTGACAAGTAATTTCTTCATTTCCCACAATATTTTCTATCCAAAAGACCAATCTATTTTAGATTTCATTAATTTACAAATTTTGTCTGCAACATCTTTGAATTTGGAACTGTCCAAAATTTTGCCGTCTGGTAATGGGTTAACATATTCCACACAATTATCCCATCACTCCATAAAACTCGGTCTATAATAGTAAAAAAGACAAAAAAGGTTTAATTCAATTCTTTTGAAATTGTCACCTGCCACGTCTGGACCAGGCGAACATTTAGTCGTTTGGTAATTGGATAGGTATTAACCCTCTCCCAAATAAGACCTGGTTGTGACGTCCCTTGTAGAATTAAGTTGGGAAAACATTGAGACAAAAGAAGAAAATGCTAATAATCAACATTTTCTCCTTTTGTCTCAGTGTTCCCTGTGCTGTAATTTTCACAGATTCAATCTCTTGTACCATCTGTTTGTCATCTAAAGCAGCTTTTAACTTCGGACACCCTAAATTTTCGTCGTTTGGGACAAGTATTCAAGAGGACTTGTCCGATTCTCTTTCTATCAATTCGTCTTCACCGAAATTTTTAGAAGTGCTGCACACATAAAAATGGATGTTTATAGAAATGGGACATGTTTAAAAAATGCTCGGAATTCATTGAAGCAAAAGGAAAATGATGCCTGGTTATCAGAATTTACTTCTTTTTACTAAATATATTTCCAAAATTTGACTTTTAGAAAAGTAAAAATTATGTCTTCTCGTGAATTACTTAATACATGTACTGATGTAATTTTCCTACATTTCACTTTATCTTTCGTATTTGACTCAAATGGTCAATTGTGGTATAATTGCTTTTTTTAGAAACAAGTACTTCATTTTTAATTTGTGTCTCTATCGGAAGAGGGGATAAAAAATTGAAAAACTTTTAAAAAAACATCCGTTAAATAGCAGTTCCATAATCAGATAAATGGCATATAAACCCCTTTTCCAAACGATACATGTTACAGTGGTCCGATTCGAAAGATGCTGACGACGACAAAATATATGATCATAAAGATAAGATTTGTGCACACAATATCACAGAGAATACTGAGCAAAAAAGCTTTTTCTATGCCTTAAAGTAAATACCCTTAATGTAGCCATTTTGAGATTCAAAAAGCAATTTTTCGAGCGTCGTCGTTACGTATCCGAAATTATTCGGGCGCGGTCGTAAATACGGCGGTGGAATTTTCCACCGCCGATTGATTTCGAGGTCGCCCAAATAATTCCGACGTCGCGCGAATCTCATTAGGGATGGACTTCCTTCATGTTTTTTTTTCATTTTTTTCTACTAGATACGTCAACAAAAGGTTTTGTTTGGGAAAGGGTTTAGGACACACTTTTTAGATCAGGTCAAACTTGAAAGATATTACAGGCGATCAAAAGGGAGTAAATGAATATTGAGTGTGCGATATTACAGCAAAGAAAATAAAAGATTTTGGGAAAAAAGAGAATTTTTCTGATAAGCAGCATATTCTCATTTTGGTACAATATTTTCCGTTGTCATTTTCCTTCATTTCAGTAATATGTGGGACATCAATTAAAACAAGCAGACAACCCATAAAGAGGCAAAAGGAACTTCTTAAGAATAACAAGGTAACATTATGAACCGAAAACAGAAGATCCTTTTCGATAAAGAGATTTTTTCAAGACAAAAATGTGGAATATTTATTCAATCAGAAAAAAAACAACATTAATATAAGACAGAAAGAAATCATCATGAATAAAACACGAACATATTTTAAAACTATTAATACAATTTCTGCAAACCAACAGCTAAACAAAAACTACAATAACAAACGAATGTTATAAACAAACAAAAAAATCGAAAAATGAAAGACATTAGATTCTTAAGAAACTGAAATAAAGACAAAACTTAAAAAAAAAAAATAATATAATTTAAATTACAAAAAAGTATAACTAAATAATTCCTACCTTTAGTCGATGCTTGTTTCTCAATGATTTCTTCTGAGCGTCTGCGGTTCAACCGACTGTGCAAGAATACTTAATTTAAACATGGCCCAGTGAACATGTCACGGTTGATTCTCATTGACGCCACATTCTTGACTCTTTCCTTCTTGTTTAAAATTTAGCCTTTACCTGATTGCATAAATGTACATGGGTCCAGTTACGTAGATGTAGACGAAATTTTCAAGTGAATGAAATGAGTACATAATTTTGTCTTTTGGAATGCAAAGTAATGTGTAAAATGATGAATAGTTGCTTGTCAGAAGAATTTCTACCCTCTGAACAATATATTCGAAACATTTATCAAGTGAGTTTGAAAAGCATCATTATATCGTCGCTTTTCAACAAAAACATCGTAACTGCAGCTTTAAACAAGCTGCAGTTACGAGGTTTTTGTTGAAAATCAGCGATATAGGAAGACACGCCTTATAAAAAGGAGCATTCATTGCACCACAAAGACGAATGAATGTGGATCTGGAATATCGATGCTTTTCAACGAAAGCCTCGTAACTGCAGCTTAAAACAAGCTGCAGTTAAGCGATATTCGTAGAAAATCGACGATATGTCAATGGTCCATTGTGGTAGTCCACCCCTACTGAGATTCGCGTCGTTTTGTACAACGTCGTTAACATTCTTTAACGTATCCGAGTAATCATCTAACCTGGTAGTGACGTCCTTAATAGAATACATTTAGACAAATGAAGAATTGTTAATAACAACCGTTTTCTTCTTTTGTATAAATGTCCTAAATATTAAGAAACGAAAATATATGAATATGTGTTTCAGCGCAGAAAACATATTGGAAAAGGAAGACTCGTTCAAAATTTGGCCTAAATTCGATGAAAATAGAAGATTTGTACTTTCAAAAAGGGGCGTAGACGAAGGGTGGTTTTATAACAGTGATAGGCAGGTCGATATGCTACGGTGCATTTGTTGTGTGAGAAAATACCTACCTGTCATACAAAAAATATACGGGTAGGACTTTTCAAAATGAAAACAAGATTAAATAAAGAGAAAAACATCTTACCTTCGTTTTTCTTGAAGTCCGATGGCAAGTTCAAATACCCCCAAGACATCTGTAGTTCGATTCGTCCGAGTTTTGTGTAATTGCGAAGGAACTTAATTAATATCTCAGGGTTAATTCACATTTTGTAGTCATTTACATTCGCAGAAAACATGCTGCTGTGGAACTTTCAACCGCCCAAATGTTTACGACCGAGTCCGAATAGTTCCGGATACGTAACGACGCAGCTCTGAAGAAGCAGATGTTTAATGAATTTCAAAATGGCCACATTACGGGTATTCTAACTTAGCCAGAGGACTCGCACAATAATTATTCACCCCTTTCCCAAACGGAAAAATTATAGGTTGATCCACTTAAAAAACTGACACAAATGACACAATGGATGCTATGAAAGATAGGATTTGTGTAAAAAATGGCATAGAAAATATTGAGACAAAAGGAGAAACTGCTGGTTATCAGCAGTTTCTTCTTTTGCCTCAATGTTTTCCCAAGCCTTTTCTATCAGGGACGTCAAAACCAGGTCTTGTTTGGGAAAGGGTTAATGAAATGGTTTAGAGATTTCTTGAAGAGGCTGAGAGATTATACATTATGATAACAATTTGTAGCTGGAGACAAAAGAATCTCAGACAACGGGCCACAGACAGTTTTGCCATACTTAGAGCGGATATGAAAAGAGAAAGGAAACCATTGCAAAAATAAAGCCAACAATTTAGGTATGTGAACAGTGCACACAAAATGAATAGATGTAGAATAACGGCATTCGAATACAATCTGACATCATGGCTTATGATGAAAAGCTCAAAGCTGTGAAGAATTTCAAAGACCTCGGATTAATAGTATCTAATGAAGGGCATCACACCGAATTACTAGTTAGTCACAGGGCTAAATTTTCGTCAAAAAATAGACCAGCAAAATTTTGCAAGTGGCTTTTGAAATCACTAGCAGATATGCAAATCCACTCGCAATTTGGTTTTTAACATCATTTATGTTTTCATACTGAAAAATAAAACACGATTCATTATACATACGCTCGTACTCAGTTGTTTTACTGTTTTAGTAGACAGAAACATAACTGAATGAATTATAACATGGTCAACCTGACTATTAAGATTGGAATCAACTAAAAGGAACTTAACAGTGACTGATCCAAGGTGAATTGTTTTTAGAACTTTGAACAGTGACTGATCCAAAGTGAATTGCTTTTTGGAAATTTGTCTTTGGGTGAATTTTCTTGTCCGCTCAATCTCTCGGTACCTATTTTACGGTGTTCAAAAATCCTTAACAGTTATGCTTAGTAGCTCTAAAATATGTGCATATCAAATTTTGGTTATGGTTCATTCATTTTTGACTGAGTTATGGTCCTTTGTTGAAAATTGCTATTTTTCGCAATATGAGTGGCATAGGTAAACTCTAGTACTGCTTATTTAACCCTTTCCCAAACGGCAAAATTTTACGACTGTCTAATTCAAAAATTGCTGCAGGTTGCTAAATGCTTGTTGGTAAAGGCTGGATATGTGTGTAATGTTGTATGGAAAATTTTGAGGCAAAAGGAGAACATGCTGATTATCAGCATGTTCTTCTTTTGTATCAATATTTTCCCAAGCCTTAACTATTAGGGACGTTTGGGAAAGGGTTAAATGCATGGTAAATGCTTTGTAACCTATGCAGCTACATTCGCAAATTTTCGCTTCCTGGTGGATTATCCATTGTAAACAGACTTTCCGTGAAATCACCTTTTTTGGAAAACACCTATTTCTACGATATGTGTATTTTATTACATTGCATGTATATCATGGCATTAAAATAATGAAATTTGTATCACTAATACAAATTGCATGATATTAAGCACATTTTGTAACTGCATTTTCCGTTGTTTTTTTTATGATTTACTGGTATAAATATGATTTCTATTTTAGGATAAAGAATTTAATCTATGAAATACCAAATCATATTTCAATTCCAAAGGAATACTGTGTTTAGTAAAAGGGAGATTTCATCATAACCTTTTACATGGAAATCCTTACTGGAACGTTTATCAATTCTTTTCTGTAAAATAGAAACATCGCTTGTCATTTTCGAAAAAAAAATAATATATGAATCAATTTTTATAGGAAAATGATAACGAAAATCAATAACTACCAGAAACGACTGCTTTTGACCCAAGTGCCATTACACCCAGACACAGTTCCAATTTGTTACTAAAAATAGTAACACTTTTTTATGCCAGATTGAGGCTCTGACCAAAATCTGAGCAAAGCATCCAACGTGCAATGGAAACGAACGGAGGAAAGAAGTTTAAGAGGAATCACACCCCGTTTAGGGATGATTCCTCTGTGAATCTCGACGGGATATCATTGACTTACTTCCAATTATGGCCTTTACCGGCTTTTAAGTCATTTTTGACCCTCCGAAAAAGTAGTATCCACGGATCTTTTGAGGACCTAGCCGCCAGGTTCAACTGTCATTTTCACGTTACCCCCCCCCCCCCCCCCCCCTTCCCCAACAGAAAATGTACGAAACATGCCATTTTCAGTGTGAAGATGATAATCTCAGTACCGACAGGTTTATGTAGTAGTCTATAGTACGGTGCGTTATGTCCATTTTTTAGGTTCTGCTTGATGTAAGTGAAAGAGGTTTCCATCATACGTTTTCATGATCTTAAGACATTGCTCTAATCATTTAACTTTGATGGACAGTTGTAAAATTAAAAATAATAGGAAAACTGGTGACTTAAATTTACAAAATTTCGAACCCGTAATTTTACAAATGGGCATAACTTTTTTAATAATCATCATACCTTTACAAAATTTGACATGTACATTTACAGGAATAGAACACACAGATTGTCATAATTATTTTTCGGCAATTTTTATATTTAAAGGTTGCTCTATAAGCAAAGCTCAAAAAGCTCTAATTCGAGTTTGAGCTCGAGATATTGCATTTGAAATAATTAAATTGTCACAGAATATTAGCCAAAGGCCGGACAATACAGAAAAACAAACAATCGTGACATTGTGTAATGTACTAAGACTCTAATAGAGAGAAAAAGATTGGTGGGTGGGGAAATCGTGTTGTTTTATTCTATCAGACGAAAAAAATCCACGTAGAGCTCAAGATATTGCATTAATAATAATCTAGGTCCCAAAAAATGTAAGACAAAGGCTAGACCTTGATGAAAAACTAAATCTCATGACATTAAAAAATGCGCATGACCAAATCACAGAGGAAGAAAGTGGTGGGTGGGGTAAATAATTGTGTTTTATTTAGTTTATATAACGTTTGGCCATTATACTTATTCAATAAACTGAACTTTATGAATCAGAACATTAAACAGGTCAATGACAAAACATGCACAAACAATTCAGTAAAGTTTTGTTTTGATTGGTTTATACATGTATTTGTAGCTTTTATAGTGAAAGAAAAGTAAAAAAAAAGGCAATTTCACATTCTATATTAACTTTAGATGTGTGATCCCGATCAATAAAAAATGCACATAATTATATGCAAGATCAGATGGTCCCCAACATTTTGTCAAAATTTTGTTGAAAGCGGCAATTTTGAAAAATTCAATGGCACATTGCTCTAGACGTGACGTTGCTATTCAGATGAAAATTTTACTGATGCAAGCTTTTATAGTCATCAACATATATAAGTTTTCTTTTTATTAGTCAATATTCGTGGCTGTTACACTGAAAAAAATGCTGAAAATGCGATTTTGTAAAATTTCAAGAGCAAAGTATTCTAATTTAAATTTTTGATTCCAATCAAGCTAACAATCGCCCTTACGCAAGCTTCCCATTTCTTATAAGTTTCATCTAGGTGAGACCGGGGCTATTTCGGCCCCGGGGCAAGTTCGGCTAGTGGCTCTTTTGAGCCTGTCGACAGAGATAGAGAGCTCTGACCCGGATTTTAATGTCACTCTTGACGAAGGCTTTTCGCAGAAGGTTTTTGGTCGAATTGAATACAAAAACATAGAATTTAGAACACGATTCTGATTTTTAGACACTTTCAGTATTTTTCCACATTTATGTAAGTTTTAATTTATAGTAATAAAGGATTAAGAATAAAAGATAAAGGATTCAAATTTCATTTTTGTATATTTATGAAGACAAGTAAGTCCTCTTTCATATTAAAACTAAGGATGAAGTGTTCATGTTATCTAAAAGAAGATATGGCGTGATGTTGACACCAGGTATGTCTGGGGCTAGTTCGGCCTTTGGGGTTGGGGCAAGTTCGGCCACCACCAAACTTGCCCATGAATAAAAATAGTAATCGCTGTTAGAATTGCCATTTCTTGACGACTCCGAATATATCAATTGTTCAGACCTAGCTCTAACAGAAATGTAAAAAATGGACAAATTCAAAATCACAGGCCGAACTTGCCCCAGCCTCTATTTGTTATCCCGAATGTCCCCTTACTCACGATGATTTGACTAATATAACAATGCTTTTTCAATCTATACCTTCATTTGGAAGTCGTATACAGATTCCTATGAATTCAAACAGTCTAAAAATCAAATATAAGGATTTATAGGCCTGTGCATACCTTGCCCCAAGGGTAGGCCGAACTTGCCCCATGTATGGGGCAAGTTCGGCCACCACGATCAAAACTCTAAAATTTGAAATTCTCTTTATTGAAAAGAAAAATATAAAAAGGACAGACGCAGTTTGAAAGGCTTTCGCCTGTCGAACTTAAATATATAAATCACGCCCAAATAACTTTCATACAATTCAAAATATGAGCAATCGAAATTAGGGGGCCGAAATAGCCCCGGTCTCCCCTAAATTGGTAAATATTTGTGGCTCGAAAAGGCAATTTCGTCAAATTCAATGGCACATAACTCTAGCTGTGATGTTCCAATTAAGCTAAAGAATCACATGTTTGAAAGATCTTAAAGTTAAGTTTTATATACTTGACCAATATTTGTGGCTAAAATAAAGCCGTATATGCAATTTTGTCTAAACCAAGGCACATAACTCTGAATGCTTGATTACAATCAAGCTAAAATCGCTCTTAAGCAAGATCCCACGGTCACCAATATTTCTTCCAAATTTCGTCTTAATAAGTCAATAGTGTTGGCTTTTATAGTAACAACAAGGCCGAAAAGCGAATTTAGTCAAATTCAAGGGTTGTTACGTTTCGATCAAGCTAAAAATCAAACTGATGCAAGATCTTACAGTACCGAAATTTCTGTCCAAAATTTCGCTCAATTCGTCTATAATTGTGGATATAAGAGGCAACAGAAAGTTTAGACATTTTATTTGATAAATTCAAGGGCACACAACTCCGACTGTTTGCATCCGTTCAAGCTAAATAAAATCACATATATAAAGTCTTAGAGTCAACAACATTTTGTTTAAGTTTTGTCATAATTGATCAATATTTGTGTTAATTATATAGAAAACAGGGTTGAAAAGGAAATTTTGTCCAATTCCAGGGCCCATAACCATGGATGTAAGACTCCGATCAAGCTAAATATTCCACTTATGCAAGGTCTTATGGTCACAAATGTTTTGTCCAAGTTAAAAATGGAAATTTTGTCGCACATAACTCGAGATCTAGACATGAAATTGCAATTGAACAAAAAAATTATCTGAAGCAAAGTTCTACAGTCACCAACATTTTGTAAAAAAGTTTTGCTATACCGGTAATTGGTCAACATTTGTTGCTATTATGGCGAAGATAGAGTGAAAAACGGTAGTTTTGTTCAATTTCAAGGGCACATAACTCTAGATGTGAGATTCAGATCAAGCTGACAGATACATCCATGCAAGGTCTTGTCATGACCAATGTTTTATCAAGGTTTTGTCAAGATGTTTCAAAATTTGTAGATGTTGTAGTGAACAAAAAGACAAAACACTTATTTATTACATTCAAGGGCATATAATTCTTTTCTGCTTCAATCAATCAACAAATATGTAATATGGGGAGATCTGATACGGACAACATATCATAAAAGTTTCCATTGATGTGATAATTAGGTGAACACGAAATTATATGGGAAAACTAAAGAAGAACGCGTTAAATAAAAACGTAACTTTTATGACGTCATATATACTAGGCAAAACTGCTAACGCATCACTCAGGTCTTTGTTAATATTTTTTAACGAATATTCAGAACACCTTCAAAATTTGCACATGCTGACTACCACCATTTGATAAGAGATCTATGAAATTTCATTGTAAATGTTACCTATCTAGTAAAATATTGAACTTTTAATAAGGACACCCTTAATTCTAAAGTTCATAAAGTCTGAAATTTGATTAAAATGGAAAATTCACGCCTAACTTTCAAACCTTTTGTATAGGCTGAAAGAGTTTCTGTTTATAAAAGTTACTCTTCAAAAAACAAACCGACCGCTTTAACTTTTTTATGGGCGCGTAATGTATTCCCACAGAGGCATTTTTACACCACTAATGCCGTAGGTATCATTGATGGCGTCGACGGTGACGTAGGTTACGTAGACAAAAAACGTATCGGTCTATATCCTATGAACTCTATGAGATACAGTCTTGAAATTTCACACATAGACAGGCCCCAGCAAGACCTTCCTCCCGACACTATAAAACTTGACATTGTGACCTTGACCTTGAAAAATTGACATTTTCTTTCAAAAAAAGTGCGTCTATGCGAGCTACGTTGTCCCGGAACAGCCCTTGTTATGTTAGATAGAAAATTAATTTTTTCAGACTTAAATTTCACAATAAACCAGCTTTCAAAATCAATTCAAACAAAAATGATTGAAAAAGATCACAAGTTACACGAGCCGAAAAACTGTTTTGGCACCCCTTTCGTATGACACGGTCACATAAGAAAGAAAACTTAAAAATAGTTTTATGAATGAGTGCAGAAACTTGTGGGATAAACATTTGCCAAATTATAAATCTAAATCTTTGACAATAAAGAAGTTATGTAATTTTAAAAAGTGATGCGTTAGCTCTTTTGCTGAGTATATAAAGTTCATTTTAAGGCCCACGGCTGTCCATCAAACTTTTTTGGTGACGTCTACTTATCCTTTTTTACGAATCCATTTGATTTAAACCTCTTTCATTTACATCAAACAGAATTACACAACGCACCGTACTACTACCTAAATCTCACCCAAAATGTGACTTGTGTAGGAACTTTTTGTTAATGCTCGACCTCCATGCTTAAATGAAACTTCGATATGTATGGAAGATCACTAGGGTGGAGGTCACATGATGGAGGTCATTTTAAGGTCACCAGAAGGTCAAAGGTCAACTAAGTGCAAAAATCAATGGTGTAGCAAGAAAATCCTCCATAACTCACTTAGTTCTGGATGTACACTGACAACTTTGGTATCAAAATGAAGCTGGAACATCCATCTTTAATTTGCAGTATAGATATGCAAATCAGCTAATTTGCATATGTAAGATTTTGATGATTTAATCAGAAATTTCGAAGATTTTTTTGTCATTTTTTATAGAATATAGTTGGAATATAAACCATAACTCACTAAGTTTGTGGTGTAGATTCACGAACTGGGTACCAAAATGAAGCCTAAACTCCTGTCCTCAAGTATAGGTATGCAAAATTGCTAAATTACGTATGCATGTTTTTTGATTAATATTCTAATTAATTGATGAAAATATCACCAATTTGTGAATATTTGAAATATACGGCGATCGGATTTAGAGAAATCATGAGAAAATTCTTTAAAAATCAACCATTCGGCCAATTTGAACCAAACTTGGCGTGAATGTTCTTTGAGTGACCCTTTTGATAATTTGGTATCAAAATTTTGATTTGTCAAAAAAAAAAATTGGGCGTAGCAGGGCGGGGCTTATCGGACTTTAAGAAATCACAAGAAAATTCTTAAAAAATCAACCATTGCACCAATTTGAACCAAACTTGGTATGAATGTTCTTTGGGTGACGCTTTTGTTCGTTTTAAAACAAAATTTCAATTTATCATTAAATGCGGGCGTGGCATGGTGGGCGGGGCTAATTCTACCTAATTCTCACCCAAAATGTGACCTGTGTAGGAACTTTTTGTTAATGCTCCGCTTTTATGATAAAAGTGTTCTTTAGGATATTTGCAATCGACCTAGGATAGAGGTCACATTCTCAAAGTCCCTTTAAGGTCATAATGAGGTCAAAGGTTAAATGAGTGCAATTTCAGGTATATGCATTTTAGATATGCTACTTTTTTGCATTAGAAATATCATTTTCAAGTTTAAACTGCTTCTATTTGTATCATAAATGCCTCGGTCTGAAATAATGCTGATTTGGCTGGAAAAAACACGTTTTATCGTGTTTTTGTTAATAATAAACACCAAATTCCCACTATTTTAGTGTATTTATTTTTCAATATGACCATTTCAAATTCTATAAAATAGAAAATGAAGCTTTCAAACTATTGTTTAATGTTTAAATATTTTAACTAAGACTTACTAGCAAACGTTACCTGCACATCACATGTACTGCAGTACTTTTTAGTGTCAAAAGAAACACAGCGAGGATTGTGTGCAATGGAATGGATAACAGCCACGGCCAAATAAGCTCTGCTTCAGGTAAAATAATTGTACAATAACTTTCTTATTTCTGCATCAATTTTCAAGCGGTTTGTTGCATGTTGATGCAGAAATAAGAAAGTTATTGCATAATTTCTTACCTGAAGCGGAGCTAATTTTGCCGTACTTGTTTTCAATCCCATGTCAGATGCACAATCCTCACCTTGAGAAACATGATTGTTGGTATTACGTTATTTGTATAGACAAAATAATGCACTCGCGCAAAATAATGAAAAAATTGTCAAAACTAGGATTAAACAACAATCATATGTCCATAGTCTTTATAATCATATCGAAACATGTTCTGTGATGATTATATAATTCAACGGAAAGAGCGTCTTTGTGTATCTGATATATCTGAAACTGTCATTAAAATCCGCACAAATAAACTAATTTACACTTTAGCAGTCACTTAAAGCAATTGCTATTAATCCAACCAGACTACATTTATAAATTCCACGATGTATAAATGGTTGAGTCTAGACTTTCTATTTCCTAACAGTTCAATGTCATAACAATGAATATTTACGGTTCGAGTACAATTCCAACATATGCAATTTGTCTATTGGCTTAAGTAGACTGGTATTGAAGCCTTTCTCAAACAATACCTGGTTTTGAAGTCCCCGGAAAAAGGACTTGAGACAACATTGAGACAAAATGATAAAATGATGAAAAACAATATTTTCTCCTTTTGCTTTTATATTTTCTCTGGTATATTGTACACATATCCTATCTTCATAAACACCCACTGAGTCGTCTGTAGCAGCTTTTAAATTGGTCAGACAATGTTTAGTTCAATTTGAAGTCTGATGTCAGTTCAATGTCATAACATTGAATATTTACAGTTCGAGTACAATTGCAACAGATGCAATTTGTCTATTGGCTTATGAGTAGACTGGTATCGAACCCTTTCTCAAACAATACCTGGTTTTGAAGTCCCCGGAAAAGTGACATGAGACAACATTGAGACAAAAGGATAAAAAGTTGAAAAACAACATTTTCTCCTTTTGCTTCAATATTTTCTCTGGTATATTGTACAAATATCCTATCTTTATAAACATTGTGTCGTCTCTAGCAGCTTTTAAATTGTCAGACAAAGTTTAGTTCAGTTTGAACTCTTAAAATTTCTCCGTTAGGTAAAGGGCTAAACCATATCGTCTTGGTCTATGTCCTGTAGAATATCCTCAAATCCAATAGGATTAGCACAGTCTATGGCTTCACAAGCACATTCGAACATGCAAACCTGTCCTGAACGGTAGCATTTGCAACGAGATGTGCTGCACTTTGTTTTGCATCCACATGATATCAACTGTGTACAAGCGGATGGAACGGCTGCCAATCTCATCCATACAGGCTTCAAACCTTCGCCGTCGTCTTTCCAGCCTCCACACCTTTCAGGATCCTCTGCAGTAAACGTTGGATCATCTGCTGATATCCATATCTTTGCCTGTTCATTGCATCTTGCTAGGTGGAGTTGCAGAGCATCTCTCGTGGGAGGTAGTAGCTCAAGTGCTTTCCTGGCTTTCATAAAGAGCCGATACCTGCAGATGTCAATGTCTGGAGCATGAGTTTCCGCAGAACACCCATAAAGTCTGCAAAGGTACCGTTCTATATCCTCAGGAGTCCCATCACGGCCAACAGCTTCTAACAGTTCTGGACTTTCGACATACCTTTTCCAACAGGACTTCTTACTGATTCCACTCAAAGACGAGGTTGTATCACAACCTGTCAATGAATGGAACCCAAGCAGGTTGTGGAGGACGGCAGTATCTAGTTTCATAGCAATACTATGTACAGGGAAGCATTTCATAGACTTTGACGTTCCTGACACCATCCATGTTTCAACACTCACTGAACCAACGTGGTAGAGAAGTAGCAATAGCACGTCAGTGTCTTTACATTTCACAACAATCCTGCCATAACCTGAACTGATTGCGCTCTTCGCATGTATGATGATACGGGTGTCTGCCTCTTCATGGTCAACACACAAGTCTTTTGCGTCGAAAGTGTTAGCTTTTGTATTTTCTGGGTCTTTAAATCCACCAGCAGCTTCCAAAGTAGCGCCATCAGGTATTGATACAGATCTCGATAAAATTTCATGTGAGAGAAACTCTGCTAAGTCTGCCTTGTTCTCATCTAGGGCCATGAACTGATCCCAAGATTGCGGTAGTGGAACATCAGGACTGTCTATAGCCTTGCGTATGGGTCGTCGTTTCCCTGTCCTTTTGGATCGCGTGGAAGCCTTTTTAGATCTTTTCCCCAAATACCGATCGAAAACAACATCTACTCGTGTCGTTTTATCACTAAAGTTGTTGACAACTACATCAGCAAATACTTTAGCATAATCTCTGAAGGTCTTGCAGCTCTGTGGTTTTCCTAGAGACTGTATAAGTGCATGACCATCAATGATGACGCAAGTAGCTATGTCTCTCTCCGGGATTTTCTGAGGCGTCTCAACGTTTAGATCGGCTGTCAAAACACTCATTATTTGGGACTTAGCAGTGCTGCGCATTCTTCCAGTGGAATCCGCCAGTGAGAGGGGAACAGGCGAGAGTTCGTGTTTCAAAACACCGGCTATCTGTACGTCTCGTCCAGAGTTTGAAGCATTCAGTAATCCAGAGCTCTAGATAATTTTTTGACGCAAGGAGTATTTACCCCTCAAAATCTTTTCCAATGCGTATTTCCAGATATTTTTTGGTGGCAATGAGTATTTACGCTCTTATTCGGGAAAGGATTAAAATTAACAGGAGCGCCCCACCGGAACAACCTACTTTCATTTTCGAGGACATCTAATCGCGCTATGATCGGTTTTCGACCATCAAGACTTATCAGTGTATTTTTCTGAACGAGATTACCATCGTGGACTATCTTTGTCTGTATAGTACTGTAGGGCCTCTTCAGAAATAATATCGGCCAAAATCGCTTTACCATGTGCTCAGAAATGGATTTACTCGCTTCCCGATTTAATTAAAAAGAAAACAAACTTCTTCGAGTTGAGGTGTCGGGTTGCAATTTCCTATTGACGAAGTGATGCAATGGCCTGATATTTACCATCCAATCAAAATCGAGGAAATGATTTGCTCCGTATAAAAAAAATAACGGAAATCAACGATTGACTGAAATTCAAACAAAATACACCACCCGGCAGCATTCGGTAGATCTACGGAATAGTCGATTGTCATCTGCATTCGCTCGGCTGGTGATGTAATCAGTATTCCCCAATAATTCCCGGTTTTGATTGGCGGAGTCGTATTAGATACGCTATTTTACAGACAAAAACGTTATTTTTAATCTTTGGAATTTCCTATTCTATGTGTTTCATCAGGCGCTCTTCGATCTTGCTACGCTAACTGACGATTATCAAATGCGTATTCCTTATTTCGAATGCGTATCTGTACGCATTTTTATGAAAGCAAATGCGTATTTAGATCAAATCAGTGCGTATTTTACACAAATACGCATCCTATCTGGAGCTCTGCAGTAATCTCTGTAGAATTTTCTTGTCTGCTTTCAGCACCTTTGATGCTTTTACCTTTTCGTTTGTTGAACTTTTGTACAAGAACGCAAACGTTTTGGAGTTGTTTCTCTTAATCGGGGCAAAGAAATTGACACTTCTTTCTTCTAGTCTTTTTCTTGTAAATGCTTTCACAATATCACATCCTCTTGTCTCACAAGAGAGCAAATCACAGGAAATTGCATCGTCACAGACATCTTTAGTGGCGATAGATATTAGCTTTGAATCGTCATTTTGGCTGTCACTGTTGTGTTTCTGGGTTTCAATTCCAAACACATCCAAACTTTCAAAGCTGTTCACCAGATCTATCACTTTTGACTCTTCTGACTTTACTCTGGTTTTCTGTGAGTCATTTCTATGAGTAGTTATTTCTTCGTCATCATCAAATAGACCAAGCATCTGTTTTGTCCTCTGTGACACAGTAGATCTGGAAGACCATGTGATACAGAAGCGATCCCTAGCCTGATCTGTTCTCGTAATCCCTATCACTCCTCCTGCCGTTTTGCATATTTTATTAACCCATTCCGTTGCATGGTCAACTGGTACCTCATTAAAAAAGTTATTACTACGCTTTACAACAAAGTTTCCAGCCAAGAACTCCTCGTAGACCTCTGGCGCTGTTACTTCTAGGGCTTTCATATCTGCGAGATATACCGGACCCCATCGGGCGTAGTTAATGTGGTCATATATTGTAAGCCATGGTAACATTCCACTAAATGCCTGAACATGTAAGGACCAATCACCGATTCTCTGCGCTCTTATGAAACTGAGAAGAAGTTCAACCATTCTCAAGTAAGACAGCCAATATGCGAAGTTCTTCAGCGTGGACATGTCTCTATCAAACTCTTCAAGTAGATCTGTAATATTGTTATCTTTAATTGCTTTGGCCAAACTACTCATCTTCTCATATATCTCCTCCCGTTGATCCTTTGAACTTATTGCTGACACAACCTTTTCTACCTGGAATTCAATGTTTGGAGTCGCCACATTCTTTCTTATCAACCAATCTCTGAAATACCGCAACTTGAGACGCCATAATGCCTCGTAGGTCAGGAGGTGTCCACGCACACCTCGGTAATAAGCCTTACCTTCCAAAACCTTGGATGCTGTGTTTTGACTAAAGATTCCTGTTTCAACCCAAATATCTTCTAATCCAGAGTACGCCATGTGCTGTCCGATGGCACGCAAAAAATTGAAACATATGTGGAGCCCTCCCATACAAAAAACTACATTCTTGTAGGCGTTTTGGTTTGCCCAAAGGAGTTCTTTGCCTTTACTGTAGAGTGGCTGATCAGCAGTGATTACGGTAAATGTTTGTCCTAGCAATCTCGTTAGTGCCTGAAATTTATTAATGACAGTAGTAACAGTATCATAGTCATCTGCAGGCGCTTGGAGGATAGGTAGCATGCCTACGTTTGTGATTGGGTGACTAATGACACAACCGCATTCGTTATATGCTCCCCAAAGAGGTACTGGTTGATCTGTACTTTCCGGATGGTGGTTTCTTGTCACTATCCAAGTGAGGTTTTGGACTTGTGATTCCTTAATCTGCGAGTTCTCGCCTAGCCACAACGTCATATCAAGGTCACATCCCTCTGGTAAACCGGGTGGATTTCTATCTGAGCTAGGAAGTTTGGCCTTATCTAGTTTATGAAAGTTTTCCATTGCGTCTTTGTCCAAAACCTTTGGCTGCAAGTCAGACGCAAGACTTTGTAAACATTCTGAGCCTCCAGATTTCCGTTGCCATGCAGTAAGTTGTGTGCTGTGAAGCGTGTTCTTACCATCAATGGTCGCTTCAAGGAGATCAATATTGTCAAATGAGCAATGGAGGAATGTTCCCGTCTGAATACCTTCCGGAATATACACATATCCATCTCGCTTATACTTGTCTAATAGAGTATTTGCCATTGCATTATCAAAGGCTCTTACTGTTCAGATAGGTATGCAATGGTTGGCAGCATGAAATAGGTTCACTAGACCCTCTGATCTAGTTGCTTGATGCAAGGTTAGAGCCAATCCAATATGCTTCGGAGTCAACTTCTTGCCATTAGACATACCAAAAACAATATCTTGTGCTATGCTACAAACTCTTTGTTTTGTTGTGGTGTCAGTCTCGGATTCGTCATCATAGGTCTCTAGCGCTGTCGTCCCACCAAACAGAAGTGTTAAGAACAAATACAGACTATCTGGAATAACCTTTTCCACGTGTTTCTGGTCTATATTTTGCCATGCAAACTCATGGCCTGGTGATGTTTCCATATCAGCTCTTAGGCGTAATGCTACATGTAACATCTCTTGCATAATATTTGTGTCAATGTGATGAATGTGCGGGGATTCGTCACTAGAGGATTCTTCAGACGATTCGGATCCAGAACTTACAAATAGCTCGCACTTTTCAACTTTAGACAAAGAATGTGACACTACGTAATCAGAACTATCCCCAGGATACATAAGAAGTGATGCCCTGACGTCAAGTGGGCGCACACAATTTGCTTTTCCCGCTAATCTCTCCCCAACATCAATATAAAACCACTTTCGTCTAGTCATATACCTTTGTGGAATTTCTGAATCAAGTTCATTTGTCATGGCCACATATTTATTCCAAACTACTCCCATGTCGTACACATGCCCTTTGGTCAAACATTTCTCTAACTCTGAGCACAGGTGTCCCATTACCATATCTGTCTCACTAACATTACGCACATTCTTTGATTGTTTTTTAGTATTTCTTTCAAACTGAACTAAACACTTTAAATGATACTTCCCTCGGCAGCAATTAAATCGCTCACTCCAGATAATCTAACGCGCATAACAGGATCCGTTTCTGAAGCAGATATAATGGCTTCTGACTTTTCAAGATAATTTACACTATGTAACACGTGTTTAGCTTCCCTTGTCTGACAAAACATACACTTCTCCCAATCCACTGGACAAGTTGATGCTCGACGACTCGTACTAGTAGAAGGTTCGTCAATCTCCTCCGTAGGATTAATCTCTTGCACATTTTCCTTGTACCGTTTTTCTATTCGAGAAATGTTAGTGGCGGAACAGAAAGATGCATAGCAGTTCTTATGCCATCTAATTTGAGCAGACTTCCATTGATCTTCTGAGAGTTGTTCTAATCTATCTAACAATTCCAAATTTGATAGGTCCCTCCATTTACGTCTTTTCTGTAAAATTTCGGCAACTCTGTCTCTCGCGTCATTGGAAGCATCTCTAAATTTATCACTTTTCTTTGATTGACAAAACAAACATAGTTCAAATCGAGTTTTTCTATCGGACGACTTTCTCTTCAACACGGCAACGGGCTTCACATCCATATTTGTCTATCCTTCACTCACCACTGGTATCGTTTAGTATTATCGACCTTCATTGACATTGTTGTGAGGCATAACGATTGTTCATGTGTGCATCTGAAAATAAAAGACTTTTCATTTCAGAAGTCTGTGTAGATCTTGTAAATTGTATAAGCGTATCCCTATATTATCTATTCTGACACGCAAAAGAAACTGTCCGAGCAGTTACAGAGAAATATTGCTTTTTCAGTCAAACAAATAATAATACAAATTATTGACTGTAGGTTGGCATATTGGCATACATTTGAACGAGATTTGACCATTAACAGTCCTTTACTTTAAGTAACAGGGGATGAAAAGTAAAGGTTGCAGACTAACTGGTGGCATTTTATTTATTCATTGCTTTTGTGACTTTATTCCAGTATTTCAATATAAGCTAAATACCTGTTTTTACTTCTACGTTAATTGATCAATTCAAGTGTTTTTTTAACCACTTGGAATTAAAATCTGACAAACTAAATTACTGGATCATTCCCAAAGTCACAAAATCCCACGAGCCTGCTTTTCTCTCCCTTCCTGTTATTTAAATATAAGGCAAACTTCAGTAACTGGCCGAGTTTCAGTATATTGTAATTTCAGTATAATATAATCATCGTTCAGATCAAGCATTTTTTTTGTAAATTTTGATACCGCGTATGATTATACATGAATGTATTTTGCTTAAATAAGTGTACAATATATTCCTGTAACAATATGCACTTTTTCTTTTGCATGTCAGTATATACATGTATATATTGACATTGAGCTCTTCTCTACATCTTTGAATTGCCTCAGGAAGAATTCGTACCATAGAATAATCGATAGCAAAATTGCAAACCATTTCCTTGAAGACGAATCTTAAAGTCACATCACTCAAGCTATTCGATAGAAAACAACATTAGACCTTTCCAAAACGACAACATTTACGCTTTTCAAAATTGAAAAGCTGCTGCAGACCACAAAACAGGTGTAAAAAAACAGGAAAAATGAGCCGTAAAGCTCAGAAATTATCGAGAAAACAAGAGAAAATGCTGATAATCAGCATTTTCTGCTTATGCCAAAATGTTTTCCCGAGAATTTTCTAGTAGGCAAGTCAAAACCCGGTCTGGTTTGGGAAAAGTTTACTTGTATGAAATCTAATAAGAACATGACAGAAAAATATCTTATCTTAATATACTTAAATGTTTAATTACTATGTGAACGTATAAGCCCGGAAAATTAATCCAGAACAGACCGGTACCGATATGTACATAGAAAACCAGGCAGAAATAGCCCTGTCATGTAACTCGTACACACTGGTAGGGTACATTCTACAACATTATATTTTCAAAATATTGAGAAATGTCATATCGTCGGTGTAAATGCAAAACCTCGTATGTCGATTCTTGCGATTTTCAAAGTACAAACTTGTGTGTCCCGTTTAGACAATTCTAGCAGGTTGTGAGATTTTTTACCAGTCAGTATCAATGATACATTATTTATGAACAATACGTCCAAATTTCAAGTAAAACATTTCAGTTTAGGAAAAGTTGCTATACTTTTTCCCTCCCCTTTAAAATTTTACAAACACGAGATACGGGGTTTTGCATTTACAACGACGATATATGCATACTTGGTTATTACCAAAAACCTAAACACAATGGGAAAATAGCATGATTGTGGCGTCGCAGCTTTCATTGCATGGGTATAGTCAGAAAATTTGTAATGTTGGAGTCCATGGCATAATCTCTTGTGAAAACAAATTTCTTCATTTCCCACAATGTGTTCTACCCAGAGAGACCAGAAATGGAAATTCACATTCACTTTAAATTGTCGTCTGTAGGCCTAACTGATAGATCTACCACTTTGAATTTAGAAGAATCAAAACTTTTGTCACATGGTAATGTCTTCTGGGGAGGGGGGGGGGGGGGGTCCCGAGCATCTCGAGGTCTGTTCTTTACATTGTTCGTGGAGAGAACATTGGGCACACTTGAAAAACAATCATGTAGAAGTCCAGGCTTCTAGGACTCCGCCTGGATACGCGCCTGCATCGAACAACAGAACCGAAAAGTATCCCACATCCTATACAAACCATACAGATCTATAACTGCTTGAAAATATAATAAAGATATTTAGCTGTTAAAAGACCCTAACTTACACTGGGGGGTATGAATACGACTTAATTTCGGACCAAAATCGGTTTTCATTGTGAAAACCGCTGGAATATTTTCTATCTACAAATGGCGTATATTACTTAAGGGGAGATAACAATTGTCAAACATTGTGTAAGAATATCAACGGGATTTAACTATGCAACAGCAAATTGCGGATGCAACATTAAGGGGGGATAATCTTTATGATATGGTAAGTATGAAAATATGGTACCTGCGGCGGATCCAGGACTTCCGTGAGGGCGGGGGGGGGTTGTAGGGGTGTTCGAGAATACCAAAGGGTTTCCTTTTTTCCTATTATTACGCAATCTTGACTGAGGGATCTTTCGCACATATGATTCAATCATTTAATTATGAAGGCTGAGCATTAACAAAAAGTACCTACAAACGTGTTTTCCAGGGCATTATTTCTATAATACATGTAGACTAGATATTTTATCAAATAATTAAAAAATCATTAAAAATCGTGCATATGCAATTAAGCTTATTTGCTTAACTGAACTTGAGGATAGAAATTTAGGCTTTATGGTTGAATCCAATATGTGACTTTGGTGAGAAACTTAATGAGCTATGGCTAATGTTCCAAATTTATTCTAAAAATTGACCAAAAAATCATCAAAATTTCGAATTAAATCTTAAAACTCATGATATGCAAATTAGCTAATTTGCATATCTTTATTGCGAAATAAAGATGAATGTCTAAGCTTTATTTTCATACTAAAGCTGTCAGTTTACACCAAAAACTAAGTGAGTTATGGTGGATTTTTGTTCTTGCTATACCCATTATTCCATTGCTTTTTTGCACCTAGTTGACCTTTGACCTTCTTGTGACCTTAAAAGGACCTTTATCGTGTGACCTCCACACCAGAAATCTTCCATATCTTTCGTTAGACATGGTGGTCGAGCATTAACAAAAAGTTCCTTCAGAAGTGTTTTCTAGGGCCTTATTTCTATAATTTTGGTAGACTAATTTCTCTAAAGTCTGATAAGCCCCGCGCTGCCACGCCCACTTTTTTGTCAAATGAAAATTTTGATAACAAATGTTCAAGCGGGTTACTCAAAGAACATTTATGCCAAGTTTTGTTTAAATTGGCCCGATGGTTGATTTTTAAAGAATTTTCTTATGATTTCACTAAGTCTGTTCACTTTGTGTATCAAATATTTACAAATTGGCGATATTTTCATCAATTAATTAGAAAATTAATTAAAAATCGTACATGTATAATTTAGCTATTTTGCATAACTACACTTGAGGGCAGATGTCAAGGCTTTATTTAGGTACCCAATTCATGAATCTGCGCCATTAACTTAGTGAGTTATAGCTAATGTTCCAACTATATTCTGTAAAAAATGACCAAAAAATCTTTGAAATTTCTAATTAAATCTTCAAAATCTTACATATGCAAATGAGCTGATTTGCCTATCTATACTGCAAAATAAAGATGGATGTCCCAGCTTCATTTTGATACCTAAGTTGTTAGTCTAGACTAAGAACTAAGTGAGTTATGGCGAGTTTTCTTGCTATACCATTGATTTTTGCACTTAGTTGACCTTTGACCTTGTGGTGACCTTAAAAGGACCTCTATCATGTGACCTCCACCCTAGTGATCTTCCATACATATCGAAGTTTCATTTAGGCACGGAGGTCGAGCATTAACAAAAAGTTCCTACAGAAGTGTTTTCTAGGGCCTTATTTCTATAATTTAGGTAGACTATAGATAGATAATTCATTTTACAGCGGCTTAACCCTTTCCTAAACGGCATCTGATTCAATTTGGAAGCTCTTGCAGACAACAGAATGGGTATCTTGAAAGTAGGATTTTTGTGTGTGCAAGGGGGATCTAGAGGGGGTTGGGCGGGATGTCCGGACCCCCCCCCCCCACTCCCTGAATCAGCCGAAAATTGAATGTTGACTATAATTAAAGCGTCAAAATAATGTTATATATTAATTTAACACATTTAAGACATCATTTGGCCGTGGACCCCCCCCGCTGGCAATAGGGCTTCGACCCCCTCCCCCTGAAAAATACAGTTATGTAGTAAAGAAAACTTTGAGGCAAAAGGAGAAATTGCTGATTAAAAGTATTTCATTATTTTGCGTCTTGAAAGGATTTTGAAACAATATCTATAAGACAGTCAAGGGCAGATCTAGAATGGGGTCGGGGGTGCGGACCCCGCCTTGAATGGGCCGAAAATCGAATTTTGACTATACAACGTTAGTACAGTATTTAACATTAATTCAAAATTCACAAATTTAAAGCCATCTTTTGGGCTTATATTTCAGCCATGTATATTTATTTATATAATTGTCCACTCTCCGCGGCTGGGAATCCATCATGGAGGTGTGACCTGTCCATTATTGGCTCTAATCTAGAGCACAAACACATGCAAAATATTACCACTCACACTTGGACAGTACTTAGGAGCTCACTTGCTTCTGCAAAATTGATTTAATTTTTATTGGGTTTTCAAAAGCAGTAGCTCATCCTGAACTTGCATTGTGGTAAAGGGCGATGGAGACAGAGTACGAATGATTACAAGCCAAAAAAATCTCTTTTTTCAATCAAAGTTGCAAAAATATTCCTGTAACTTAAAACCCTGATAATTAACGCAAATGACTGTAGAAAATATTCTTAGTACTTAGGCAGAATAATTAAAAAATGCTCGCGTGAAAATAACGACTCGCCAAATGAATTATATAGTAAAACGACCACGTGACCTTTTGTTTGCTCTTATGCATACACAGGTCACGGTTAAAAATTTAAACTGTGTCTGGGTGTACAAAATTTTAATTAGCTCGATATATTGATTTCGCTTACAGTACGACCTCACAACGTTATGATAACGTCATTTATCCTATGACCTATTTCTACGGCGAAAAAACAGATGACCCCATAATTCTCTCTCGCACCGCTTTTTGACGGTCCATTAACGTGGACATACATGTATATTAATCATAAGCAAGGCTTAACGTTTGTCTATGAACGCATTTTGTGTACTGTAGGCCACTCGTAATGTGAATCTGTAGTGTAGTCTTGTGATTGTTATAACGATTTTAAAATTTAGCGGCTGGCGACTTTATTTAAGGTTTACGAACTGAGAATGAAATACAGAGCCTGAGGCGAAATTTGAAAAGTGCCAGTAATTCCTAAACTGTGTTACATTTCCATTCCAAATACAAACATAAGCATTTCGTATGGTTTAGAATTCTGAATTAATGCATACTTATGGAAATATTTGACAAAAATGTTCAAAATTACCTCCCTTGCATATGAATATAGAGTAAAATAATATTTTGTAAATTATTTTCTTCTTGAAGCATAATCTTGAAATCCGGCATGGTGAATCGACTTATGTGAGGTGTATTTACAAGTGTGTGTAATTTGATGCATTTCGTATGGCTAGAAAGTGGTGTTTTCATTCTCAGTTTGTAAGCCTTAAATACACACTGATCAGGCTTTGACTCACATTTAATATAATTTTTTCCCTAAAGTAAAATTGGAAGCCTGATTGATGTTATACCGCATCTTAACACGATTGATAAAGTATTATGCAAACTGTTTATCAAATGTTAGATAAATTACATGTATAATATGTTTGTCGGGGTTCAACAAAATTCAGTATGCATGCAATTGCTCGAAAAACGAATACATCCGTATTCGTGTAGATATCAATATTTCATATTATATTTCCTGTTTTATTAGAATCGAAATAATCAGCAAGACTTCTCGTTAAATAATCCACTCGGGTAGTGTTCTCAGAAAAGTGGTCAATTAACGATAGACCACGGTAGAAATCAGATTTATTATGAAGTAGGGACATTTCTTCCGTCTCTGGAATTTGTGGATACATATATGTGACGTATAGGCTTACTTTTATTTTTTTTTCAGGATTGAAAAAATAACCAAGGAGCTCTTTGTGAAGTGAAAGTCTTCACTAACTTAAGAACTATGAACATATCCATTTCGCTTCTTGGATTGAATAAAAACCGGCGACAAGAGTGGGATTTATGAACCGAAATTTCCCATCCTTCTGTAATGTCTTCGACACCGCCAAATTATACACAAAAAGAGAGTTCATCGATAGTATAACTAACAACAGATGTCCTGGCTATTCAACACATCCATCACAAGCTATTAGCTACCTGACAGAGCATCACTAGCTTTTATATAGGGATGCTCTGCAAGGTCATTTATCGTGAACTATGCTAGTTATTGATAATCGTACTATACCCATTCATGCTATGTTCTATACCGTAATAATTTTCTATCAGGAATCCTTTTAGCACATCTTGTTACACGCGTTATATTCGACTGGTTATACAAAGTAATGTCTGAGTTGATAACCAAACTATCGCATGCATTAAAACGTTTCTGGTTAGAGAACGGTACGGTATAAAATGACGCAAGAAATAAGAATCTCTTTGTAAAATTTCTCTCTTTTGTCTCTTTTTTATTTTCATAAAATAATAAATCTAATATTTCAAAGAAGTTTTAAATAGATAACATATTATGTATGACAATTGTAGATGTCAAATTGGTGTCAAATTCAGTGCAGGCTCACGGCATATTTTTACTTCAACATAATTCCTTTTTCTTGTTCATTTCAACTGCAGATAATGGGAGTCACGTGCTTAGTACTCGCTTGATGATAACATTGTTTGACATTGTGGTGTATTACGAAGACCGCTTATGTTCAGACTGTCAGAACGCCTTTTCGGTGTACAGCCTAGGAAACAAGTACTGCTCTCTAGAAATATTTCCCAATACATTATAGAGGCTACCTGGCTCACACGTGAGCTATATCACAGACTTTTACCAGATACTGTATACGAAAATCAAATATCTAACATTGTTCCCTTTTAGCGATTTCGTAAGAGACCCTTGTTTAGACGATTATAATTCAAAAGGGTTGAATTAACATTGAAACAAAATAAGGAAATCCTGTAACTTGCCAGTTTATTCTTTTTTCCCAATACCCTGTGTGCTACATACCGAAATGCACAACTTCTTACTTATTATTCGTATACACTAGCTTTCAAATAGAAGCCTCTTTTTCTCTATTTGGGAAAATATTTTTTAGCTTTCTGACAGCTTAGAAGTACGATGTACGGAATTTGCGCATTTCTTCGTGACACACAAAATTATGCAGGATGGGTAATCATAACTAGTTAAAAACTTTAAAAGCTCCTTTGAAATGGGCGTCGACATGATAAGATCTGAGATAGGTGTGCGAAAAAGTAAAATCTGAAGTCAAGATTAATGGTATTGTAAATTATCATATTTCATCAATATGATGTGCAATGAATCGACATTTTTGCTTTAAAATGAATTTGGGTCGCAATTTGATACTCGAAAAAAGGTAAAAAACACACTGATAACAGATGCTATATTTTGTAATTGCAACCAAATACAGAATAAAAAAAATACGCAAATATTCTATAAAGAAAACAAGGCATAAATTCTACGCAAACTTAAAAAGATGATAAATTATTGCAGTATCAAAATACTAAAAGGGGAAAACAAACATACACCTCCCTAATCCTCTCCCCACCCCGCCCCTAAAAAAAGAAAGAAAAAACAAAAACGACAACAACAACAAAAAAACCCCAAGCCAAAACAAAGCATAATAATAACCAAAAACTCTAACAAACAAGTCTACACCCAAAGCAACGTCAAGCCAAATACAGATAAGATCACTACATATCACGTGATAAAGCAACATCATCATAATCATCCTGTTTAAATTATCCAGGATTTCGATTAGTCCTCTGGTGATGGTAGGGCCTGGTGACCCAGTCTCGAACGGAGTCGTCCTCTCCACGTCTGCGGTCTAGAGGGGTTATGTTGATTAGTCCAGAAAACTCACGGTCTTGCCTGACAACTCCTTCCCATGTTAGCTTGGGTCTGCCACGAATTCTATTTGCCTGGATGTTTAGGGATCTCACATTCGTCAGACAGCCGGTGTTTCTTTCCACGTGATCTAGCGATCTCAATCTGTTACCCCTCGGGATTTTTGAAAGGTCCTGGATACCCATTTGCGAGAGTATGCTTTCAAGGGACACCTTGTTTGCAGGCTTGATGCCGCAGATCCACCTGATCATGGCAATTGTAGAAATTCTTCAATAATTCTGTTAATACGAGATCGATTTGAATTCGGTGTAAAGTAGAGGTGTGTAAATGCCATTGATATGATACTATAAAACACAATCTGGTTTTGACGTCTTAAAAATAAACAAGAGCTTCCCAAAGCGGCGCATATACGCCCGAAAGGGGCTTGTCAGTAAAATTGGCCATTTTTTCGATTCAAGGGCAGTTAATTCAAACATGGAAAGTTATCAAAAGTTTTTGTTTCCACACACAGACACCATAGAGATTCATTGTGGCTAGTTTGATTGAATTCTGGTTGAAACTGTAGGAGTTGCGACACGGGAAATGGGCATTTTTTTTTAAAAAAAATGGCATTTCCCTTATTTTCAAGGGCAGATAATTCAAAAATGAAAGAAGTTATCTAAATTCTGTAAGCGGTATGAACACCTTGACACCATGGTGATTTACTGTGGCTAGTTTGATTGAATTCGGGTTGAATCTGTAGGAGTTGCGCACACGAGAAAATGGGAATTTTTGAGAAAATGGGCAGTTTTCCTTAAATTCAAGGGCAGATGATTCATAAACGAAAACAGTTATCTAAATTCCGTAAGCGGTGTGCACAACTAGACACCATGGAAAGTCATTGTGGCAAGTTTGATCAAATTCTGATCAAAACTGTAGGAGAAATTGCGCACACAAGAAAATGGGCATTTTTTTTAAATTCAAGGGCAGATAATTCAAGAACGAAAAGAGTTAATTAAGTTCCGTAAGCGGGATGCACAACTAGACACCATGGAGATTCATTGTGGCAAGTTTGATTAAATTCCAATCAAAACTGTAGGAGGAGTTGCGCACACAAGAAATTGCTAACGGACGGACAGACGGACGGACAGACGGACAGACAGACAGACGAGCGGGGCCATAACATAAAACGACCCTTCGGGCGTATAAAAAGGGCTTTAGGAAAACTTTGCTGTTTGGTACACGATTAAAAAGATGGTTCTACTATTAGGACTTCGAAAATGTGACTCTTGATCTTGGCTGCATAGTTTAGCACTAATCCTAGCTCTTAACCCTTTCCCAAAGAGCACACATTTGAACTGTTCGAATTCTAAAGCTGCTTCAGACTGCAAAATTTGTGTTGATATGATAGATTTTGTGGTACAATATAGCATGAGGAATATTGAGCCAAAAGGAGAAAATGCTAGTTATCAATATTTTCTTCTTTTGCCACAATGTTTGCCTAAGCCTCTTATAATGGCGACAACAAAACCAGGTCTTGTTTGGGAAAGGGTAAATGTCAGGCATCTAGCAGAAATTGTTTTGTATAAAAAACTATCGTTTACCCTTTCCAAAAGAACACATTTTTGGCGGACCAATTCAAAAGAGACTTCACATGATGTACAATTATTTCCCTGTTACCAAAATAAAAATATCATTTCAAGAGGCAGTGATAAGAGAGGGTAGATCTAATGAGTTTTTTTTTTCTCCCAAAATTTTAGTCATTCGTGACGAAAAAGATAACAATCAAAATATGTTGCAGTCTACTGCAGCCGGATACACTTCATTTGTATATTTTATTATCCTACTTTACTTTAATAGCAAGAAATTTTGTGCTAAAAATAGACTGTGTTTGCCGTTATGTATTAATAGGCCGTCGGTGTTGTTAAAAAATCTCAAACCTACGGCTTGGTTCAAGCCGTAGATATGTGATTAATAACAACATCTACGAAATACAATTGTTTGTCCCAAATTACATCACAGTTTAGTTGATACAGTCGTTCCATATAACAGATAAGGGTGGAAAATGTCTCTCTTTCATTGCAGATTTCATTTATTGTTCATCTATCCCTAACTTTAGGGCACACATTGGATTCCCTTTCGTCGAGGCGACTCGAATTGGTACCCACACCGCAGTGTTTGGAATTGAAATAAGAAATTTAGAATTCCTTTATCCCCTCATTACAAAATGAGATGTTTTTGTTAAAATCTTTTTCCGTATCAAGAGAATTTACAATACGCCGATGATCACATTATGTAGGTGTCGAGCCCGGATAGCTCAATCTGAAACGTCGGTGTCTCAATCTAGGGGTCGTGAGTTCGAACCCCATGCAGCTGGGCCAATATCCTTTTTCACATATGTCTGTCACCAATAGATGTGAGTCATTTAAGTGAATAAACAGCTTGAGACATAGATCGGATATTATAAAAGTTCTAGTACAAGAAATGCCAGAAATCCACGGCTATGTGCTCCAGCTACCGACATATCACTATAGCAGTTGAAAGAAGCGTTTCACGAATTCAATCAATCAAATTGTCCGGGTGATGTTCAGCTACGAGTCTAATATAAGTATATTTTGAAAATCACACAGATATTAATCTGATGAATCTGAATGTTACTGTAATATGCATGCCAGCAAAAGCGAGAAAAAGAAAAGTCTAAATACAAGCCTATGCAAGATGTGCTGCAGTACCAGCACCACCGCCGCATGATCCCCTCTTCTGCCAGCATCCCGTGATAACTATCCATCAAAGTCAGTATCTAACAGCAAAAGAGGGCCTTAATCGGAACTGACCTTACATTGGCACAAGAAGATGACAAGGTGTGGTTACAGGAGAATGAAGTGCTCTATAACAAACAAGAGGGCCAAGATGACCCTGCATCGCTCACCTGAGAGAACTTCGAGACGAACAAGTTGCAAACTCACATGACCAACTTTTTACATGACCTGAATATCATCAAGATAAACATTCTAAACAATTTTTCACAATTATGTGTAAATATTTAGGTTCTTCAAAACAAAAAACAAGATTTGACCGTGTGACCTTGTCTTTGACCTCACATTAGTCACTTTTTGAATGACCCAGATGTAATCAAGATCAATATTCTGTACAATTTTCATTCCCATTAATTTAAGCAATTGTTTTGAGACTTGTTGTAAAAACAAGAGGTACCATAGTTCTTGACCTCGCATGACCCACGTTTCACATCACCCAGATATCACCAAGATAACAATTCTGAACAATTTTCACAATGATTAGTAAATATTTTGGTTTTTCGAGCAAAGCAAGATTTTACCCAGTGACCTAGTTTTTGACCTCGCATACCCACTTTTCACATCACCCAGATACCTTCAACCTTAATATTCTAAACAATTTTTCATAATGATTGAGTGAATATTTTTGGTTCACGAAGCGAAAACAAGATTTGACCTAGTTATCTAGTTTTTAACCTCAAATAATCTGCTTTTCACATCACCCCGATATCACCAAGATAAACATTCTGAACTCTCACAATGAAAAATATCCTTTTTACTAGAGCAAAAACAAGATTTGACCTAGTGACCTAGTTTCTGACCGCGCATAACCTACTTTTAACATTATCCAGATTTCATCATATAAATATTATGAATAAATTTGACAATGATTCAGTATTTCGGTTCTTAGAGCAAAACCAAGATTTGACCAAATGACCTAGGTTTTTACCTTACATGACCTACTATCGTGTTTGACAAACTTTAGGGCAAAATTGGCATCTCCAGCTCAATAGGAAGAATTCTGCAATATGTTTGACATTGCGACCTAGTTTTTAACCTTGCATGACCCATCCTTGATCATGACAGAAAACTCATCAAAATTAATGTATAGGACAATTTTGACAAGGTTTGGATCGAAATTGGCACTTCCAGAGCAAAAGGGACGGACGATTTCAAAAGATTTGGCCTCGTGACACAATTAATGACCTGGTATGATCCACCTTTTATTATGGCCGTGATATCATTAGGATAAACATTCAGGGCAATCTGAGAATGTTTGGGCCAAATTGACATCTGTAGAGCAAAATGAAAGATTTTAAAAGATTTGACCTTGTGACCTTTTTGATCCTGCATGACCCACTTTAATTAATGACATAGGTACCCTCAAGATAAATATTTAGGACAATTTTGACAAAGGTTGGACAAAAATTGACGGAGCAAATGGAAGGATTTTATAATATTTGACCTCTTGACCTAGTTAAAGACCTATCATGACACACTTCTTGATATGATCTTGGTATCACCAAGATAAACATTCAGATCAATTTCAACATTGATTGGACCAAAATTGCTACTTCCAGAGAAAAATGATGGATTTTACAATATTTGACATAGTTTATTTTTTCACATGACCTAATTATCATCAAGACAAAGATTCTGATCAATTTTCACAATGATTGAGCAAAGAATGTGACCCTAGAGCAAAAAGAAGATTTGACATAGTGACCTCCTTTTTGACCTCATTCTGACCCCGATTCAAATTCTTTGAAGTATTCTAAAAACATTACCCATCGATCATATGTATGAAATATGTTTGAAGTATGCATAGTACTTTAGGAGAAGATTTTTTAGTGAAAAATTGACGGCCGGACAGACGCCGGACAATGATCGATCACAATACCTCACCTCTAACACTATGTGCTCAGGTGAGCTAAAAACTTACCGCTTATAGCTACTATAAGAAGAAAGAAACACTGTTGGAATCTAAGGCGGCTAGCATGGAGAAAGATGTTTAGATTTTAAAGACTTCGAACCGATCAAATCGTATACGTTTTTGTCGTATTTTGCACAGGAAGTCTTGTGATGGAGCAACCAAAATCACAGAAAGGGACAACTGGATCCTCTAGAACTTTGACTAGTCAAATCTTCCTTTCTGTACCGCGTGTCATTCTTGGCAAGTGCAGGACGTAGCCTGCCTATGAGCTCATCTAACAGCTCGGGTAGTACTTTAGCATACATGTAATTAAAAGTAGCTTGCGAGATCCTCGTATCGCTGCTCTGGTATAGGTTTATTGTAATGTCCATGCTGTGATCGCCCGACCTCGTCCAGTCATGCTCAAACCCAGATCCTCCTACGCATTGGTGCCCTTCTCCGCCGTTGTCTGAGAATTACATGTATTATATCTGCATCTGGCTGGAGCTGCTGAACTTACATTAAAGCGAACAATAATACGGCTTGCTGCCTTTCATCTGCCCTGTCATGTTGAAATAAACGATTAGTTTTACAACCCAAACACATAAACATTTTTGTCTGTCGGGCTAATTCTGTACTTCACAGTAGGAACGTCGAAGAAGCGCATTAGAGACGCAGGGGATGCGCATAGAACGTGGTATAGTCGCCGGGAAGAGCCATTGTCTGCCATGACGCTCTGTCTACGCCAGCATCGCGGTGCTCTAATGGCGTTGTAGGAGACCTCGTGGCGCTGCTAAGCGACCACACGATGTTCCTACTGCGCGCGTATCTTATCGTGCTCCCAAAACGATTGTTTTACGCATGTTCAAAGTGCGCGCCGTCCTTCGCCACTCTACGCGACTGCACGTGGGATCGCCACCCTTGTGTTACAGGGATTCTAAAATGTCCTCTTACAATTAACGCTTTGACAACATCTTCGAACATAAGAATGTCGACGATAGATTGATTGATTTCAACTTGAAAAGGCCGACACCTCACGAACCATACAACAATGCTTTCCCGGCGAATAAGTGATCTATCGACGGCGAATACTATGATACTTGATTATGATTTTTAGACACTTACAGCGGCACAAGTATCCAGCACTACGATGCACTCGTCTAACCATATTACCAACAGTTGAACTAAGTGATGTGCGGAGAACTCTCTCGGGTGAGCGAAATGATAAGCACTGTGTTGATATCACGTATTCAATGGGACAAAAATATGTACACGTATGCGTACATTGTCAATTTTATGCATGCTCGTGTAAAATATATACATGTGCTTTTTTAATGCATGGACGCTAGAAGTAGCCATTTGAGCTGTTCGGTAGCTTAGCAAACATCTGATAGTACTGTAGGAACCATGGTAGACCTAATCGAATTTACATAGATACATGGTACGAAGGGGAATTTCGTGAAACAACAACAACAACGACAGAAAATCGTCAAGTGACCGAACTGGATTCTATTTTATGCAGGGAAGGTGGGAAAATGTCAGGAATTTATGTATGGCGGCTGTGTTAGATCCTTTAAAAAAGCAAATAAAACTATTACTGTCGCAAAGCGGACAAATACTCCTCACTAGCACCTTGTCACTGAAAAAATGCTTTAGGTCAAAAGGTTCGTTAGTTGGAGTACAGTTTTAAACTAAGTTCAATTGTGACCTTGACCTTTGAACTTCGTGACCCAAAATCAATGGGACTTCTCGTTTGGTCGAGTCAACAAATGTGTAAAGTTTCATGATCCTGGGTCAACCGCTTCTTGACTAAGAGCACGGAATCGGATTTTAAACAAAGTCGAATTGTGACCTTAACCTTTGACCTTCGTGACCCAAAACAATGGGGCACCTCGGGTCATGGGCAACACCTTTGTAAAGTTTCAAGATCCTAGGTCAACTGCTTTCTGACTAAGAGCACGGAAACGGATTCTTAAAAAGTCCAATTGTGACCTTGACATTTGACCTTCGTGACAAAAAACACAATAGGGCACCACATTGGGTCATGGGCAACAACTGTGCAAAGTTTCATAATTCTAGGTCAACCGGTTCTTGACTTAGAGCACGGAAACAGATTCTTAAACCCAGTCCAATCGTGACCTTGACCTTCGTGACAAAAAACAATAGGGCACCTTCTTGGGTCATGGTAGGTCAACCGGTTCTTGACTTAGAGCACGGAAACGGATTTTAAACAAAGTCTAATTGTGACCTTGACCTTTGTGACACAAAAACAATAGGACACCTCCTTTGGTCATGGGCAACAACTGTGTAAAGTTTCCTAGGTCAAACGGTTCTCGAGTTAGACGGAGAGAGAGACAGACATGGTGAAACCAATATATCCCCATCAACTTCGTAGGTGGGGTATAGAGATTCTGAACACCATATAAAATTTTACTTCGTCGTCAAACACATTTTTTACAAGATTTACCACATCCAGCTAAGTCCTACGTAATTCCGATATTTTGGTTTTAAATGAGCACCGCTCCAGGAAAACCGGGCTTAATGACATCGACGTTATGACGTCAAAATTGCGATTGTTTACGTCATCGATTTCACCTTGTACTTTCAATTTGACATTTTGTAAACAGTGACTTTGGATTGAATTTTGTGAGATTTTCGGTGTTACTTATGTTTTAAGGAGTCATAATATGGACAGTGAATTAGAGGTAAGAGATATTTTATTTGACTTTTTGTTATTTTATCTTAGATTTAGTTTATATTGAAGAGATTGAAGGCGGATCAAAAATGGCGCCAGAGAGCTATTGTCTCTTTGCGGAAATGAATTTATTTGTCGAGAGAAAAGATACAGACAACAACAGAAAACAACAGTGTACAGCAATGGCATGAATTAATTACACACCCTTTCAAATACTTAGCCCTATAAATCTCTATCTCCTTGTTTTCCGTTGTCCAGTCAAAGATTGTTGGTTGAAAAAGTGAATTCATATCGTGACATAATGATATGAATTAAACGCAAACGTAATTAATAAAAAAGGTTAAATGATCAAAGGATATTTTCAAACCCGACTTATTCAATGAATATTTCTCAACAAAAATTTGATATTTACAAGAATTGAGGAAAACCAAATTTCTCGGGTTCGTGTTTACCGTTTAAATAATAGAAATGAGACCATAAGAATTCAAGACGTCCTGGTGTAGTGGATATACACACCGCTTGTCACCCGCATTTGTTTTGCAGGCGTTGGTTCGAATCACCCCCAGAGCAATACTTTTTCTTCTTTTTTTTGCAACTGTGCTTGTTTTTTCTCTATTATTTTTATTCCAGTTTCGATTGAAATATTGTATAACATTATTTGTTGCTGATTATCTTCAAGTGTCAGGCCCGTAGGAAGCAATTTCATATTGGGAGGGGGGGGGGCGTAAGCCATTGTCCTGAATATTGGGGGGGGAGGGGCTAATTTGGATTTTCTCAAAAATTTCAGCGTAAAATTAAGAAAATTTGGCATTTTGGGCCAACATTGGGGGGGGGGGGGGCTTTGCACCACTCTACCCCACCCCCACCCACCCCAGTTCCTACGTGCCTGAGTGTGATCATAATAGAAATAAATTGCAATGGCAATATTGTATCAAAATTATTTCAGTAAACGTTATTAAAATCCGTATAGATCTATAAAGACCGGATCACATTTTCATTTCGACTTAAGAAGAAATTCGACTTTTCCGATGTCGACATAACGAGTGTCGAAATTCTGCTCAAGTCGAAGTGAAAATATCGTACCGTCAACATCAACGGATATCAAAGTGTTAAACAAAATATTTTGAAGTAAACAAAGCTGTTGAAAAATAGTAGGAAAAGAAGAAAATTTGCCCAAGTTGAGCAATTTCTTTCCTTCTCTTACTAGTCTACAGTCTATACGAAATAAATGTAGGCCTAGATCTACTTGATGGCCAACAAAAAATGTATCAATATCATTTCAATCGAAGAGGAATAAAAAATGGATAAGTCGAACTTCGGATATCCCGATGTGAAATCTCTATATGATTTTATTACCTATTAGTTTAATTATAAATTCCGAAACAAATCATATGCATCTGCGTATCCATGTGTAGCCTATTTCATACATAAATCCAGAGCTCCAGATAGGATGCGTATTTGCGTAAAATACGCATTGATTTGGTCTAAATACGCATTTACTTTCATGAAAATGCGTAAAGATACGCATTCAAAATAAGGAATACGCATTTGATAATCGTCAGTTAACGTATCAAGATCGAAGAGCGCCGGAAGAAACACATATTATAGGAAATTCGATTAAAAATAACGCTTTGGTCTGTAAAAATAGCTTATTGAAGCGTTTAATACGACTCAGCCAATCAAAACCGGGAATTATTGGGGAATACTGATTACGTCACCAGCCGAGCAAATGCAGATGACAGTCGGCTATTCCATAGATCTACCGAAAGCTGCCGAGTGGTGTATTTTGTTCGAATTCCAGGCATTCGTTGATTTCCGTTATTTTTTTATACGGAACAAATCGTTTACTCGATTTTGATTGGATGATAAATATCAGGCCATTGCATCATTTCATAAATCGGAAATTGCAACTCAAAGAAGTTTGTTTCCTTTTTGTAATCGGGAAAAGGATAAATCCACTCCTGAGCACACATCGTAAAGGCCATTTTGGCCGATATCATTTCTGAATAGGCCCTACAGTACAGACAAAGATAGCCTACGATGGTAATGTCGTTCAGAAAAAAAAAAACACTAAAAAGTCTTGATGGTCGGAAACATAGCACGCTTAGATGTCCTCGAACTCGAAAATGAAAGTAGGTCGTTCCGGTGGGGTGCTCCTGTTAATTTTAAACCTTTCCTGAACAAGAGGGTTAATACTCCTTGCCTCCAAAAAATATCTGGAAATACGCATTGGAAAAAATTCTGAGGGGTAAATACTCCTTGCTTGAAAAAATTATCTGGAGCTCTGCATAAATCGAATGACAAACTTTTACAAATTTACTAATCTTATCTTACAGGAGCTGGAGAGTCTATTCTCAGATCATTTTGGGAGAACTCCGTCAGCATCACAAGCCAGTAATGACGTTGAGGAAAGAGACTTTGACATCGAGGTGGAGTTGGAAGCAGGCGACAATTTATCAGACACTGAGGATGTCGACACACGGGCACGAAAATTTTTAGAAAGTCAGCAGTCGGATGATAATGAAGATGAGGTTTGTGTTATGGACCCTTGTGATGATCCTGATCTTGATAAGATTCGTCAGGTGAAGTTGTCTGGTTGTGGATGCAAAAGAAAGTGTGTTTCTAGCTTAACCGAGAACGATATGTATTCACATTTGTTAAATATTCGTGAAATGGAAAAGGAAGAGAAGGAGATGTATATTATGGCATCATTTACAGATGCTGTTGATAAAGACAATACAAAAAGAGGCAAGAAAAGACAGAGACTAAGTCATGAGTTCACATTTCGGGGCAGTCGTATATGTAAGAAATCATTCATGCTCTTATTTGACGTTGGCAAACACTCCCTCCAAAGTTTACTGAAACACGTAAGTGAAAATGGTGTAGTAGCTCGTTGCCATGGCAACACTAACAGAAAGCCATCAAAGTCTCTCACTTTCGAGGAAATCAGGCGGGTCGTACAGTTTGTAACAAACTACGCAGATGAGTTTGGTATCCCACAACCGGCTGCACCACGCGGTCGTGACAATACTCCACCGGTTTACCTGACAAGTGATACGACAAAAGCAAGTGTACACCAGCAATACACGGCTAGTTGTGCGGAAACAGATCCACCTAGCAGATCAGTCAAGTATTCCACTTTCAACAAAATATGGAACACTTGTTTACCACATGTCAAAATTGCGTCACCACGGGACGACGTTTGCGCCACATGTGAGAGACTCAGGAAGAGAGTTCAAGACTCAGTGACAGAGGAGGAGAAGTTAGAATCTGCTAGTAATTTACGTGACCATGTTCTAGCTGCACAAAAAGAACGAGAGGTATACAATGCTTGTATAAAACTTGCGAAGGAATCATATAGTGATCAGGATGATGACAATTACGTACATTATACTTTTGACTTCAGCCAGAATGTGTGCTTGCCTCATCACTCAAGACAAATGGGACCAGTTTACTTCGCTACCCTGAGGAAAGTACAGATATTTGGTTTCCGCATCGATGGAGTTCCCCAACAATTGAACTTCTTGATTGACGAGAGCGAGACGATTGGTCCGGATGGTACGTGTACGAATGGTCCGAACGCTGTAATCTCGATGATCCACTGGGCTATGGAGAGGTATCAGGGTCATGAAACTTCCTGTACAATACATGCCGATAATTGCCCAGGTATACAAAACTAAATTTATACGTCTTATTTGATACAGAAATGTATCGTTTTATTATAAAACTTAAATGCGCAAAAATAACTGTTATACAACGGTAGCGGGTTATGTTATCCAACTTTCGCTAGACAAACAAATTATGGAGGAATATTATAGACTGAATTTTCATCCTCGTATAGACTGATTATAATTGAAATAAATTGCAATGGCAATATTGTATCAAAATTATTTCAGTAAACGTTATTAAAATCCGTATAGATCTATAAAGACCGGATCACATTTTCATTTCGACTTAAGAAGAAATTCGACTTTTCCGATGTCGACATAACGAGTGTCGAAATTCTGCTCAAGTCGAAGTGAAAATATCGTACCGTCAACATCAACGGATATCAAAGTGTTAAACAAAATATTTTGAAGTTAACAAAGCCGTTGAAAAATAGTAGGAAAAGAAGAAAATTTGCCCAAGTTGAGCAATTTCTTTCCTTCTCTTACTAGTCTACAGTCTATACGAAATAAATGTAGGCCTAGATCTACTTGATGGCCAACAAAAAATGTATCAATATCATTTCAATCGAAGAGGAATAAAAATGGATAAGTCGAATTTCGGATATCCCGATGTGAAATCTCTATATGATTTTATTACCTATTAGTTTAATTATAAATTCCGAAACAAATCATATGCATCTGCGTATCCATGTGTAGCCTATTTCATACATAAATCGAATGACAAACTTTTACAAATTTACTAATCTTATCTTACAGGAGCTGGAGAGTCTATTCTCAGATCATTTTGGGAGAACTCCGTCAGCATCACAAGCCAGTAATGACGTTGAGGAAAGGGACTTTGACATCGAGGTGGAGTTGGAAGCAGACGACAATTTATCAGACACTGAGGATGTCGACACACGGACACGAAGATTTTTAGAAAGTCAGCAGTCGGATGATAATGAAGATGAGGTTTGTGTTATGGACCCTTGTGATGATCCTGATCTTGATAAGATTCGTCAGGTGAAGTTGTCTGGTTGTGGATGCAAAAGTAAGCGTGTTTCTAACTTAACCGAGAACGATATGTATTCACATTTGTTAAATATTCGTGAAATGGAAAAGGAAGAAAAGGAGATGTATATTATGGCATCATTTACAGATGCTGTTGATAAAGACAATACAAAAAGAGGCAAGAAAAGACAGAGACTAAGTCATGAGTTCACATTTCGGGGCAGTCGTATATGTAAGAAATCATTCATGCTCTTATTTGACGTTGGCAAACACTCCCTCCAAAGTTTACTGAAACACGTAAGTGAAAATGGTGTAGTAGCTCGTTGCCATGGCAACACTAACAGAAAGCCATCAAAGTCTCTCACTTTCGAGGAAATCAGGCGGGTCGTACAGTTTGTAACAAACTACGCAGATGAGTTTGGTATCCCACAACCGGCTGCACCACGCGGTCGTGACAATACTCCACCGGTTTACCTGACAAGTGATACGACAAAAGCAAGTGTACACCAGCAATACACAGCTAGTTGTGCGGAAACAGATCCACCTAGCAGATCAGTCAAGTATTCCACTTTCAACAAAATATGGAACACTTGTTTACCACATGTCAAAATTGCGTCACCACGGGACGACGTTTGCGCCACATGTGAGAGACTCAGGAAGAGAGTTCAAGACTCAGTGACAGAGGAGGAGAAGTTAGAATCTGCTAGTAATTTACGTGACCATGTTCTAGCTGCACAAAAAGAACGAGAGGTATACAATGCTTGTATAAAACGTGCGAAGGAATCATATAGTGATCAGGATGATGACAATTACGTACATTATACTTTTGACTTCAGCCAGAATGTGTGCTTGCCTCATCACTCAAGACAAATGGGACCAGTTTACTTCGCTACCCTGAGGAAAGTACAGATATTTGGTTTCCGCATCGATGGAGTTCCCCAACAATTGAACTTCTTGATTGACGAGAGCGAGACGATTGGTCCGGATGGTACGTGTACGCATGGTCCGAACGCTGTAATCTCGATGATCCACTGGGCTATGGAGAGGTATCAGGGTCATGAAACTTCCTGTAAAATACATGCCGATAATTGCCCAGGTATACAAAACTAAATTTATACGTCTTATTTGATACAGAAATGTATCGTTTTATTATAAAACTTAAATGCGCAAAAATAACTGTTATACAACGGTAGCGGGTTATGTTATCCAACTTTCGCTAGACAAACAAATTATGGAGGAATATTATAGACTGAATTTTCATTCTGGTATAGACTGATTATTCAAAACGGTTAACTTAAATATCACAACTGGTTTAAATATCATGGTAATTATGAAATCATCATGTTAAGACACATGCAGAGCAACATAAATATAAGAGGACGTGATGACATTCTAAATTTGTTATACCAAATCCAAGCCCTACGTTCTGGATACTCATTTGAATTGTTCGGACGGGACTGTTGCAATGAGTACCCACAGTATGGGGTTTGATCAAGAATTTACTGTATTTTGATTTTTAAACCCATCTTATCTATAGCTCTGCGCATGTATACATGTACATTCATTACAGGCCAGAACAAAAACAAGTATGTCATCGGTTACTTGACTTGGCGTGTGATGACAGAGAGACACCAAACGATCGAGTATATGATGCAGGTTCCCGGTCATGCCCGTTGTCTGGTAGATAGTGGATTTGCTTCATTGAAGAAGTTGTACAGACGAACGGACTGTGATTCACTACAACAACTGGAGCAGATGGTAAACAGATCGTCTACTACTAACGAATCAGTCCGATATCCAACATGGCAGTGGCGTGACTGGAAATCCTTCCTAGAGCCAGTAGTTAAGCCAGTGACCGGAATAATGTTTGTAAAACTTAATTATTAACTGTCTTTTAAGGTAGTCCACCACTGATGAGATTCAAGGAACGTCGGAATTTTTCGTGCGACTTCATAAACATTCGTAACATATCCGATCTGTAAGGTAACGTTACGAGTTAGAAGAAATCGACTCTCAATGGCCGAATGTTTACGACGTCACCCAGAAGATTTCGACGTTGCGTGAATGTCATTGGGATGGACTACCTTAGTACTATCACAATCATGTTATACTTTTTAAATACGTTTTCCTAGGTTCTATTGTGTTTATATCAGTCGGTTACATTCATATTGAATTGAGCGGGTCTTCATAATATCTAATAACAGAATGTAACTGCCGTATTTTTCAAACCCCCTTTGAATTTTTGTTATGCACGCGCACTTAAATTTATACATGCGATAAATCGTTTTTTTTTTTTTTTTTTTTTTTTTTTTTTTTTTCAATGAAAGATACATGCAGGACTATAAATTTGTTAAGCATTTATTTTGTATACTTATAAAAAAAATAAAATAACAGTTGTCAGCATGATGTTACGAATTAAGATTTAAGTTACTGCATTACAGGAAGTATCAATATTTCCGGATGACGTCAGAGGCCCCGGGTGTTGTGTTCGTCAAGACAGACAGAGATTCTGACGAGATCAGCATCAGAACGATCCGTGGTGGTGTTACCTTTACCAGAGATGAGCTGCCACAAGTTCTTCCCGCTAGCGGTCTGACGCGTCAAAGACAAGAGTACCTGTACAGAAGTGTGCGTCCGTTTGTGCGACCACTACACCAGGACGATTTGTGTCCAGCAGTTTGAAATAAATAACTGTAATTATGTGAAGGACGTGGACATAAATATCATTCGTTACTAATAATTTTATTTATTCGTTCATTTTTCTTTTTACAAATTGTATGTTGCTGTTACATGTATAGTGTGTAAACGTAAGATTAAATGTATAGGGTGTAAACGTTACCAATTCGAACGCCATAATAAAATTGACGTCATTTCATATCGACGTCAAAACGTTTTAAAAGATTTGTTTTTACCTCCTTTCTTTAAATAGCTGTAAAATCAATAGTAATTAAGATATCGCAAAACGGCTTTCGGATTATTAACCCGGACATGTTATATAATAAGAATATGTAAAAAACCCAATTTCGAAAATTTTGTCATTAAGCCCGGTTTTCCTGGAGCGGTGCCCAAATATTTTCAAATCGGTCACGTATTGAAATTCACTATGGAGGATTCTCTTCTTTTGTTGTGTCCCGTGATTCCCTGCCGTGTAGTTGCTCTGATTAGAGATGCGGGTCTTATGGGGGCAATACTTATAATACAGAACATAACATACTTTTATTAGCATTAAACGTACACAAACGTCTGTAGCATAAACAAAAGAATATGGCGGAGACATAGTTTACGGAGAAAATACAAACGGAATTTAAATAAATACAAGTTGAAAAAAATAAACAAAACAAATGGACTCATATAAAATCATGGTTGTTGCTGTTGTGGTTTTTAACTTCATTACTGTACACTTAAAGACATTTCCAACGCAACACTTACATTTTTCATCATAATTTGATAAATAATGCAGTAAATTTTATGAAATTTTCAGCAAATATAAATCATCTACGTTTATATATTTCCTGTAAATTTCATGAAAATGGATTGATCCAAACATAAACAATATTTATGAAATAATAACAAGTTTAGCGGTCTTTATTGCGCAAATAAAACCCGATGTGCGACGGACTACATGTGTAGGTAAAAACCGAGGCGCAAAGCGCCGGGGTATTTGCCATAACATGTAGTCCAGAGCACAGAGGTTTTTATTGCGCAATAAAGACCGCTAAACTTGTTATTATCTCCATTATAACACTCAAAATAACAAAACGCACATTCGAAATGTGTTATTTTGTGGAAATTCTGTCATGAACTAGTTTTCGACGTAGGAATCGCATTGGCGGTCAAGTGACGTCATTGATGACGTCATTTGACGTTACCTTGACGCTACGTGACGTTTTGGCGCATACACAAAGCATGATTACATAGAGTCATTATTGGTCAAATAAAACCCGATGCAGTTCTTCTTTCGCTATATATGGATTTTACAGAAACGTGTTATAATTATGTTTTTTCACCAAGACTCAAATATGAAAAGTCACAAAACCCCCAGGCAATTGCAGAATTCAATAGCATCAAAGCAGCATCACCAAATCATGCTCATATCTCATACCACTGCTTCATAAGATTTGATAACATGCTTTCACGTGCGAAGCAATACTAGAATTTAGTTGCACCTATTTTGTTTAAGAAATAATGTTTTGTACGTGTCAGCATTGCACAAAATCATAGAATTTGTTACCAGACATTAGTTGTTCGCCCTGGGACAGGAACTTAAAAGGGACGAGTTAAGAATGATCCCGCAAAGATCCATCATCAATTATGCTAGCTATCAATGGGAAGGGGTGTCATTTAGATCCATGACGGACACACAGAATGTTAGCAGAATGTCATAAACTTTACTGCTGATACATGAATAACATAAATTTACTTTATCAGCTCGCACACCTTTTTTCTACTTTTTTTAGTCATATTATATGAAATGCAAATTTAATCATTTCTTCTCAGTGTTTCTTTATGAAAGTTACAGATATTGTGCGATTGTGAATAAATTGAGTTTGTGGAAAATTTGATGAAAAATGGTTTATTAAATTTCAAGTTATTACCACAAATGTAAGTGTTGCGTTAGAGGTGGCTTTAAGTGTATATGTGAATTTAGCCGATTTTATATAAACGGCGGGTGATTCTGATGTCACTAGATTTATGACTTTATAACTACTTGGCCATCATATTTTTTGATGAAGCATATCCTTATTGTAGCAAATTTACGGCAAACGAGAAGGAAGTGATGCTCATTTTCGATACTCTAGTGTTACAACGTTTAAAAATACGTTGATTTCTTAGTATATCAAAATGTCTTTCCTTTCGATTTCTAAGTTATGACAGGTATAATAGGGTCTACAGGATGACATGGTATGACGAGGTTATAACTGTCTCATGATTTGATATGAGCCAGGATATGGAAAGATAACCCTTATAGCATTTGAGCCAGACGTGTTTCACGAGCAGCCTGTGTCTAAGTGTTGTCTGACCGGGATCCATGCTACTATCTTACGAGTTACGATGGCTTCTGCCTCAGGTAACAAAGAAGTTATTGGAGACGAGCATGGTTCATGATCAGACTGCGTGTATACGCAGGCTGATCTTGAACCACGTTGGGCTCAAATACCTTAAACGACCTTTTTCCAGAGACTGGCTTATATATAATTATATTCCTAGTATGTATGACCGTTTAAAAATATGTCTCGCCAAATTAATTGATGTTGAATAAATTAAACTTTTGTACCCCAGTTTACGAAATTCACACAAACAGCAAATTCTGGCCGAAATGTAATTTTTTCGGAATAATTCAACGATGTAAAATTCTATAATATTTCTTTATCTGTTAATATTGGTAGAAGACTCACAAATAATGTCATTTTCGAAGGAAAAATAATTATAATCGATTATATGTTTATAAATGTAAGTCCCCTGAGTCTCTTCCATTTAACTCAAGGACCAATCGAAAATCGGAATATTGTAAAACGTGCGTCAATTCCAATGATTTTCTGGTGAGAACTTTGGTAATATTTCATCTTTATTTCTTCGAAAGCGGTTAAACTATTCACTCACAATAAAGATTCGGCGTAATTTAGTTTAGAAATATATTTCATGTGCCAAATAGCATGTAGCGCGTTAGAAGTGTTGACCAGTATATTTTCAGGACAATTATCATGTCGAATAATTGCGTGTTTTGAAGGTTAAGGACAGATCCTCCAGTTGTTACTGCGCAACTTACTGCGCATATCCTAAATAATGAAATAAAGCTGTTTCAGTAATTGGCCTTGTCAGCAAATGTATTTTTTACATTTAGTTAATGTTTAGTTGATAAATGACAAGACCCTTTTCGGTTAATTCCATTTTCACTGTTTGGTCAATTAAAGTGTACTTGTACTCGGATGGTACATTTCGCTTTCTTTTACGCGTTCAACATGTGGCGTTAGCAATAGGAAACGGAGCAACAAAAACAAAGCGGTGACTTCATGAGCTAGTCCGCTTCAGATTGACACAAAAGACGACACTTCTTATTATCTAAAGCTCAAAAAAAGGAAGAAAATGGATAAAAGTAGTGAAACAATTTCGGACAGAGCTGCAAAAAGTAAACCAAATTTTACTTATAACTAAGAAAAACGCTTGGTTTGATATATTTTTAATTGGACGTCCGAAAGGACGTCCAATTCTTATAAACACTTTTCGACAGGCAAAATGGATTTTCATTACCAAAAAACCCTTCTCAGACTTAATTGCCAGTTGGTCAAAATTTGAAATAGATCTTGTGACCATGAAGGAAAACTGTCGTATCTTTTCCTGCTTTCTATGTGTTCACTAACAAACACTATACTGTTCATTGCCCGATTTAATTCATGCCCGTCTTTACCAACTTTACGACCTTTTTCGATGTAACAATTTTCTTGTAGTGATTTGGCTTTCGTGATATTGTGTAAAGGGTAAGATCTTTAGAAAGCGATACATGCATACGCTATATTAACCCTTTCCCAAACGACATAATTTTGGACTGTTCCAGTTTGAAAGGTGTTGCAGACGACAACTTTGAAGTCAATAAAGAAGGGATTTGTGTACAATATCGCACAGAAAATATTGAGACAAAAGGAGAAACTGCTGGTTATCAGCAGTTTCTTCTTTTGTCGCAATGTTTTCCCAAGCATTTTCTATTAGGGACGTTAGAACCAGGTTTTGTTTGGGAAAGGGTTAATAAAGATAACAAACGCCATTTTTCATCAACAGCAGCGATAGCTCAAACGGGAAAGGATTCGCCTCGCAACCTGATTTCAGTTCGACATTTCGAACGCTGTTGGTTCAAAACAAGTTCGGACCATTTCATCTGTGTAACGTTTGTTAAAAGCAAACATTTAGGATGATTACTCAATTTATTACACGTATTGTGTCTGACAAATTCTTTTTCATTCATCATTGTTGTTTAAGTCTTTGACATATTTAAAGAAACGGAGTTTCCAAGCGACGTATTTTGGAACGGGGTTTTAAAATTGACTATCGGGGAGTGAGTTCATTTAGCTACTCGACGACAAATCGGGGTTCCATCTGAACAGCCTCAGATGAGACGCTATTGATATCCATCTATTCAGAAAAATAGTTGCTCTTACGAGGTTTGTTTTTTGTTTCTAGCATCTGTATCACTGATACTCGACAGTGTCATGACCTTTTTACCTACTGATCAATGATCATGACAACAATGATTATTATTTAGTGACCTGATTACGTGTATGGTGCTAAGAAGATGAAGCGATGGATCTGCAACAGTGACAATAGTACCTGGATAATCGGGTGAATATGTGTACAGATAGGGACATTGCAATTTCTCTAATTTTCGTTGATAATGATATGAAGATTTAAATTGCGTATTTTACTTCATTGCCATTTTTCCGACGGCACGTTCCCAATGTCTTCTTTGAGTGCACATCTGTAGATGTAAGGATGCTGCGGTAGTACTGGTTTGAGGAATCCATGGTTAGGTGCTCCAATTTATCTGGTATATTGTTTCAGGAAAAAAATATGTATTGAATTTAATTGTTTTGTAACCACAACCAGTGAAAACTTGCTGCCGTGTTTTTTTTTTGTTTTTTTTTACTCTAAACGCGAATAAAAATCAAAGTGCTTGGAGCACTGTATTTAGACGTCTCTGGTTGATTGAGCGGAATTGTATGTAAATGATCGGCGTTTCATTACTTCATTCGTTGAAATTTATGTTTAGATCGATTCTAAATCACAACGGTTGTTTTTTCCCTAACGATGGTGGAGATAAAAGTCGAAAAAAAAAGATGATAAAAAAGAACAATGTCTAAGAAGAATTCGAACCCAGGGCCTTTCAGATATAGACATGTGTAAAGAGTACAAGGTGAGTGCTCTGCCAAGAGAGCTATCGCGGCTTTCATTTATGTAACGCGTTGGCTTACAGTTTAAATATACTGACGTCAAATAGAAACGCCTCAGCCCTAATAGATGTCCGATTATTCAGTAAATCTGATTTGAAATTACAAATACTGATTTCCATCTGTAAATTTGATTATCTGTTGTTGAAAAATGATGATAAAGAAATTATAAAATTGTTAAAGTTCACAAAAAACGGCACATTTAAACAGAGCGGTATCAGAAATTCCTTTTGAAAAGCAGTAGAGCGTGGTTCAAACTTTACTTGCGACGACGAAAAGATACCGTAAAACGTCTTATTTGGTGACCACAGTTAGTGAATACTAAACCCGACGTCGATTTCAAAGTCTCAAGCCTGAAACGCATATGACGTTAACGTAAGACAGCTTCTTGTATAACAGAAGTTACATGAGATCTATCTGACTTTGGTCGATTGGCAAATGTTTCTGTTACTCTTACTCGTCGACCAAGATGACTAACTGTGCAGTGCAAGACGTCAAAACGTCAGGTGGCTTGTTCTTGGTTTTCCCATATTCGAAAATGGCTAATCTACGAGCTCTATTTTCCAATCAGTTTGTCTATTTCAAACGTTACTTGCAACAACAACAGTTGCCAGAAAAACACTTATTTGGCCACAACATTTATCGACTATTCGATAGAACGTCGATCAAAACGTCACAAACCTGGAACGTACATGACGTAAACGTGGAGAATTATCTTGCTTTACAGGCGTTACGTGATGTCTAGTTGAGAGTGGCCGAATAATAAACGTTCGCAGAATTCTAACGCGTCGATCAAGACACCGAATCGAGAAAGGCAATATGTTAAACTGTCTCGCGACTTCTTTGTGCATTTGTCGCATTCAAAAATGGCCATATTACGAGCTCCTTTTTTTAAATTTATTCTTGGAATCCTTCAATTCTGATGTTTCATAAGAACATTTTTGAATTCGTGGTTGCCTATCCACTAACAAATGTTACAGTGTAAAATGTGACAACTTTTAACATGTGATGTACATATACACGGAGCGCACGTAGAAAACGCGACCAGTCAACGGAAAAGGACATGTTGATGGATAGAAACGCATGTTTTTTTCATTTTCCGTAATTGTCGGTTAAAATGATTATATTCAGTATACATTTCAACAACATTGTAATAGGCTTAAGGACAATAACGACAGATTTCATTGGTGCGTTTCTATTTGGCGTCAGTATATACATTGATTTGAATCGTCCTTTATAAAAATCAACGAAAGGCGTAACTGTCTACAATACTCATAGTTAAACCGAAACAAGGAGACAAAATTGCTAATCACAAGTCATGGCATTAATTGAATTGGTTAATCAAATTAATAGTGATTATTCATAGAGACAATTCAGTTGTCTTTAAACGGCAATAAAATCAATTTGAAATATGAGAGGTTTTTTTGGTAATAAAGCCGATTTCGTATGTCCGAAACCAATCTTATAGAATTAAACGTTAAACGTCTAACAGAAGAATGAATAAATCTATCGTTCATGTACAATCCCACTCAATCAATTAGAGACGGCCAATTACAGTGCTCTCAGCACTTTGATTCTTTTTTTTGTTTTTGTAGGTATGAAAGAAAGAAAAAATTCTTACCGCTGGGATATTTTTTATTATCAGAAACGTTGCGAAAAAAGAGCAATTTCAGCTACTTTTGAAAGAAAGTTTTACTAAAAATTTGAAAATCATCACTAAATTTTCCCAAATTGATACTCATTTAGACAGAATAAAACATATTGAACACAATAAAGACTTATTTATGTAATCCTAGTCATTTCGAACACCTTTTTTGTGGGCATTTAAGTGACACCTCATTTTTGCAATTTAAGACAAGAGTAGTCTCCCTTGAAATCCAATTACTTTTTAATTCGCTTGGTGACCTATAGTTTTTAAGTCATATTTTTACTTCTCATATATTTAAGTATCAGTACAGATAAAAATAAGAAAAATCTTACCGCAGGAAATAAATGGAGGATCTGTCATTAAGTGTCGTCCCGTACTCATCAATCATTTTCAAAAAATGGGTTATATTACAAAAATATCTCGGAAAATGCACAAAAAGCGAATAGAAAATTCTCATTTCAAAATCTCATTTTTCTATTAGATAGACATGTGTCCATTTTAAATGATCATGCTGAAAAGGAAAACGCTAAATAACAGTTTTCCAACCGAAATGAAACGGAATAGGATATGTCAAACTTCGGAAATCTTGATTATCTTTTATGTCATACAATATGGAAATTGTGCAAGATGGGATAGGTAAATCTACGGACAAATTTGCCTCGCTTCAAGTTATAGGACATTTTGCAAAAACCGTCTTATTTGTGTGTCAATTTTCAAACCCTTTGTTGCATGTCCTGCCTTACTGAGCTCTTTCCTCTGATATATGATCTGTATTACCTGAAACATCCCTGTACTTATTGCAAAAATTGATCTCAACTGACTACAAAAATGACAAAAGAATTAAATCGTTTTCTGGTCGATTGAGATCAATGTTTGGGAAAGGTATGATGAATTTTCATAGAAGGCTAATTTCTAAGAAAGGACTCAGTAAAACTACATGGCTACATGCAAACAAACCGCATGGAAATTCACTCATAAGTAAGGAAGTTATTGCACAATATCTTACCTTAAGCGAGGAAAATTTGTCCGCAGTCGTTATCATATTGTTTTCTGGTCGGTTGAGATCATCAATGTTTGGATAACGGACTCCACAAGAAATTCATATATTTGAGACAAGAGGACCATTATGGTCCTATATCGCTCACCTGTACCAAGATGATATGAGCCACAGTTTTGTTTGAATCAATTAATATTTGTGACTTTAAGACTGAAAACAAACTTATGATCATCAACATTATGTCCATGTTTTGTCTTCATAGGCCAATATATCTGGTTGTAAAGAGTGAAAACAAAGTTAAAAACGAGAATTTTGTGCATTTCAAGGACAGATAATCCAGCAACTGCTGAAGTTCAACCTCATCCACGATCTTACGGTAATCAACCATTATATCCAAGATCTAAGTACTGTCTTGATTGGTCACCATTAATGTTGTGGTTGTTAGAGTAAAAACAAAGTCGAAAACAGCAATTTTGTCAAATTCAAGGGCATAAAACTCACGACTTTCTCATCCAATCAGACTGAAATTCAAAGTTATCTGAGATCTCATGGTCACCAACATTATTAAATTGTAAGTTTTGATTGGTCAATAATTGTAAATGCTAGAGAGTAAACAAAGTCGAAAACAGTCGATAACAAAAATTTTGTCAAATTCAAGGGCATATAACTCACGACTTTCTCATCCGATCACACTGAAATTCAAAGTAATGCAGGATCTAATTGTCATCAACATTTTATACAAGTTTTGCCATAATTGGTCAATAATTGTAGATACTATAGTGTAAACAAAGTCAAAAACAGTCGAAACGGCAATTTTGTCAAATTCAACAGCTTATAACTCATGATTATTTATAAACAGATCAAGCTGAAAATGAAACTCATCTGACATCTTATGGTCCTTAACATTGTGGCAAAGTTTTTTCTTGATTGGTCAATAATGGTAGATTCTTGAGAGTAAACAAAGTCAAAAGCAGCAATTTCTTTCAAATTCAAGGGCATATAACTCACGACTTTCTAGTCGGATCAGTCCAAAAATAAAACTCATCCAAGATCTTATAGTCACTAACATCGTGTCCAACTTTTGTATTGATTGGTCAATAGTTGTAGATGCTAGAGTGTAAACAATATCAAATGTAGCCATTTTTTACATTCAAGGGCGGATAACTCCAGACTTTTTGCGCTGATCTGACCCAAAATCGCACTCATCCAAGATCTTATGGTCACTAACATTGTATTTAAGTTTTGTTTTGATCTGTCAATAAGTTTAGATGCTTTAGTGGAAACAAAGTCAAAAATGGTCAAAAACGACAATTTTGTCAAATTCAAGGGCAGATACCTCAGGATTTTCTGGTCCAATAAAACCAAAATTCAAACACACCAAAGATCTTATGGTCACCAACATTGTACCCCATTTTGAGATTGGTTCGTCAATATTTGTAGATGCTAGAGTGTAAACAATGTCAAAAGTAGTTATTTATTACATTCAAGGGCGGATAACTCCAGACTTTCAGAGCCGATCTGACCCAAAATCAAACTCATCCAAAATCTCATGGTCATTAACATCGTATAAAAGTTTTGTTTTGATAGTGTTTTGATTGGTCAATAATTGTAGATACTATAGTGTAAACAATGTCAAAAACGACAATTTTGTCAAATTCAAGGGCAGATAACTCACAACTTTCTGGTCTGATCAAATCAAAACTCATACTCATTCGAGATCTTTTGGTCATCAACATTGTGCCCAATTTTTGTATTGTTTGCCCAATATTTGTAGATGCTAGAGTGTAAACAATGTCAAAAGTAGCTATTTTTTACATTCAAGGGCAGATAACTGGACTTTCTAGTCCGATCTGACCCAAATTAAAAGTCATTCGAGAGCTCATGGTCATACATGTTTTGACAAAGTTTGGAAAAGATTGGCTTTTATTTGTAGATGCTAGAGTGTGAACACCAAATTGTTGACAGACGGACGGACGGACAAAAAGCGATCACAATAGCTCACCTTGAGCACTTCGTGCTCAGGCGAGCTAAAAATAGCTCAGTAATGCGGGGTTCATGCGACAACCTTTTTGAAAATTGACGCAGAAATAAAAAAAAGTTATTTCAAAATACTTGGCCAAAATCGAGATTATTTTTGTCCGTAGTTGTTATCCATCACACGATGCACAATCTCCACCCTGTCATAGAAGACTTGTGATTTTTTTGCTAGGAATCAAAGAATAGGTGGGATATTGACTAATCTGCGGTTTGAACTCTCATGGAACAAAAAAAGATAATTAAACTGAACGGGCCTTCCTTTCAAAGCACGTTCCTAAAAATAAATGTTTAAACTATACTCGGAACATTACTTTCCGTTATCACCATCCATTTATATATGCCATGGCGGTTTAGAAGATCTCAGTGTAGATGAAAATCTTTGACTCTATTTGTCAGACGTTGTGTTATAAAAGTACATTATAAAAGAATTATACAATATTGACCAGAGGTCAATCTGTATACAGGCCATTGGCTATCTGCATCACGGTAGACAATCACGTGACCCAGAATTTTAGAAAATCATCAATATTATTGTTAATACTTGACTAATTTGAATTCTGTTTGAAGGAAAGAATGTGGCATAAAGTCAGGAATAAGCTGAATGTTGTTTATTTTTGAGAAGTCAGCTGATAACAAAGTTATTGAAGATCAATCAAAACTTTGGTTGATCTTCAATTACTTTTTATCGGTTGAATTGAATTGTTAAAGATCAATCACGTCCATCTAATGCATGACGTCTGTTCACATTATCTGCTTCAACCCGAATTCAAATCGGTCCCGTAATAACAAAAGTATTGAAGATTTTCTGAAATTGTTATATCATGTGATTATCAACCGTGTGTATGGACCTTCAACATTAGAGCCCATACAGAAGCTCTCGGGCAGATATAACTGAGCAAACACGAACCTATTTATGTAATAACGATATGGTATAAATATGAATCAGGATTTAGGGGCTAACCCCGTATGGTATTTAGGACAACCCGGTGTCAAGAATAGCCTCCGTCGCAGTGTAGTCTTAACTTAGCAAATGCTGCTGAAAGATGATAGCTGCAAGTCATGAAGAAGATATATCATAACTTTTGATTAGATTGCATGTATACATATGTCGAGCTTGAGCTGTGTTCCACACAAATACCTTTCAAAGCACCCCTTTTCCATATATGTGGTTATACTTATATTTGATTCTATTACAATAGTTCACCTTTTGAAAGGGGTAAGTGTATGTCAACTGCGGCGTGACATTATTACCATTTACATTGTTAAAAATAGATGTAAATTAGGTTAGAGTATAATCATCCGTGTCGCACATTTAGAATACTTACTTGTTGAAAAGTAACTGGTTGTATAGTTAGCGAATCATACGTGTCATTTAAGTCGTAAAAGTGTCCAATAAATTGTACGATTTAACAAACCCTTCCTAATATAACAAAATTAAACACTTTCCCAAAGCAGGCATGAAAAAGCATCTCAAAACTGTCCATGTAGGGATTTTCTTTAATCTTAGAGGATAATATAAATGCTATGCAGATACAAAAAGTAGCTTAGACTCGTAAATAAAACTAGTTTCAAATACGTCGCCACCTCGATTCATTACCACCCGAACACAAAACCTGTCCCCATTATTTTTGTGTCCTTAAACCGTAGTTTTAAGTATTTTCAAGATCTGTCAAGTAAGATGTAAATTTCATCCGAAACATCTTAGGAATAATATATATATCCCAATTTAAGCATTGTGGGTAAAATTGTGTAAATTTTTTATTGACGTATTTTTTAAAATGCCAAATTGTCCTTAAAATTTGCAAAAATAGCAAAATTAAATTCTCAAGTTAAGTATGTTTGAGTCTTTGTCAAGATACCATATTATAAAAAATGCTTCTTGGTTCGTCTTGCTTCAAGCTTAAAGTCGTAGAAATAAAAAAAAACGTCACAATGTCATTTAATACAAGTGTATTATGAATGGAGATGATATTTTAGTCCGAAACACGTACTTTTTTTTACAAAACACAAATATGAAAAAGGAAGGAAGGCATACATGTGCCTGCTGTCATTGTTCTCTAATACTTGGACTTATTGCACTTGTACTTTCTTCAGTGACACTTTGACATACAGTTCAAGTCCTAGTTATGAAGTACAAAAAGGGCGTCTAATCGTACTGGTAAACCTCAAACTGTTGACTTTTCATGTTTTAACAAATGTTATGTTTGTGCTAAGAGACATTGATGAAGTTATATAATACAGAATGTTGTCCATGATTCAGTAAAAGACAGTTATAACTAAACTATCCAAATACAGAGATGAAAAAGGTAAATGCTCAATTCAAAATATTTCTCTTATGGGAAACTACAAGGTGCAGTTATTTCTGAAGATTATTTTTCTAACCAGAGCTTAACCTGTATCGATACACAATTTATCAATATGCATTTTGTACACATGGAACGTAGTCATCGATGACATATAACAAGTCACTTAGAAGCTGGAGAATCTATTTCTGTTGTATATGCCATCAATATTTACATTCTTGCATGATTTATAAACAAATGTTATCAAAGATTCTGAAGTTTTCCTGATTTGCGCATGTTTCAAAAGACTCATAAAAGAACAACAATTCTAAGCTTTCATGACGCATAGCTATCTAGAATGTTCATAGGAGGATTTCTGCTCAGTTAAACAAAAATAACACAAGTAAGTCAACAATCCATTTGAATAACCACTTTGTCCTTTCATGGAAATGCAGATCATTTAGGTTGAAATTCGAAAAAACAACCTGTTACCGGTTTTATTTGTTCACGACATTTAACGCTAATGATCTGTATATTTGTAGACATCGTTCACACGAGTTTCATATCTTGACAAAAGCTGGAACAGCGTACATTTCGAAAAAAAAATGATAAGAATAAATATTAATAAACTGGGATTTTTGGGTGACTCCTAACATAAATATATTAATCTTTGTTTCATTCATGATCGAACGCTAGTGTTGTAAGATCAAATAAGAGGATGACACTTAATCTTGGAATTTTGCGTACGTTTTTGTTTTGATATAGGCAACTTCTTTTTTCATGTCTGAGAAAATTGGTGTCTAGAATGGGCAATTTGAAACATTTCATGAATATAAAACGTTATCTATTGAACTAATTCACATAATATTTCATCAAAGTCCTGGCGTGGGTAGATTGCCATGAGGTCTTACCTTTATTTTGTAGTGAGGCACTTCAGTTTACGTTTCAATCACTAACGAAAAAGCACCGAAAGAAATACTTATATTCAATATTTTCTTGTTTTTCTTTCTATACTCGCAAGCTTTCTCTTACACGGAAGTATAAAAAGGGTGAAGTTATAAAAAAGTTAAAAAAAGTTATAAAAAAAAAACACTAAATATTACGATATTCAATAAAAAATATAAGTGTTTTCATAGGATGGGGTGGTTAATCAAGTGCAATCTTGGCCATAAACTATAAAATGGATGTACAAAATGTGTTTAGGAATCAAACGAGTCCGATAGCAGTGATGAATCATTTAGCCCCCAGCAATATTGAAGTAAAATATGAAAGCCTATAAATTTAGGCCCGGTCACATACAACTCCCTAATCCGAGTAATTCGGTCTTTTCGTAATTCCGGTAATACAGAGTTGTCGTTCCTGCGGGACGGTATATTTAAATTTTACTTCCATTTGCCTGTTTGACAAGCGGCATTTTTAATATGTTCGTAAATTCAATGAGTAATTAAATGAAAATGATTTTATTGTAACTTAATAATGGAATCTACATGTAATAATACCTCTGCACCTTCCATCATTTTTAGATCGTTCGGAGATCTATAACAAAAGAAATCTCCCATAATCCAATGATAGATCTACGTTATCATTGAAAATAATTTTCCCAGTGGCGTGCCTCAAATCAGGCAAGTGTCGATTTGTGACGTCATGACTTTGCCTTGCTTACTCTAGTCATATGACGTCATAGAAATAAAAAGAGGGGCAACTTTGGGGGAAAAACATACATGTATATACATGAACGCCGTGAGCGAGTTTTTCCAAACAAATACTTTGTAACTGTTTGTAAGAACATTCCGCTCCACACGGTTTTCCACTGTCGGAAAACGATTAAAATCGGAAATAGAATAAGTGAATGTTAAAGCACAGAAAATTTTGAGGAAAGAGGCGATATTTCTGACTATCGTCCAATTTCTTCCTTTTTCTCAATGTTTTTTTCCAAACAATCTACTGAGGTCATCTGCAAATACAGGACTTACGAAAAAAAATAAAAAAAATGAAGAATTCGTATTCAAATGTGCCGAAAAAATGACGGATTTTTTCAAACCCTTACCCAAACAACAAAATATGATCCTTTCCAAATTAAGTCTTGCTAATTGTCAGAATGATTCTGATTTTGTGGGCATCAAAACAAATAATTAGATAGGAAAGGCTTAACATAATAAACCATCATTTCAAATTTAATTCAAATTTTAGGCAGGCTGTAGACTATGATACGTAGATCCACTAAGATGAACAGTTTTGTGTAGATTGTAGAATAGGAACTATTGAGGAAAAGCAAAGTCAGCATGTTTTTCTCTTCTCTCAAAACTTTGCTATTTCGTTCAAGTAGATCTATGTAATTCATTGTTTGTTCGTTAAAGCTTCCCCAAACAAGACCTGGTTTTACTTAATAGAAAATACGTTGGGAAACATTTTGGCAAAATGTAAGAGCATCCTGATAACCAGCATTTTCTCCTTCTGTCTCAATAGACTAGATCTTCTTTGATATGTAAGCGTTTAGTGTGTTGGGACTATGTTGCGATGGGTTTTTTTCTTCTCTCCGCTGAGGTTCCTTTGTTGGAATCTCCCAACGATCTACGCGTTTCGGCTAATACTGTCTCTCAGAATAAGGGTATGCCTAGGCCAGATACGATGTTTGGTTCTAATTCTTGCGACTTATTACACGAATCCAAGCTCGTCTTGCATTTGCCTCTTTCGATATAGTTTGTGCAGTTCAAAATTTCTAATTCTATCCGCAAAATTATGGCATTTATGAATGCAGTAGCGGTTCTTTCCCACCGATAGCGCTTATTTACATTGACACTGGAAGACAGTATACCGTCCCGCATGAACGACAACTCTGTAACGACGGAATTACGAAAATCCGGAATCTCTGATGAAAATTCGCTCTTTGATAATTGGATGTCGCTATTAAATAACGACCTCCAAGTATCAAAAAACGAATTTTCATCAGTTCTATGGCCAAATTCGCCTCTCTTCAGGTAAGACATTTTGCAATAACTTTCTTATAATTTCTGTGTTAGTTTTCAAGCGGTTTGTTGCATTTACCTCGCCTTACTGAACTCTTTCCTCTGATGTATGACTAAGCTGAAACATCCATATACTTTTTGTAAAAAATGATCTCATTTGACCAGAAAAAACGAAAAAAAAATATCGCGGTAACGTGTACGGTCGACAGTGAAATCAACTCAAAGTCACCGTTGCAGGGTATCTCACAAAACCTACGACGAGAGAATTTGTCCTATACGTACAGTTGGCAATGAAAATATCCAAGACGCATTTATGTACTTTTTTAATCCGTATGATCCAGCAGTTAAAATATGGATTATCCATTAATGATAACGACTACGGACCCAAATTGGTTATGGTGATATGTTCAACATTGTCAATGATTTGACCGGTGAAATATATTGTTAAACATGAAATAAAACATTTCTATCTATCTGACAGTACTGTTCTCGCTCCAACTGGAGCATTTTGACAGGTTGTGGTGGCAAAGTTGATTTCATCAAGTGTACAGTATAAGGAAATTTCGAAGAACACTTGTCAAGTTAGAGTTATTTACAGGCAGCTGGTGTCTATTGCCGCAATTTTGGTAGTAGAAAATTAACACTTTTAGATTTGCAGACTGAATTGGTAAACTGTCTCAGCTGACACAGCTCCCGGTGGAAAGCAGATCCACAGGAGTATTATCCGGGGAAAAATGAAAATTTAAATGTACCAGAATTAGGCAAATGATTAAGAATATTGGTAGGGGTGAGTAGATTATGATCTAGTTGACCGCAGGGTTTGTAGAAGTTTCAGGTACTTGCACTTAACAATGTTAACCAGTCCATGATGGATTTTATGCATGAAAACCAGACTACTGTTGTCTCTTCTTTGCTAAAGGTTTGGTCAGGAAAGTTTGGGGTACATGCAACAAATCACTTGAAAATTGACGAAGAAATAAGAAAGTTAGTGCAAAATGTCTGACCTGAAGCGAGGCGATTTCGGCCGTAAAATTACCCTTCCCATCATTCACAATCCCCACCGTGATAAATAAGGCCTTTGGAGTGCATACACTTTTTTCTAAGATTTGACCTTGTGACCTACTTTTTGAGCCCAGTCGACCAAATGTAAAATGGCCATTTCGTGGGCATTGGTTTTTCAAACACATCTTGTTTTATTTTTCATTTAGATGTGGTCACCAAGCTGCTGATGCATATTCCAAGTGAGGTTTTACAATAGCCTTGGAAAATATTTTGTCAAAGTATGTGAAGGTGGATGACTCCAAGATTTACATTGGCAAATTTGATTTTGACATCAGCTCCGGGGAAACGATACATACATACATACATTTATTAGCAATTGGCAATTAATTTTGCCTTTGACCATTTACAAAAGAAAAAAGGCATGGCAAAGACATAGATATATAATTATACAACATATAAACATACAAACAAAAGAACATGGCAAAACAAAACAATTAAGACGAAAGGAAATAAAAAAAGACGAGAAGGTAGAAATGATCGAATTAAAAGTTCACACCTAGAGCTTTTTATATTCTATGGCAATGTCTGATATGTTATTTGCTTTGTCTCTTATCTGGTAGCTTGTAAAATATTAATAAGTATTTTCTCCATTATATACATTGAACACTTTCCTTGTTTTAATGTGTGAATATTTCAGTTCTATTTACTCAAATATACATGTATGTAACTTTTTTTAAAATTTAAATAGATCTAATCCACCTTTTTTCGGTTTCGGAAGGCATTATGATTTCTCTCTTTCCCTTCAGAAGGCGTGCAGTGTGTTTAAGCTAGAATACCCGAAATGTTGCCATTTTGAAATTCATCAAGAATCGGAATTTTTCGAGCTGCTTTGTTACGTGTCCGAACGTATTCGGGAGCAGTCATAAACATTCGGTAGTGGAAATGTCGGAAAGTCGCCCGAATAACCGCGACATCGCGAGAATCTCAAGGGTGGATTACCTTAAAACAAACCTTGTTGTTTTATAATATAGTATATTATAAAACAACACGGCTTGTTTTAAGGTAGTCCACATATATAGTCCAGTCACGATATTACTAATTTTACTAATATAAACAGGAGATAACGTTTTAAATAACGCTTAATCTTTGCAGCGTTCTTCAAGCCTAACATTTCTTTTAAAGATATCTTTAGATATGTTTCAAGATGTAGGGTTCTTTAGAGCAAGATTTTAAGCCACTCATTTGGAGGCGCAATCCTCTTTACTTCTTGCTGAATCCCTCGGTAAAATTCTGTAGAACAAAAGAAAACACCTCGGTCAAAATTTCGGACTTAGAACGCTTAAATATCTTAAACATCTTAAGAAATCTTACAAAATCTCGCTGTAAAGAACGCGTCTCCGGTAGGAAAATCGTAAACTTATGTCGGCGAACGGCAGAGGGCCAAATAAGAATGTTGTTGTTGTACTACACCATTTCACCTTGTTTGATTTGTTCTAGGGTAACTTGTCAACAATCGACAAAATCAGTTACAAAAGGTACTTGGTTTTGCCTTCATGCATTACGTATTTCTATTCATGCGTATTTAAACATTAAAACGCAATAATATTCATTTTGAGTCACCTTGAAAATATCATACAGTAGGTTTTATTGTCGTCTTTCTAATTGTCATACATGTATCTCATTTACACTTTCCCATACAGACGATTGTAATCCTTACCTGGGAGATTTTGATAATTTGGACCGAAACGATAAAGTAATTTTTACCCCATCAGACTCTCGTCAATGTGGTCTCAGATTCAAAATCCGACACGGCAAACATCCTTTTTGAAATTTGTCTCAAAGAAATGATTGGATAATCGTAAAACTATGTGGACAAACAGCAAGAGGGACATTGTGGTAGTGCCAGTACGAGAAATGACAGGTAGCCGTGATTATGTGCTTAGTGGCCACGATATGATCATGTCATAAGATAAAGGCTATGGATCGTTGTCTAAGTGGCGATCCGATTCGACTTAAGACTCATTAGCAAGATCTATGCATTTAAATTTACATTTGCAAAAGAGGTTGTAGTCCGCAGCCAAACGACATTTTTAAGTGAACCTGGATTTGCGCTATATAGAAAATGTTTATGGTAGCCAACATCTTCAGAAACTTAAATCCGGTCGATGCCACCTTAGCACCATTGGGCAACTCTCAGAATTCAAGATGCCGACAAAAATTATAAAATTAAACATTTACGGTGCTAAATATTTTTTCTGTTTTGAAATAGTCACTAGTCTATCAAATTGGATTGTGGTTGTGCTCACATAGGTTACATATATTTGTATAAGGAAAATGGCATCTACGATAGCTGCCAAAATTGCCACCAAACCTGTAAAATTATAGATATACAGTGCAAAGAATTTTTTTCTTTTGAAACAGTCCTTAAATGCCATCAATATACTTAATTGGAATAGTGTTGTGCTCACATTGGTCATATTCATGTATACAAGGAAATGGCATCCAAAATAGCGGCCAACATGGTCGCGAAAACTATAAAAATTACACACTTACAGTGCCAAATCTTACTCTCCGTTCTAAAATAGTCCTTAAATTACTTCACTGTATCAAATTGGAATGTTGTTGTGCTCACATGGGTCATTAATAAGTGTAAAAGGAAAATGACATCCAAGATGGAGGCTAAAACTATTAAATTTGAATTTATTGTGCAATCCACAATATCGACGCTGTTATACTTAGTAATTAAGAAGTTGCGATGAAGGTATAAATATATACATAGTAAAAAAGTTTAGCAATGAAATGTAAATATCTATAGTAGCCAAAACATTTTTGTTTTAACATGTAATCAAACGTTTACACGATAGATTTTAGCAAGAGAACAGATTAATTTAATACCGCCATCGCGTTCGTCTCGCACTCCAGGTTCGCCTTTCCGGTTTTCATGTCTGCCATGGTATTCACGTGTATGGAGTATAATTCTAGAAAACATTTAGGTGTGAAAATAATCGTCATTTCCCAGAGTAAAAAGGCCAATAAAAAGAGTTTTCTGCAACGCTGTGGAACTACGCCATGGACTTACGTTAGAAGGATGTTATATCGCTAATGTGTCCCTACGTGGCGGAACCGGCGATAAAGATGTCTTTTTGAATTTTCGTATTTCAAAGCATAAGTAACTGTTTGAGGATGCTATGTGAGCCAATTGTTGTGGTTTGAGATAGTCCCGGTCAAGGACGTCGAAGAAAACGCCGTGAGACGATGACCGTCATAATTTCGAAACGCCACGACAAAGATTTTCCACTTTAGCACCAAAACTTGCGAGTGGCTTCCACAGGATTTTCACTAAAGGGTATCTACACTAACCATCCGTGATCGTCTCACAGACGAAGGGTTACTAGACTTTGACCATCCGTTGTTATTTCCCTGACGCTACACCATGAATGTACCAGACTTGACTGGCGTAAACAACGTTGATGTACTCCCAAAATAAGTCCTTTCTTTCTGATTTGTCACCCATAGAGCACATATGGTGCATTTATGGAAGACGTGTGCGTGCTCGCAATGACGCTCATTCTCTTGATAAAATAGTGAATGTTGATACTGTGTAAAACAATTTAAGTGGATTAGAAATCGTTTCACTATTGCTCTTGCTACTCTGTAGAGTTGTAGGTCTGCAGTAAACACCACATGCTCTTGGCCACAATCAATTGTAATTTGTTGTGCTTGACGTACAGCGGTTACAATGGTTCTTGGTCAGAGGGTATCATGTCGAAAAGTGACAGATACAGTGCCTTTATCTTCGACTTAGTTGAATGGCCTTGTTCTCTACATAATTTTGTGTTATATCCATTGAATTCTGAGCACTTGCTATTGCTTGATATGTCTCTTAGAAATGCAAGATCTACTTATTTGTGGATACAATAGTCATCTCTGTCAGAACGTTAAGTGGCAAAACATATTTTCTAGCTGCATTGAGGGACATTCTTAGAACATAATTGGGGGTATTTATGACAACTCGCGGCAATCGCGCAATGATTCACTTTAGATGCAGCCCTGATTCTAGGTTTTGAGGGACCATCATAACGTTCAATGTTGATATTGTTATATATGGGTTTACTCGTATCATTGTTCTTTACTCTATCAAAAGAGTGAATATTGTCCACGTGTACAGATTCACTTGGGTTTGTTGGTTGAGTAACCAGCATTTCCAGAGAGAAAGTAGATAGATTGCCGTTCTGCGAGGAAATATCAGCGTCAAAATTATCTACAACAACTTTTATGAGACCCGGTTGAGTGTCTGATATGTACGCTGTAATGCAGCTGATGACGATGCAGCGACTGTTGCAGACTTTTTGAATCGTAGCATCTCGTTATTAGTACACGAAACCCCGAGTTCACTCATATTATTGACTAAGGCATTTGAATTTCTCATGAGTAGGCTACCCCTAATGCTATTTGTAGAGAAGTGCGTTTTTTTAATGCACCAGTTACTATGTTTCAAATTAAATATGCCTTGGTTGTTTGATTGAACTTGTTAGATAGCTTAGAGAGAAAACACATTAATGCGTCACTCACGCAATCTTCTACTGTTTGTTTTTGTACTCTGGTTGTATATTGTCATTATTGTGTTTTGTCAAACTCTATAGTCTCAACTTCTTTCACAATTTCACTTGTAATTCGTTTAACTGATATATCAATATCGGAGTCATAATTGTCTTTTATAAGCTTTAACACCGACGATGCCCGTTCCCTAAACACAATCATATTAGCGACACCAGTAGCTAAAACTACAAGTAAAGCTTTACCAAACTGTGTCGCCAGAGATTCAACCAACTCTCTGCATGTCAGCTTATCATCATTTCCTTTTTATACTGTTCACGTAGATCAATATAATTCAATATTCTGGTCTTGTCTTGTAGCATTTCATCTACCACATTCTCAAATGCCAGATTTTTAACAAAGTCTGAAGTTGTCGATGGTACACTTGATGTGACAAGCCGTATATTTTTAGCGGACAAAAACTTTCCCTTAGAGTCCACATGATAACGAACATCTGTTGTGTGTAAATCACTAACTGTTCTATGAATTCTTCACTTAACTCCCTCTGCCCTTTTGTTTCCTCTCTCTTGGTATTTGCTTAGAATATCCTGTTTAGGGTCAACATTATCCCCGTCTTGAATCGTTCTATACATATATGCTTTGCGCCAGCGATCTGAATGTTTGGGTCTTTTTCCAGGTAACAAACTTCTCCACAGAACAAACAGTCTGTCTGAATGTCAAATTTAGGCGTTCCTGAACGACGCCTTCTCTTCATAGGTGACACACTGGCACTATCAGACGTATCCCCTTATGCACCAGAAATCTGTTTACATGAGTACGCGATGTGTAGGATGAAACAATTGATCTATGTAGATCTATATAAAAAGAGAACTGACTGTCAATTTCAGTATTTGTGTAAGTTCATGATGCAGGTCATCATTGTATACCCTGCAACAGTTTATTATGGTTTGAACTCTCTGTGGTCCAGCCTTCACCAGTTCTGCAGATACACTGCACACACATCTGTCAAACTTGGTGAAGTAGAAAGTGCGCCATTTTTACTGCTTACACAGGATCTGCTCTAGATTTGTGTAAAGTAGATTCTATAAACGGTAGTTATCTTTATCTAATCCGAGTTTCCTTTGATGAAATTCGCTCTTTGATGTGTTGGATCTAGTGTCATGAGCGACACCAACATATCAAAGAAACAAGAGGGCCATGATGGCCCTAGATCACTCACCTGAGATTTCTTTTCTTGTTGAAATTAAACATTTCGACCTGCAGCAGAAAAAGAAATTTCCCCCTTTTCTCATGCCGTTGCAGCCAGAGGCTTTGATGGAATCAAAGTCTTTCAACAACTTTCAAAGCCCTTCATCCAAGGATCATTCATGTGAATTTCAAGAATATTGGCCAACTGTTAGGCAGAAGATTTTTAAAAGATTTGGCTATTTTCCTCTCTTCTCATGCCGCGGCAGCCAGAGTCTTTAATGTAATCAAATGTTTTTAGCAACTTTGAAAGCTCTTCACCAAAGGATCATTCATATGAAGTTTCAAGAATATTAGGCAACTGGTTAGGCAAGGAAGATTTTTAAAAAATTGGCTATTTTCCACATTTTCTCATGCCGCGGCAGCCACAATCTTTGACGGAATCAAAGTCTTTTAACTACTTTGAAAGCCCTTTACCGAAGGATCATTCATGTGAAGTTTCAAGAATATTGGCCAACTGATTAGGCAGAAGAAGATTTTTTTAAGATTTGGCTATTTTCCCCTTTCTTCATGCCGCGGCAGCCAGAGTCTTTGGTGGAATCAAATTTTTTTAACAACTTTAAAAGCCCTTCACCCAACGAGCATTCATGTGCAGTTTCAGGAATATTGGCCAAATGGTTAGGCAGGAGAGGATTTTTAAAAGATTTGGCTATTTCCTCTTTTCTCATGTCGCGGCAGCCAGAGTCTTTGATGGAATCAAATTCTTTAAACAACTTTGAAAGCCCTTTAACCATGGATCATTCCTGCCAAGTTTTCAAGAAGATTGGTCCACTTGTTTGGGAGAAGAAGATCTTTAAAGAAATTGTGGATGGACGACGGACAACACCAGGATTAAATATTTACCTAGTAACCTCGTTTATTCATAACGCTTACAGTGTGACGACAAAATCATGGTGATGTCATTTAAATCTATGACCTATTTCTCTATTTTTCGTTAATCAATCATTTACGAATAGATCTAGGCACACTTTGGATTTATAACATCATTTTTTGGATCAATGGTTAGATATACCATTGTTGAACTTAAAAAGTTTATTAATCAAGGTAGATCAAAAAGTAATACTATTGAAAAGAATTATATTATTATTATTAATACTTATATTATTATTACAGTGTTCTGCCGAGTATTTTGATAGGATGAACAAATGTCTCACTGACCCTAAAAAGTTTGAGACATTTCTGAAACTAGGGGACATTCAAAGAATCACCATCAATGAAATAGAAAAAAAGATATCAAATGAGTAACTTGTATTCAACTTGCTTCTTTAATTGTTGATTGTAGATGTGTCTGTTTGGACTTATTGTAAGAACCAAATAACTATGATGAAATCCTATGAACAGTTTAAAATACAGCCAAGTTGATCAATTTTTGGTTATATACAATGATTAACACACTGGCATTTTCAGTTCAGCTATTTTGTCAAGAATAATTTCCTCGACTTGCTGCTTCTCCAATGTTTTAGAGCTTTTACAAAGTCAAACTCAGACAAATCTCCCTCCCCCTTCAATTTTCACAGGCATTATATCATCTACTGTGTCAGGGAGAAACCTGTTTCTTTTCTCAGTGGTGTTTTGGTTTGGTTTTGGGCACTATGCCCTCTTTCACATTCAGCTGTATGGATAGGGGCAGTCCGTGCCAATGCTGCCAGGATCAACACGTTAGGATAATCTTCCTTATGGCGCTGCTTTATTAGCCCTCAAAGTATCTACATGTTTATCTCTAGGATAGTCCTCATGTACAACAGTGTCCTTCACCTTTGACCACTCTGCTCTAGTTTCAGTTGGGTCTATAACTGGCTGTTGTGTAACTCGTGCTTGGCTTTCCAAGGGTATTGAAACTTTTTGTGTCCCAAAGTGGTCAATCAGTATCTATCTTCTCATTTCTTGATGTTACCCTCTCACTTTTAGACAAGAATGTCGGAGGTTTCATCCGCAGAACAGCAAAGGCATATATATGATGTTAATTTCAGTATCAGCCCTGTCAGGGAATGTGTCAGATAATTTCTCAAGCAGCTTGTCAACAAATTTCTTTCTGATGGAATCAATGTTCTGCTTGCCTCCAACTAGATGGTTTTCTTTGTGAAATACTATGTTATTTTTCACAGTCAAGTGTTCATTCTGGAGCTGTTTCAAATAACCTTCATAGTTTGGTTCATTTTTGATTTTGTTTAGTTTCCTCTTTACATGGTCAATTTTAACTTTCACTTGGATTACACCTAGGTTGGACTTTTGGAAGACCAAACACATTTTAGAAACCACTTGTAAGATATCCATCAACAGGTAAGTAGTAGCAATAAAGTAATTTCTACTTATTTTTTTCTCAAACCCCTCAGTCTTTGCTTCTTTGTTTCCAGCAAAGTATGTGATTAATGAGCCCAAAACTGTATAAATGGTTTTGACGGCTATATATGTGCTCAAACATCTTTCTTCATGGACTTCCTTGATTTTCAGGAATGGTTCTTCTAAAACCCTCTGCACTTCTGCCAACTGATTACATCTATTGGCTGATGCCTTGACAAAGTAGAATAACCGTTTTTAAATGCTCTGGTATACAACTAAATATGGGAATTCATTGGCTGCTTGAGATGTTACCAAAGCTAGTTTATGAGCAAGACAGTGGTAGTTGATCAGTATTGGATTGTCCCTGAGCATATATCCTATTACACCTTTACCAGAACTGGCCATGACTTTGGCTCCGTCAGTCCCTAAACCCATCACAATGGATGGGTTAATCTTAATCTTGACTAAAATAGCCCACTTTGTATATTGACTCTCCTGTGGCGCTTTCTAGCCTAAGGTTTGTAAGAAAGGTGGTATGTGGCTTGAAAGAGTCTGGATCTATGATTCTGGCATAAATAATTAACTTTTTCTGAATACCTATGTCAGTATTCTCATCACAAATTAAGATCAATCTTCTCTTTGGTTACAAAGGCTAGTGACTTCAGCATTTCAACAGCAGTTTTGTCCGAGGAATAATTCACATATTTTGAGGTTTGCAAGTTGTCAATATTGGGACAGTTGAGCTGGGACAGAAGGTCGACTAACTTGTCATATTTGTTCAGGGTAATATTTTCTTTAACCAGCTAAAATGTAGATTTCAAGGCGACAATCACAGCCGATTCTTTATCATTCAATACTTTTTTTAACTTATCTCTGAAAATCGTCTTGAAGTGATTCGGCCATTACTGCAGACCTGTGGTCGAAATTCTCCGCGTGTCTAATCAGTGTGGTGGTTCTAAAGTTTGTGTTGGGCTCGGTGAAGGCATTGTTTTTCCATGCCTTTTACTCAATTTACAGTCATAAAACATTTTTCCTTGTCATATTCTAACCAAGAATACTCCCGTAACCATTTCTCTTGAAAATGTCGAATGGGGGCCGCCGTATCGGTAGATGTAGAGGGTTCGGGCTCAGTTACGGCGTGATCGGCGATGGAAGAATCAGTCCTTCCTTTTCCGAAATTACTTAAGCCATTTTACAACCGGTCGCACGTGCTCCTGCGTGCGGTCTGCGTCTAAAACATACGTTTAGTCGTGCGATGCATGCACGTGCAACGTACGATTTTTGTGGACGCAACCACGACGCAGACTGCACACAGCAAAGAATTGACCGGACAATTCTTATGAGGTGCTCTTACAACCCGTCGTGCGTCACTATAAATCGTGCGATTTTGCAGCGTTTAAAGTGACATTTCAGATTTTTTTGTCATAAATTTTACTTTTATTCTTATCTGAAAGAGCATATTTCCTTATGAAAATTCTTAAAATTTCAAGCCAAAATATTGCGCCGTTTACGAGAAATTTATATTTTTGTGTTAAAATTGAACAAATTGTTGTGGACAACAGTTCGGATTTATATGCAATTTATCGATTATGTCTCAACTTTAAATGCGTGTTTCTCGCGTATTGGCAACAACTTAAAACAAGAGGGCAAAGATGGCCCTGGATCGCTCACCTGATAAAAGTTTGAAACTTTCTCCATGCAGAACAAGACCTATCTTTTACCTGACTTAGGTATCTCTAAGACAAGAACACGAAACTTAAGATGCGAGATTATGATCCAGCTGAAAACAGCATTCTTAATCTTTAATGATCAATATTTGTGGCCGTTAAAGTGAAAACATCAATTTTGTCATAATCCAGGGCACATAACTCTGTTCTGATAAAGATATTCTCTATATATCTATCTATCTGTATATACTGCCAAACTCCCCTTTCGGGTATTACTGGCAGGGTATCTCTAAGACCTTTATACACCAACCTTATGTCCTAGTTGTTTTTTTGATTGGTCAATATTTATTGCTGTTTGAGTGAAATAAAAAACGAAATTAGCAATATTGTCACCATCAAGGGCACACAACTCTGGCTTTTTTAGTCCGATCAATATGAAAAATGAAATCATATAAGATCTCATGGTCACCAACATTGTGACCAAGTTAAGTCTTGATTGGTCAATATTTGTGTTTTTAAAGTGAAAGTAAAGTTGAAAATGACAATTTTGTGAAATTCAAGGGCCAATAACTCTGGTTTTTCTGGTCCGATCAAGCTGAAAATTTAATTCATTCAGCAGCTTATAGTTAGCAACATTGTTGACATTTTTTGTCTTGATTGGTCAATAAATGTAGATGCTAAAGTGTAAACAAAGTCGAAAACGGCAAATTTGTCAAATTCAAGGGCACATAACTCCGGACTTCCTTCTTCGATGACACTGAAAATCGAACTCATTCATTATTGTATGGTTACCAACATTCTAGCCAAGTTTTGTCTTGATTGGTCAATATTTGTAGATGCTAGAGTGGTAACAAAGTCGAAACTAGCTATTTTTGATATCCAAGGGCGCATAACTTCGGACTTCCTGATCTGATCTGACCCAAAATCAAACTCATCCAAGAGCTTATTGTCATACATGTTTTGACCAAGTTTGGTCAAGATTGGTCAATATCTGTAGATGCTAGAGTGGTAACAATGTCAAAACTAGCGATTTTTGATATTCAAGGGCGCGTAACTCCGGACTTCCTGATTCGATCTGACTCAAAATTAAACTCATACAAGAACTTATTGTCATACATATATTGACCAAGTTTGGTTAAGATTGGTCAATATTTGTAGATGCTAGAGAGGTAACAATGTCAAAACTAGCTATTTTTGATATTCAAGGGCGCATAACTCCGGACTTCCTGATCTGATCTGACCCAAAATCAAACTCGTCCAAGAACTTATTGTCATACATGTTTTGACCAAGTTTGGTCAAGATTGGTCAATATCTGTAGATGCTAGAGTGGTAACAATTTCAAAACTAGCGATTTTTGATATTCAAGGGCTGCGTAACTCCGGACTTCCTGATCCGATCTGACCCAAAATTACACTCATCCAAGAACTTATTGTCATACATATATTGACAAAGTTTGGTTAAGATTGGTCAATATTTGTAGATGCTAGAGTGGTAACAAAGTCAAAACTAGCTATTTTGATATTCAAGAGCGCATAACTCCGGACTTCCTAATCCGATCTGACCCAAAATCGAACTCATCCAAGAACTTATGGTCACACATGTTTTGACCGAGTTTGGTTAAGATTGGGTTATATTTGTAGATGCTAGAGTGGTAACAAATTCAAAACTAGCTATTTTTGATATTCAAGGGCAGATAACTCCGGACTTCTTGATCTGATCTGACTCAAAATCGAACTCATCCAAGAACTTATGGTCATACATGTTTTGACTAAGTTAAGTTAAGATTGGTCAATATTTGTAGGTTCTAGAGTGGTAACAACAAAATGTGAACAGACAGACGGACAGACAGACAGACGGACGCCGACGGACAAAAAGCGACCACAATAGCTCACCTTGAGCACTAAGCGACCACAATAGCTCACCTTGAGCACTTCGTGCTCAGGTGAGCTAAAAACTAATAGTATTGATACTCATTAGAATAACAAATCTTGGCATCAAGACATACTTTAAAAAATTGAAATTGGAATGAAATGTCCCTTTAAAAACGTACGATTTAAAAAGACGTACGACGGGTTGTAAGAGAGGCTTTAGAATTGTTCGGGGCTTCATAGCCGAAGGTTCTGACATTTCGTTTACGCAAAATATAAATAAAACGATGTCGTCGTGAAAATCATTTTCAATCATAAAATCCACTCGATTGCCCCCCCCCCCCCCTGATTTACGATTTTTTACTGTGCGACAGAAATCGCTATGGACATCATTTTTTGGCCACATTTTCATTTTTTGCGAGAAAATCGCAAATTCACGGCCTCGGCAGAACATTGTTATTATTATAATAAAGAGTAATGATGATAATAATACTAATAGCAACAACTCGGATTACTATATTTCATTATACCTTGGAAATGTCCAACATATTTGCCATGTTTTTGAAAGATGTTGACTTTGCTGCATACCATATTGCATATTCGGTAATGATTCAGGGTAGGAAGTCATCGCGTATTGATTCTCTTTGTGTTTTGTATACTTACTGTAAACCTGTTTGACCATTTTCAATTGTTAAATCAGTTCCAAATGTTCAAATTTGACGGTAATTTGAATTTTATGGTTTTGGCGGCCATCTTGGACGCCATCTTGAATTCGGCGGCTGCCCAAGGGTACCAAGGTGGCATCAAGCGGATTCTCATTTCTGAAGATGTTGGCTACCATAATCAGTCAAAACATTTACTATATACCGCAAATCCAGATTCACCCAGGAATCTGCCGGACTATTTTATAGAAATCTTATTGCAGAAGACAAATGTCAGTTATTCAAATTTTCTGTATTCTCCCAATGATTTTGTTTCAATTTAGCGATATCGTAGCCACAAACTGGAAGATTGGTAGGGTGGTCGGACGATTTTTAAAATACAATTTCATGTTGTAATGTGGTTAGAAATAGATAAACAATTGTTTCATTTTAATGAAAATATACCACCAAACCAATCAACTGTATTTGATACAAATGAATTTGATTTCTTTTATTGTTTAGAAACTAGTGCAGAAAAGTATAAGGAAATGGGAAAATGCTTTTTCGTTGGAGATTTTAACGCTCGCACGTCAAATCAGCCCGATTTCTTAGATTTTGACATAATTTTAGACAATGACAGCTATCTGTCAAACGATGTAAACATTAGCCCACGTGCATCTAAAGATCACGTGCCTGATCGTCACAGTAAACGATTGTTGGATTTCTGTCAATCAACGTCTTTCGTTATTGGAAATGGGTGTTTACATAACGACCGCGATATAGGCGAGTTTACCTTTCACTCTTTAAACGGTTCAAGTGTCGTTGATTATCTACTATTGAATACCAACAATATAGAATTAATACAGCACTTTTCCATAACAAAACCCAACGAAATTTCCGATCATTGTGGAATCGAATTCAATTTACAAAAAAAATCAAATCATTACCAAAGCTTTGAAACAGATGAGAAATTCGAAACACATTTAAAATGGGATGCTATCAAAATAATTGATTTTAGAAATTAACTCGATTCAAAAAGCGAAAATTTCATTGATATACAAAATATGCTAGAAAATCTTGAGAACAATGATTTAAATGAAATCAGCGATATATTCACAAATATATTATTCGACTGTGCAAATACAGTTTTTGAGTCACCGCAAAAAGCACGTAAACAAAAGTCTAAACGAAACACAAAACTATGGTTTAACGATACATGCTACCAGTGAAGAAGGCATTTCAAAAGAACAAGAAACCAATTCTTAAAAAATAAGAATGGCAATTTACTAAAAATGAACTTCTTACAAGCAAAAAAGGAATATAAACTTACCAAGAGTTAAGCAAAACAAGCCTTCGACTTACAAGAAAAGATAATTTGTCCACTCTCAGTAAAAGCGACCCAAAAAAGTTTTGGAACAGGGTAAAAAAAACAATACAAAAAAACAACCAGAACAAGCAGAAAACTTGGATATAGAAGAATTATCTGTCCATTTCAAATCTCTATATAGCGACCAAATGAACAACAACAACATCAATACTAATTTTAACAACAACAACAATAACAATGATAATAATAATAATAATAATAATAATAATAATAATAATAATAATAATAATAATAATAACTCCAATCAGAGCAATTTTGTTATAGACAAGGAGCTTGATAAAGAAATAAGTTTCGCAGAATTTGAAACATGCATTCCCGTATATCTCAACTATTCTCTTAAATCTTTTTAACAATATTTACAGTTCAGGACAATATCCTACTAAATGGGGATCTGGGATCATTGTACCTATTCATAAAGGTGGAGATATTGAAAACCCAAAAAACTATAGAGGAATCACTCTAATAAATGTTATCGCAAAAATCTACTCCCAAATCCTTCTTAATAGATTAACAAAATGGTCAACATCAAACAATGAAATCAATAGAAACCATTTTGGATTTCAAAAAGGGAAATCGACTACAGACTGTATCTTTTTGTTACATTCAATCATCATGAAAACATTACATTCGCGTAAAAAACTGTGCTTTTATTGATTTCGAAAAATGTTTCGACAAGTTAAACCGTTACTTCATTTTTGAGAAATTACTGAAAGCGAAAGCAAGCTCCAAATTCGTAAAATCTATACAAAGGATGCACAGCGCAGTTCAGGTAGCAGTTCGATATAAAGGAAATCTTTCTACACCGTTTATATCAAACATCGAGGCCAAACAAGGCGATCCGACAACTATTCTTTTTCTCTACTACGTAAATGATATCCTAAATTGTTTTAATGAAAATATAGAAGGTCTTTTTACACTAGACGAAGTTAAATTATTCATCATACTATTTGCAGATGACGCGGTTTTATTCGCTCATACACCGACCGCGCTTCAATCACTACTCAACGATTTAAATACTTATTGTAACACGTGGAGATTAAAGATCAACACGGACAAAACGAAAATAATGATTTTTGAAAACGGACGACCCACCATTCATGATTTTGTATTAGACGACAAAAAATTAGAAATAGTAACTTCACTGAAATACTTAGGCATTCACCTCTTCAAAAACGGACAAATACATCGAACACAAAAAAGACTTGTACAACATGCATCTTATGCACTACACAATGTTTTTACGGTATTCAACCAATTAGATACGAGGGTTGTTTGATAAATTCGCAGAATTTGTTTCTCATTTGTTTATATCGTGTTCAAAAATAATGAAATTGCATACAAGTATAGATCATCGTGTCATACATGTTGTGGTATAACGAAAATCGAATTTACCCACGCTAAAGCGGTTTTTAGCTCACCTGAGCACGAAGTGCTCAAGGTGAGCTATTGTGGTCACTTTTTGTCCGTCGTCCGTCTGTCTGTCTGTCTGTCCGTCTGTCTGTCCGTCCACAATTTCGTGTTTACACTCTAGCATCTACAAATATAAGCCAATCTTGACCAAACTTGGTCAAAACATGTATGGCCATAAGATCTCGGATGAGTTCGATTATGGGTCAGATCGAACTAGAAAGTCAGGAGTTATCTGCCCTTGAATGCGAAAAATACTTAGTTTTGACATTGTTTACACTCTAGCATCTACAATTATTGATCAATCAAGACAAATCTTGGACATAACATTGCAGACCATAAGATCTCGGATGAGTTCGATTTTCAGTCTGATCTGACCAGAAAGACAAGAGTTGTGTGCCCTTGAATTTGACAAAATTGCCATTTTCGGCTGTTTTTGACCTTGTTTACACTCTAAAATCTACAATTATTCATCAATCAAGACAAAACTTTGACACAATGTTTGGGACCATGAGATCTCGGATGAGTATGATTTTCAGTCTGATCTGATCAGAAAGTCGAGAGTTACTTGCCCTTGAATTTGACAAAATTGTCATTTTTGGCTGTTTTCGACGATGTTTACACTCTAGAATCTACAATTATTGATCAATCAATCAAAAACTTGGACACAATATTGGGGATCATAAGATCTGGGATGAGTTTGATTTTCAGTCTTATCTGATCAGAAAGATGAGAGTTATGAGCCCTTGAATTTGACAAAATTGCCGTTTTTGACTGTTTTGACCTTATTTACACTCTAGAATCTACAATTTTTGACCAATCAAGACAAATTTTGGACACAAGGTTGGAGACCATAAGAACTCATATGAGTTTCATTTTCAGTCTGATCTGACAAGAAATAAATAAAATTAATAAATAAAATTGCCGATTTCGGCTGTTTTTGACATTGTTTACACTCTATAATCTACTATTATTTATCAATTAAGACAAAACTTGAACAAAATGTTTGAGACCATAAGATCTTGGATAAGTTTGATTTTCAGTCCAATCTGATAAAAAAATGGAGAGTTATGTGCCCTTGAATTTGATAAAATTGCCGATTTCAGCTGTTTTTGACATTGTTTACACTCTATAATCTACTATTATTTATCAATTAAGACAAATCTTGGACACAATGTTGGATATCATAAGATCTCGGATGAGTTTGATTTTCAGCATGATCTGACTAGAAAGTCAAGAGTTATGTGCCCTTGAATTTGACAAAATTCCTGGTTTCGGCTGTTTTCGACCTTGTTTATACTCTAGAATCTACAATTATTTATCAAACAAGACAAATCTTGGACACAATGTTGGGCACGATGAAATCTTGGATGAGTTCGATTTTCACAATGTTATTGACCATAAGTTCGTTTTCAGTCTTAAAGTCATAAATATTTTTTGAAATGAAGAAAAGTGTTGCTTATATCATTTTGGTTCAGGTGAGCGATATAGGACCATCATGGTCCTCTTGTTTCTGTCTCCATAGCAACCGATAAATGCGACGTTGCCTTTGGTCAGATTTGAAATGATTTTTAAAATGAAAATCGTACCAGAGCAACATAACCGTGTGCATCAGAATCATGGAAATTATGCTTACGCTTGGTTGACATTGTGTTAACATTTTCTGAAAGTTTGCCGTTTTTGCTCCAAAAGTTGACATGTACACAGCGTTTTCAACATCACGTTGTGAGCAAATCTTTGAAGAAAACTGACGTCATCTGATGACGCGCTGTCGCGACGTTTTGTGTTTGGTTATTGTATTTGGAGTTATCACCTTCAGATATATTACGAGAAATATGCGAGTCGAACAATTTGTCGATATGTGGAAAATTTAATGCATTTGATTTCAAGTTGCATGGACGCTTAAAGACAGACATATCGTCGATGCATGAAAATGGCTGTCCAGATAGAACAAACCTTTGGTAAGTCATGTTACAACTGCTTGTAAAGGGACACTTGTCATGGCGGATAGGCTGTACGGGGTATTGCAGTTAAGTTGTCTCTTTCGAATAAAATCGTTTATCGTAGGCCTATCTTTACAGGAGTAGAATAGTCATGTACAAAAATTCGGGTTTTTGAACTTCTTGTCTTCTACAAGACGTCGACAAGCATAATCATGTTCGGTCTTCTTGTGATTTTCTGATATGTGTATAGGTCTGGTTGCGACAATAGGCCTAACTTAAATAAGATCGTAAAGACTGGCGAAATGTGGCTTTGTTACCATGATTTCGAAACAAAGAAAGAAACATCTGCTTGTGAAAGTCTAGACACGACACATCCCTGAACAGAACGGAACTAATATCATAGTGCATATGCCAGCAAATCGAAACATCTAACGGACAAAAGAAAATCGCTTAAACTACAATGTATATCATTCATCAGTGACTGAATTAATGAAACATTTAATCCGTGTGGAAACGCATAGACTAGCATACACAGGAACTTTAAAGCTGCAAGTTGAGACTATATTGAAACAGTCAACGGGTCGATCAATTCTGATTTTTACAGACCTGGCGTCATACACAATGGTGTGACGTTACGTGACGTTCTGGCTAAAGGCAACCGGCAAGACATGACCTTATTTAATGGTATCTGTAGAAATTATTTGTAAACGTATCGAGTTGATATTTTGCATTCTTAATAACGAACAGCTAAGATTTACCAGGAAACAAATTTAATTTTTATATTCAATCACACTTTTGAATTACAGAATAATTCCGCGAATTTATCAAACAACCCTCGTATAAACATCAATGAACAAATACAATTATTTGATAGTCTCGTTGGATCAATATTAAATTACGGAGCAGAAATCACGGGAAATTACGATTGCAAAGATTTGGAAATTATTCATACAAAGTTTTTACGAATAATTCTCAGAGTGAAAAAATCAACTAATCTGGACCGACTTTATGGCAAAACTGGTAGATATCCAATGAAAATTCAAAGAAAAATAATAAGGTTTAAATACTGGATAAAGCTTCTTAAACTTAATGACTATAGCCTTACGAAACTCATGTACAATAAATTAAAAGAGGATGCTGACCTAAATCGCTCATACAACGGCAATAATTGGGCCTACCAAATCAAACAACATTAAATGTAGACATAAATCTGATAAAAACGAGAATTTTAGATACCTTTAAGCAATCATGGTACTCTAACATAAATAATTCAAATCGATTAGAAATGTATAGCTTATATAAACAAGAATTTGAATTAGAAGACTACTTAAAAAGGGTAAAAATCAATAAATTTAGAATTTCATTAACTAGATTTAGACTTTCATCCCATGATTTAAAAATAGAAATCGGTAGACACGAAGGAGTTTCAAGAGAAGATCGTATCTGTACACATTGTAATACAGGACTAGTAGAAAATGAGTACCACTTTTTGATGACATGCCCGCGCTTCTATAACTTAAGAACAAAATTTCTAAAATCCTACTACTGTAAATGACCTAGTCTTTTAAAATTTGAATCTCTCATGTCAAGCAAAAACCCCAAAACCATATTCATCTTGTCTAAATTTATCCACTATGCTTTCAAAGAGAGAGCTAAATCATGATAATACATTCTGATGCTTTCTCCCAAGAACCTCGTAACTACAGCTTTTCTAAAGATGTAGTTGTCAGATTTTTGTAGAAAGTCCGGGATTTACAAATAAACAATCTAAACACGTTTTTGTTAATACTGTCGAATTTTCTTTCAACTGTTGAATGTTGTCCAATTTACCATTATCAATGCATTCGATCATTCAGTCTTCCATTCATTTTCCATGTTTTTCATTCTATTTGTATGTTTGTACGTTTATAGAATATGTTTAATAACCATACGTCAAATCATTGAAAAAAGATGCTCATTACTTTGGTTGTCCAAATATCCAAATGTTGTTCTGCCAAATAATTGGATACTGTATGCCAATTCACTTATCTTGATATGTTGCTTTCAATATGATTAATCTGAATGTTATCTATTGACCAAGAAACGCTTGTTATCCCTTCCAATTTAGTTTCGAGGAAGGGCCAACATTAGCGTTACTCGGACAATATACCACCAGGGGTTTAACCCTTTCCCAAACAAGACCTGGTTTTGACGTCCCTAATGGAACATGCTTGGGAAAACATTGAGACAAAAGAAGAAACTGCTGATAACCAGCAGTTTCTCCTTTTGTCTCAATATTTTCTGTGCCATGTTTTACACAAATCATGTCTTTATTATCATCAATTTCGTCGTCTGGAGCAGCTTTCAAATTGGACCACCCTAAAATTTTGTCGTTTGGGAAAGGGTTAAGATTTCGTGACGAACTGTACCCTTTTCACGAAAGGTTACAGGGAGTTCTCGAAATCTGGAACCTTAAAACATGAAATGCGGCTTTCAATCTACATGTATTTGCAAATTTATTGGACCATCAGATTCTATACCTCTCGAATAATAGATTATTAAATTTGACTAGTAATCTTTGTTTGGAGCGAAAGATACGTGAACTGTCCCTTCCGCGCCAAAGAAAAAGAGCTACTTCTCTGTTATGATGTACGTTCCACTCTGTGTGAATTATGTTTTGTAATGTTTGTGGCTATAAATATGTTGCAAACTATTTTATGCCGAATAAAATATATGTACCGTATGTATGTATATACCATTTCAAAGGTAATATTATTACCAATTCACTGGTGTTTTTCCGAAAGCAATATCCTGAACGGTTCAAAAGTTACGGCCATTTAAAATTTGTGAAAAACAGATTTAGAAAATTTAGAAAAAATCTGCCGCATATTGGAGGTTATGTTTTTTTTTTCATAGAATTTCATGTTGTTATATACCATTTTAAAGGTAATTTCATTTACAATTCACTGGTGTTTATTTGAAAGCAATATCTTGAACGGTTCAAACGTAAAAAGCATTTAAAATTTGTGAAAAAAACTGAAAATGTTTGAAAAATTCTGCTGCACATGGGAGGTTATGTATATTTGCCAAATAAGCATTAAAATTTGCAAAGTTTGTAATTTTACATTTTTTTAAAACATATTAATTGATATTCCTCAATACTTGAGTAAAAAAAACAAATAGATCTAACAAATATTGACAGAAATTCGACAAAAACATGAGTTTTAAATTTCAAAGTAATTAATGATTTCGTTATTTTGTAAATTTACCCTATAAAGATGTCCTCATGGTCCAAATTTAAATCTATACATCAAAAGCACACAGTACATGTTGACAAGGACTGGCTCCAAATCATAAAAAAAAAAATATTGAGGCAAAATGATATTGTGCTTATTATCAGCATTTCCTACCAGGGACGTCAAAACAATGTCTTGTTGGAGAAAGGGTTAACTGGATTAGGATCTTCTAAAAGGAATTAAAGGCAAACATACTAGCAGATAATTTTTTTCTGTTGGGGAGCTTAAGTCCAAAAAGTGGCAGAATACTGCACTTTGTGATACAAGCACCAAATCTGGCACACATGTTCCTCAGAGTGTACTATTTTCAAAACAAATGGTATCCACGATGGAAAATCAATATGGCGGCCATTTTTCCAAGATGGCCGCCATCTCTAGAGGTAAAAAAATCAGAAAAAATACTTCATTTCGAGATACAGGCACCAAGTTTGGCACAAATGTTTCCCAGAATATAGTCTTTTCAAAACATATGGTATCCACCATGACAAACCAACATGGTTGCCAAATTCTGAGATGGCCGCCATCCCTTTGTTTAAAGAAAATCAAGAAAACCCTTCTTTTTGAAGGTACAAGCACCAAGTTAAGCTCACATGTTCATAAAAGTAAACTAATTTCAAAACATATGGTATCCACCTTAAAAATCCAACATGGCTGCCATTTTCCAGAATGGCTGCCATCTTCATAGAAGAAAAAAAACCTGAAAAAATCCTTATCTTTGAGATACAATCACCAAATTTGACAAAGATGTTTCTTAGAGTTAACTGTTTTCAAAAAACAAGATATCCATAGTGAAATCAACCTTGTGGCCATTTCCCAAGATGGCCGCCATTTCTGTAACTCAACATATTGGAAAATGCTTCTTTTTGTGATATAAGCACTAATTTGGCACACATGTTCGTAAGAGTGTACCATTATCAAAAATAATGGTATCCACTGTGAAAAACAACAACATGGCTGTCATTTTCAAAGGTGGCTGCCATCTATATATAGATCTCAATATGGGTAAAAACATTTTCGATGTACAAAAACAGATTTTTACACAAACGTTTTTTTTTTGTGGAGTAGATGTTCTTTGTAAAATATGTTATCATACGTGAGGTATCGGAATTTGCTTCCATTTTTTTTTTTCAAAATGGCTTTAATATGTATATACATGTAGATAATCTAGTTTTCAATTCGCCTTACTTCAACATTCATTTCGACATTCATTACAACATATTTCTTCAAAAAATCATGTATAACCTGACTTTGATAACATTTGCAAAGCAGTTGTAACGTTTAGTTAGGGTTATGTCAGTTATGTTTTTTTGCTGTTGGTTATGTTTGTGTTTTTAGAGGATTGTAACTAAATGTCTTACCATGTTTTTTGTTGCAATGCACATAAAAGTTTCTGTATGTTAATAGCGCTGTCCTATTCATGGAATACTATCCTTGTAGGTGAAGACAAAACAGCTGACATTTCAATAGGCCTATATGCTGGCCATTTCGATTATCATCTATACAAGTACATGTATCAAACTATAATTCAATATAACCAAATTTACAGTGTTCAATCCCACATAAATTGTCATTGAAACATAAATATGTAATCTCTTAACAAGCTTTGACATCGTAAAAAGTTTGCTTCCCACAAAAATAGTTGTCTTAGTACAAAATTAAAGACATGTGTTCTTCATGGCCAATGACAAATCATAAACTACAAACTATGAAATACAAAATATAGATTGTTTCTGCAATATAAAGGAAGTAACTTATTCGTTCTACGTATTATATGTATATCGTTATTCTGTACAAAATATATTTATAATTATCGATAGAATAATATAATTTTCCATATTTTTGAAAAAGAAAATAAACAACAAACCATGTTGTCAGTTCAATAGGGAATTAATAACGTTTAATAGTTTTGGGCCTTTTTAGATATATTTGACAAATCTTTCACTTAATACGAGGGATGATCCAAAAGTAATGTCACAGTGTCTATAGTTTGGTTATTCGACGTATTCTTGTACAAGTAAAGACTTGTCATTCAAGCTTATCCTATTGGAAATATGTTTGTATGTATGACTTGAATATTGTTTATGTATCCGAGAAAATAAAATGATATAAAAGATCCGTATCGCGCATGTGCGCCGCACGCCTTAGACTATGCGTTTAACGATTATTTTTACTTTGTGTTTTATCTTTATATCAGGAGAAAAACCACGACAATTAAGCTGAAATTTGAATGACTTGAGGTCATGATATTGCTAAACGACTTTAGAACGTTGCAATGAAATCGGTGCGTTGAAATACTAAATAAGACTCATTGAATTTATCACTCGCATTCGGGAAAATGGCAGAGTTGGATAAAAGCCCACAACGCGCAATTCTGAACATTTGCTAAATGATTTGAAAATAGCAGATTGAAGCAACAGAAACAATGAATTCAGCCTAAAAGAACGAACCGTTAATCGGAGTCTCGTCTAAGTTGATGCAAGCGTTTTTGGGAGTGAGGACGAGTCGTTTGAAGATGAAAAAAGAGCCTGAAGACATGTGGAGTGGCGGAATGACGCCAACGTCAATGTGACTTTGCGCTAATTCCGCATCTTAAGCTAGATTTAAGAGGAATTCATCACGTCGACCTTAACCAACTGAGAACAAATTGATTCAAGGAATGCATTCAAATAATTGTTGAATGAGTTTTTTTTTAAATGTATTGATGAAGTGGACCGAACGCCACGAATGTTGTATTAAACACGGAGGGCGATATTTTGAGTGGGAGTAAACTTTGACGTCAATGACGTTGTGTGGTGTGCGGCGCTAGACACCAATGCGCCATGAACAAATATGGTTTATTTTTGTAATTTTACACGAAATTTTATGAAAATTTCTGTATGTATTACATGAATGTTGATCTTTCGGCATGTAAAAATACATAACGATACGTTCATAAAATCACCGAAAACAACGTTCGTGACATTACTTTTGGATCATCCCTCGTAAAAATGTGCATGAACAAAATATTCCTTACTGTATACTTTGATATATAGTCACATACAATTTGTAGAACATACATTCTTCAAAATGCATGGCATCGACCTGAAAAGTGAAAACACCTTGTTGATTTCAAATAAGTCCACCTTTACAAAAGTCAAAGATAGTGGTCTTTGATTTTGTCATGCAAGCCCCCATTTCGCACAAATGTTTCTTAGATTATATTTCCTTCAAAATACCGTACATAGTATCTGCCATGAGACACTAACAAAGCTGCTGCAAAATTTGTGAGATAACTGTATACAATTTTTAAAGGTTCAAATATTTGAAAGATCTACAAAATGATCACAATGACACTAAGTTGCAGCTTAATACTTTAAAAGTTGTTGATACATAATTGTGGCTTTATTTGTGTCAAATCGTCAATTACAAATTAAAGGAATGTTTTTTTTAAAGTGGTAGACAAGTAGTTCTTTAACACACCATGGTGAAAAATTTGACCAAGACAATTTCGCAAAAACAGCAATACTGACAAAATTGTTTGGTTAACAGTGAATTCTAGTTAGTCCGTCAAATTTGAAAATTATTTTGTTATTGAGCAAAAGAACAATTTTGCTATAAATTGTCATAGTCTATATCACGTTATGACAAAAATATGTCATTGTAAGATATCATATATTACAAAGAATAATTGATCCACAAAAAATGGTGCTTGCAACCTAGGAAATTATTTTGACCCATATCAGATCTATAGAGACGGCAGTCATCTTGGAAACTGGCAGCCATGAGGTTGTTTTATCTTGGTGGAAACCATTATGTCTGAAAATGGTATACTCTGAGAAACATGAGTGCCAAATTTGGTGCTTATATTACAAAACCAATATTTTCCAATATTAAGAGTATAGAAATGGCGGCCATCTTGGGAAATGGCCACCAGGTTTATTTCACCTATGGATATCTTGAAAACAGTTATCTCTAAGTAACATCTGTTTCAAATTTGGTGATTGTATCTCAAAGATAAGGGTTTTTTCAGATTTTTTTCTTCTATGAAGATGGCGGCCATTCTGGAAAATAGCAGCCATGTGGGATCTTTTAGGTTGATACCATATGTTTTGAAAATAGTGTACTTTTATGAACATGACTGTGTGCTTAATTTTGTGCTTGTATCTTCAAAAAGAATGATTTTCTTGATTTTCTTTACATGTAGGGATGGCGGCCATCTTAGAAATTGGCAGGCATGTTGGTTTGTCATGGTGGATACCATATGTTGTGAAAAGAGTATATTCTTGGAAATATTTGTGCCAAACTTGGTGCTTGTATCTCGAAATGAAGTATTTTTTCTGATTTTTTTTACCTCAAGAGATGGCAGCCATCTTGGAAAAATGGCCACCATATTGGTTTTTCATCGTGGATACCATTTGTTTTGAAAATAGTATACTCTGAGGAACATTTGTGCCAAATTTGGTGCTTGTATCACAAAGTGAAGTATTTTGGGATAAGCTCCCCCACTAAAGGTACCTGAAATTTAATAACAGACTTCAGACATTTTACACCTTCCTCAAACAACACTTCCTTCATGTAGACTTGGGAAGACAGTGAGAGAAAGGAAAAAATGCTGATTACCGGCATTTATTCGTTTGTCAATAATTTGTATGTTAAATATGTGTATAAATCATGTCTTTATCAAAATCAATTTTTCCTCGACATCAGCTTTCAAATTATTGTCAATTAGATTGGATAATCAGCATTTTATTGTTTTGCCTCAATATTTTCTCTGCTATAACATACACATTTCTACTTTTGATATCATTTATTTTGGTGTCTGCTGCTTCTTTCAAATTGGGACAGACTAAAATTGTGTTGTTTGGTAAAGGGTTAAAGGGACATTTCATTCCAATTTCAATTTTTTAAAGTATGTCTTGATGCCAAGATTGGTTATTCTAATGAGTGTAAATACCATTGGTTTTTTGAAGTTGTTGCCAATAAGCGAGAAACACGCATTTAAAGTTGAGACATAATCGATAAATTGCATATAAATCCGAACTGTTGTCCACAACAATTTGTTCAATTTTAACACAAAAATATAAATTTCTCGTAAACGGCGCAATATTTTGGCTCGAAATTTTCAGAATTTTCATAAGGAAATATGCTCTTTCAGATAAGAATAAAAGTAAAATTTATGACAAAAAATTCTGAAATGTCACTTTAAAGAAAGGCTACATGTATTTATAATTTACTAATGTGAAATTTGTTCTTATTAATTTATGCCCACACATTATGTATTTTTATGCTCAACTTAACTGAACATGAAAGTCATGCTGCAAAACATTGAAGTAATTTGTTTCATCATTACATAGTGTCTTTTCAGGTTTAATTCTATGCCAAACAAGACCCGATTTTAATGTCCCTGAAAACCCTGATAATCAGCATTTTCTTCTTTAGCCTAAACATTTTCTATGCTGTATGATACATTTATCCCCTTTTCATCAGTATTTTCTTTGAAATTGTTACAATACCACTGCCCGGACCTATCATGAAATTATTTTTTTAAATCTATACATTGGTGGATTTAGATTTCTCGCCTGCGATATTATTTTCCCACAGTACCATTTTTCTGCCCCTCCTTCAATGAATCTATGCTTTACCCTCTTCCCAACAAGGATGTGTTTTTCTTTATTACTTTTCGTATCTTTGACTAGTTCTGACGAATCAGAATTTTCAAATTTTCAGATACAGTCAAAACTGTGTTAGCGGCCACCTGTGTATAGCAGCCAAACTGTCGTATGCAGCCAGTCCAGGTCCTCCCAAGCAATTTTACTCTTTAAAGTAACTGTGAATAACACTAAACTGTCTAATGTGGTCAGTGGCCAGCTTTAATTGTCCCAATTGCTCTTTATCTTTATCCCATTAAGCAGCCATGCACAACAAATTGGTGGCAGGCAATGTGTGAAATATTGATAACACATCTGGCAATTTGCCTAATCATGTGCATAAACCATAAAAAGGTGTGATAAACAGTTAAATGTCATATAAAAGTTTACCCTTTTTACTTTACAACACTTACCCTTTCTTCATATTAATAGGGCCAGTCATACAAGTAGACACTTACACCCAGCCTTCAGAATATTATTTTCTGTGTTAAGCAACCAACTGTCGTATGCAGCCAATTTTGGTGTGTCCCTTGGCTGGCTGCATTCGACAGTTTCGACTGTAGTTCTGTAGCGTTCAAACTTTTTCTACTCCTTGTTCCCTCCACAGACCTTGATAATTTGAGTGTAGATTTGTTTTCTGCTACTTAAAGAACTTCTTTCCGGAATCTCAACTGGCATTTCAATGCACTGACCTTTTCAGATTCTTTTTCACAAGACTGAAGCATATTGTCTACTTCCCCTTCCGACTGCCACGACCCATGTCTAATTATGTCATTTGTATTTGCTTCCGTATTTTCCCACGTTCTGCATTTTCCTTCTTCATTTTATTTTCTGAAGAGCTATCTATCCGTCTGTGTTGTTCAATTTGATGCAAACGTGTCCTTAATTTAGTTCTGAGTTGCTTCACTCCTTGCGATGCCTTTTTCATGAGTTTGTTGCGGTCTGTTTCTTCTTTTGATTCAAGCCATTCCAGAGTTTAATTGTTAGCAAACATGATACATGATTCAGCGGCAAAAGTTTTCATACATGGTTTAGTCCGCATAAGCTGATCAAGTTGTCCAAAAACACTACCTGCAAAGCAGGAAATTTTAGGGACACCTTTCAAGTTTTCTGCTCTTTCTGGAGTCGTAAGATTACCACCTGGTAAGTGTTCTTTGTACAATTTTCTACCTAGTTGAACAAAAGCAGACACAATTACCCCCAAATATGATTGCACCATATGGTCATAGTCATGTTGCACTAAAAGCGATTCATAAAACTTATCCTTCTTCACTTTATTATCAAAAACAATTAACTGCCCACTCATGAAACTAGGAACACCAGCAGCTGTTCTTCCAATTATATAACCATTTCATGGTATTTAGTGTTCATATCAAGAATGGAAACGGATTTATCCTCAAGTATACACCACAGGGGACACGTAATTAATACACTTATAAGCCCTAGTGCTTTAACACCTGCCAAGTACCCTTTAACATTCAAATCGTGTAAAATTGATTTCAACAATTTGTCCTCTGCACCAAATGAGTAAAAAACATTGTCATTTACTGGTGTAAGAAATACACAGCTGATGCATTGGAAAGAAGAATATTGCACCGAGATCCTCTATATGATCGGAAGGGGACAGACTTTATTTGATTCTGATGTGAAAAGTATGTTACGAAAGCCTTAAAATTACCCTGAAAACCGTTTATTTTCGTCACCGTTAGATCCTTCTCCAAATGCTTTGGCAGCAGTTCTTATAACCGACAACAGTCAGGTTCTGTGTCATTTTTGAAATAATATTCAAGTGAGGGACTGTTACCATAAAAAATCCATGTTCAGCCTCTTTTAAACACTTCTGAGCTGCATCGGCAAAGTTCACTAGTGCATGAAGCCAACAAAAGAAATTGTTTAACCGTTCTAGCCTTGATTTTTTTTCTTATGTGAATAGCGCATAATTATTATAGTATGTGATGGCAATATTTCCTTGCGGAAGCTTCTTAAGAATTCGTTGAATTTCACCTCTGTGGCGTCCCTGTCTGACATAGTGGCTGTATTGTGGACGTATTGTGACAAACAATACTCTTAGAGGTTACATTATTTGAGCACTTTTCATCCAAATCATTTAAGATTTTCCTGCACACATCCAATGTGCTATCGGTTGACTTAGTTCCAATATCAGGTAACCCAAGCACCCGTAACCGAATCAGCAGCCGCATAGCCCATAAACTTGCTGCCAAACTTTGATGTTTCATCTGTCATTAGTGTCGTATTTTCTTTCTGCGAAAAAACTCCAGACAACTGTGTTTCTGGGCTAAATAAAGTCTATGTGAGTTCATTTCTAATATAGTTGACTGTGAAGGAAGTTTATTCGTTTTTACTAACTTCAAAACAGCTTTCACTACATTTGCTATTTTTGAAGCACTAACATTGTTAAGTGGTTGTTCATATATACACTGTTTAAAGTCTGATGAGTACTTTCTAGTGTCGTCATCAAATACTTTTATCTCAACATTCCCATTTTCCTGATTAATAAATAGTTTCAATGTCATTGATAAGGTCATTCAAATAAACACAAGTTCCATTTAATACACTTATTTCTTTGAAATTTTTCCTCTGTTTCTCCAGTTGCTCAATTTTTGAGTCGTTTTTTCTCTTATCCGCTGTTGCAATTCAAAGATTTCAGTATCTCTATCTGCACCTTTATCTTATACACATGCACTTTCAAGATTTCAAACTTTTTAACGCATAATTTTCACGTTCTGGTGTTCTTTTAATTCTTAGTTTACACTCATTAATTTTGTTGTTTGCAACACTTAATTGAAGTTCGGACTTTTCTATGAGCTCACTATTTTGTATATTTGTATTTTCTGCCACTACAAGTTTTTCCACAAGATCTGCTGTTTTTATCTTTTCATTTATGAGTGCTTCTTTTAAATCAAGTTATTCATTAGAGGTTGAATGACGAATGCGTTTCTATATAAAAGCCTTAGGTAAAGTAAATGATGAAGAAAGAAAAGAATCAAAGTTTTGTTTTGTATTTAAACAATATTTAGATTTTTTAATCTTTTCAAACTCCTTCAATGTCTTGGTGATTAAATATTCATATGCTTTTCGACATGGTGGCACTGCAGCAGGAACATTTTCATGTACATAGTCTGCACACTTGTTTTTCCCATTCAATTTAAAGAAGTCTTTGACATTTTGATTGGTTAATACCTGTATATTACTGGCCATTCTGTTTTTGTTAAGCTAGTATTCTCTATTGTTAACGCTTGGTTTTGGGATTTTAGAATCTGGATCTGTGCTATTAGGGTTTCATTCTCTATTTCTAGCTTCTCATTTCTTTCTTGCATATCTTAACACTTACTACAGCTGCACGTACAACTATCTTCATGGTTTTGATCAATATTATACCATCCCTTATTTTCGTCGCAATATTCTTCCCATAGTGTATCTTGTTCAGGAATTGGAGAAGACTCAAATATATCTACATCAGACGCTAAGGGAGAACTTTGATCATTCTGTAGTCTATCGTGATCAGGAATGGGCGAGGAGGCAAATATATCAATATCTGATGCTAAGGCACTGGGTCATTCTGGTCAACATCAGCTATTGTATAAGGCATGCGAACCTACAAGAATTACGGGGTTATATTAGCTACTACAATAGTTAGAGATCTACGCCATCACCAAAAGGGACATTCAAAGCTACAGATATCAGAAAGGTAATTTTTAGACACGTTTCCATATTTTTCTATAAATATAAGTTGTGGGTATTAAGTTAAAACACTTCACTCGGGCGGTTCTAATGAATACCGACAACATGTTTCAATTATCCAAATAATGCATTATTATCTGTAGAGCTATGAAGGGTTATGTTTGTACTAATGGGTTATCTACTATAAGCAGACATTAATGACAGATACTAGAGAATTGCATTATGAGAACAAGCCTTTACAGTATGTTATATTTTTCAGCTGTTAAAACTTTCAATTTATTTATCTATTTCTTTTTTTTTTGCTAAAAACACTGAATGTCGGTACACCTTAGAATCGCCTCTAGAAGGCGGTTCTGAAAATACCCATAATCAATGTTATAAAGCAAAAATAATAAAACAAAATCACAAATTCATGTGAACTCCAGTTTTACTATATAGAAGTGAGGTTGGAGGATGTGTGTATTGCACTAAACCAACAGGAGAAAAAGTGTACATGTAATCATCCATGTTAAACCGTTTTCAAGTAGAAAAAAATCTGTCCAAATTTGGAAGCTGTTGTAGACGACATAATACATGTTGAAAATGAAAGGACTAGTAAACAATATAGCACAAAAAATATTGAAAGAAAAAGAGAAAATGCAGATAATCAGCATTTTCATGTTTTTCTTCAATGTTTTCTTACCACCTCTCCTCCAGTCTTGTTTGGGAAAGGGCTAGGGAAAGATAAGCATACACCATAGTTTTGACCCCTAATTCCTAATTTATGTTTGACTAGGCATAAATAAATAAGCAAATAGACATATTCATTTATTTATTCATTCATTTATTATATTTCTGAACAAAGAATTTATTTGGGGTCAGAGACATTGTTATTTGTAAGCATAAGATTTGAAGAAAGCATGCAATAATTTAGCTGTGTTGGTTATATTTTGGATAATTGGGATAAGATATATACAATGTCAATGCTTTATGGGTTATTCTGACATTACAGCGAAAATTGTCTATTTAGATTTATCTGCAAATATAAGCAGAGTTTTAGATGAAGTAGGTAGTGTTTCCTCATTTCTGCACAAAAATATACATTGTGTGTACTCATTAAGAACACATCCACAAGGAAGTTCTAATAAGTACCCACAATGTTTTATAAGGGAATGAATAGGATAATACACATTTATATAAATCCAATGGAATAAAAAAAGAAAAAAAAACTCTTTTGAATTTTATTTTTGTATTGTGAAACTTGCAATTCCGAAATTCCCATAAACGCCGACTGTGACACACACAGCTTATACAACACCATCTTTGAACAAGCCATTTGTAACCACCCCACCACACTCTGACCCCCCTATAGGTGTGGTACAGCAGTAGAAATATACCGAATCTCACGCAATCCAAGGAAGTTTATTGGATAACCTGGGGATTTTGCTATATAGTCAGAAAAGGCAGTGAATACCAATATCAATCAGTTGTTCTCGAAGGCTAATATTTTTGAAGGCAGGGTCTAACAGGACTAAAATATAGTTGCCATTAATTCTTCACCGATGGGGATTTGGGCGGTTACAAAAGACAAATGTATCGCCTAAATACCTGTGTAGCTACATGCATTTGTTAGTTAAACAAAACTATATACTTCACAATCAACATGATTGTGTATCTTTCTCTTCCCCAAAACTTGGCTGCTACTTACTGTATCAGATCCAGAGGCCGAGCTAGCTTGAGATTTCATGGGTAATTTTCACTGAAAAAGTTATTGTTTATGCTACGTAAAGTGTTGAAAAGGACATGTTTATGTAGAGAAAAAGGTTTAAAAACAATATCATCACTCTACAGCACACACAGAATGAGAAATACCAGAGGCTGAATCTCTTTTAAGGCAGGTATAACAGGACTGAAAGTTAGTTGCCATTAATTATTCACCGAAGATGGGGGGACCAAAAGACAAATCCATTGCCTAAATACTTGTACAATTGCATGATTATGTCAGTAATACAAAAATATATACTTCACCATTAACATATGTACCTGGGCTGCTATTCTGTATCAGATCCGAGGCCGTGCTAGCTTGAGATGTCAGGGGTAAATTTTCACTGAAAAAGATATTGTTTTATTAAATAAGGTGTTGTAAAGGACATGCTTATGCAGAAGTAAAGGTTGCACAACAGCATCATCACTTTACAGCATATACAGAACGAAAACTAACAAGTTATCGTATTTTTGATGGGTCGCGAAAACACATGAAATTGACAAAAAATCACTTCCGGTTTCACTTCCTCAAAAGAACGGCTTTGTGGGATAGTTGTGCTATGATCACAATCTTTTTTTTTAAAGTCTGGTTCATCTGACATGGCAGAACGTTTCATTTCTTTTCCAGCCTTTTCTCTTTACAATGACATCGAAATCAGAGACCACAAACTTACCCAATTTTCAATTCAAAATTTAGCATGCGGAACGTAAACAATCGTTATGAAGCGGCATATATTTTGAAAGATTGCGCCTGCTGCTCTTAATTGCTTGAAAGACCAATCAAAAAGGCCAAAATTTGGTCACATGCGACGTCGACGAAGTGGGGCATGTCACATGACAATTCAATGTGGCGGCGCTCATGATCTAGGTCAAGCTAGTTTACACACAATTTCCCAAGCGGTTTAAAATGTAACAACAATAAAAAATGAGTACTTTGTAGACATAAGATAAATATGTTTTGTGTTAAAACAATGCATGAAAATAACTTGTTATATACATGAATATCGTCATAAACTTCATTTGAAAAAGAGACGTATTTACATTGAACCAGATAGGAATTTTCAATATGGCGTCATCGGCCGACTACCCAACGATTGGTATTGGTTTGTGAAACCCAGATCAAAATTCAAAAGGATTCGGCTACATTATTGCTTCTAGTTTCAATCTGACATGCTATACGATGGTTTTAAACTCAAAACAGGGTTTTATTTTGTGAATTATTTCAACAAAATATCACTCGTACCGTGTATTATGTTTTTCTGACAACTTCCAGTGTAGACATATATAAGCATTTGTCCAAGTGCAGCTGGGCAAGTTTAAAAAAATGTGACCATTCACTTTTTACATGCCACGGCTTTTACAGAGAAACATATTCAACCCAATCAAAGCTAAAAAGATGTGTTATTGTGTATATGTACTGGGTACCAAGTTTAAAGAAAATCGCTTCACAAATAAAAAAGATATGTCATTAAAACATGTAAAAAATGTCAGGAGTGAAACGTTTTTGTGTGACACTTAACACTTTTACCAAGTTTCTAAGCTATGGTAAATAAAAGACAGTGATAGGATACTACAATAAGCACTTGTAATTCATAAAACAACATGTGCATCATCATCTTAAAATTACTTTTTTATCTTATCTTCATTGCTTTAGGATTTGGAGCCTGTTTTATACAATACCCCTCTGAATTTTATGTCAGGAGTGAAACACTTTTATTTTTCAAAATTTGTTCTCATTTTTGTCTATTCAGCCAGAAATCTACCACTCATTTTTTTAGGGAGCCATCAACCTTGTGGGCATTCTGCACTCTACTTTTTAGTGATTCGTGGTTTACAATTACTCATATTGTGCAATATATATGCTGTCAGGAGTGAAACGCTTTTTTGTTGTCATTTTGCAAGATTGTGCACACAATTTTAGCTAAAAAGTAGTGAACATGAATTTAAAATATAATTTGGGCACTGCTTAACCATTTAGAATAGTTTTTAGCCACCCTAATTAAGAAATCTGAATGATATTCTGTAAAATTAGCTGTTATTCTTAACATTTAAATTTCACACTTTGGTCACATTTTTTTTTAACCTGCCCAGCTGCGATATCGTATTCACCAACTTGATGTATTGGTTTATGACCAAAATTCCAAAAGGTTTCGATTACATTATTGCAACTAGTCCAAATGAGACAAATAAAGACTTCAAAGTTAGAGATCGGTGAATGAATCTGTCGGCTGTTGAATACAGTGACACTAAACACCATTCATAAAAGATTTTTCTCGCACTCATCCTTTGACAAGTCTTCGAGCAGGAAGGACTAGCAATCAATAGTTCGTCCTTTTTCATCAAAGCCTCGTATCTGCAGCTTTTTTAAAGCTGCAGTTTCGAAGTTTTCTATGAAAAGCCATGATTTGTTTTTGAGTCTATTACTCTTTTTTCAGGTGATATTTGTACTAAACTTTTTAAACAACAGAAAACAAATTCCTAAACTGTCAAACACAGTTCAAACCAGGCGTAAGTATGACGATTTGCAGACAGTTTGATTTTGTTTGACTTGTTCAAAATGTCAAATGCTTCTGACAATACTAATAGAAAACGACTTCAGTTGCAGAGTCCGAAAGATTATTAGTATTGCCTGTAAAAACTTTCCAAAGTTTTTTAAATATTTATGTTAAGGTTAACAGACCCTGAAAAAGTCACCATTTTCTAGCCATACGAAGGGCATCAAAATACACGCACTTGTAAATACACTTTACATAAGTTCATTCACCTTGTCGGATTTCGACATTATGCTTCAAGATGAAAATAATTTACAAATATTTTTTACTCTATATTCATATGCAAGGGAGGTAGTTTTGAACATTTTTCTTTGATATTTCAATAATTATGCATCAGTTCAAAATTCTAAACCGTGCAAAATGCATATGTTTGTATTGAAATGGAAATGTAACACAGATTAAGAATAATTTGTACTTTTCAAATTTCGCCTCTGGCTCTTAGGTGCTTTTTAGGGGTTGGATACTTTAAGTTTACAGTTCTTGTTTGAGAGTTAATTTTATCTTACAAGCTTTACTTCAAAATGTACATAGTTGCAACATCAGACCATGTCCTCATCTTAATACATATTCGACAAAGTAATAAACATGCCATATGCCATGCCATAAAAGGTAACATAGTTAAAACAGGAAAGAAAAGCTGAGAACATGAATAACCGTTCTATTGATTTAAAACACCCTGCTTTTCTTTGATGCAGATAGTAATCATGTCTTCTTCAGAGTATGGTGTTATTTAAAAAGATCCAATTATCCACACCGCGTGGATTCAGACATAATCTTATTGCAGTGACTATACCTCCTGCATTTGAAAACGTGTTCAAAAGCAACATAACTTGCTTGCGCACAAAGATACACCTTTACGAGCTGCATCAGAAAGAGAATTCGGATCATAATAAATTCACAGTAGTCTAGGGGGGGGGGGGGTTGACGATAGCTATTTGCCGACTCGTATATCCTTTTTTCCTTTTGCAACACGTTCCGACTTTAAAAAAGAGACTTAAATTTATATATCACGATGTCGTCATCATCGTCTAGACGAAAACTCAAAGGGTACTTTGCTTGCTTAGAAGAGGCGATTTAAGTTCCATTACATCGTTGCTTTTCAACAAAAAAAATCCCCTCGTAACTGCAGCTTTAAATAAGCTTAGTTATCCCTTATCCTCTCCCCACTCACACAAGCCTACAGATACGAGGAACCTTTGATCGTCCTATATAAGGATATCATTCTGTCGTCCAGTATTCTGTTCACCATGACCCGGGATATAGTTAATGATATGATCCTTCATAAACTACCTGAAAGCAGCATAATTTGACCATCCAATTTCGGTTAGGGTACCATCTGCACAAGGGCCTCCCCTTATAATGCTGCTGAGTTAATTCTTTTCCCATGGAAAGACAAAAAAGAGGAAAATAATCATTCTACCAGCACTTTTGTATCCTAGGATTGTTACGGGTCTCCACGTCTAGATATCACAGCTTGAGGTGGGCAGATGACTTGCCAACACCGGATCGGGATTTGTGTTCTGTAGTGACGCCTTTTTCATCTAAGTTAAATATATGATGGGGTTTGTCTGTTAGTCTATGTTTTCTTATACATTTCTCCAGGTTGTCAAAGTAGACATTAACTGATTCTTCAGATGTACACTTGGCTCTACAAAATTCAAGATCTTCGGTTTTAAACATGTAGTTCCGGCAACCTCTTGAGAAATCCATCTAACCACCGCAGGGATAATGGTTTATCTTTTGTCCTCTTCCCCAAGTGAAGGGCTAAATCAGATGCTAGATTCAACACCTCACGTCAAGTGCAGCCATACCCAAATTCGGCCGTTTTCTTGATGTGGTTTACCTACTTTGAATCCTCAAATTGTTCAAAACAAGCTTAGTTGTCACTGTATCAATGTGACCTCGCCCTGACTGTCTACCCAACAAAGTAGTGAGTTGGATATTGAAGAGCACAGAAGCCTTTTTAGTGGACAATTTCTTCTTCACTTGTTGTAGGCATTATACGGGGCTTCATATAATTTAGTCTCTTTTTTGTATACATACATAAGCCTTGTATGAAAAGGACAGAAAAATCAATAGAGTTTCTTGAAATTGACTGGTTACCGGGAGCAGACAAAAACATTTGCTTGTCCTTGGAGTGTTTTCACAACTATCACGTGACATTCATTCATAGGATAGTAAACAATGCAGACGAATAGCCAAAGAACGATCGATTCTTTGGGATCAAACACGGCGGTATTTAAGTGTATTATATATCGGGAATAGAATATCACCGTGAAATCAGCTAATTTCAATTGTCTTTTGTGAACTTACTTGTTTTTGACGCATTTTTTTCAAGTCAGCGCAGCGGAGTATAAACTTCTGAATGTATGACCCGGTGCTGACATATGCAGACGTAATTCTCGCGCTATTTCGAACCAAAACAAAAAAGCATGCCAAAGGTATATGGCAGGCGAAGGCATGAGATAGGCCGATATATGCTATTGTGTAACAGTTTTATGCCGATGCCAAGAAATGAAAATCCGCATGAAAGTCTGCAAAAATCTGCTAGATACCAATGGTTTTCTATGACGTTCTGACTCGATGACCTATTGTTTCTTTTCATTTTTTGAAATCGACGTACTCTATTCTCTAGAATATGATATAATAGAAAAATTCTATGTGCGGATTATTAAATAATATAACAATCGTCTATAAAGCCAGAGACTCCTCACAATGACTTACCCTCTCCTGTCCAAGAAGATCGCTTGCTGGAAGAGATTGTGTCTGATGCTACTTCTTGATGACACCATCTGTTAGAGTGGCAAGAATCGCTACTCGCTGCTGCAAACACCTTTCGACCATAATGTAAATTGAATTTCATGCGGTCCCGGTCCTTACAAATATGACAAATATTCTCTGTTAAATAGTAGCATCTTCTGTATTGTTCAAGAATGCAGCAGCAGTAGTCTTGCAGTGAACAACTGATAAAAGAAGGTCCTTTCACTTATGATTTAGTCTGTACCCACAGAACACACTTCCGGAGGCAAAGGCGATGGGTTTATGGGAAATCAACATGAAAATTATTGCAAAAAATAGTCACAAATCGACATAAAAAAAGGCTCCCTGAATATGTGGAGAAAACAATGACGACGCACGTGCATTCAATATACAGCGATAAAGAGCACGTGCATTCAACATTAAAACGCTTTGGTTTCGAGAGTATTGTTACCAAAACGCTTAAGGATTGAGAGTATGTTTCTAAAAATAACAAATGCTAAACATTTGAGCGGCGTTTTAAGACTCCGAGGACGACTTTCGGAGGCTGTTGTGTGCGGGGCGTTTTAGATGAAATAACCTAATAGATCTCATCTTTTTCTGGCTTCTGGTGATTAATTCGAAGCTAGGTTCAATCGTAATTCAGCTGATATGTGTCGGTATGTCAGCGTTCTGTGCAGCTGTTTTCATGTTGGAAGCATTATCTGTGATAAGAGCACTTACAGTACATGACTCCCCTTACTGTGCTTGGCGAAGTAAATTCACAACATGATCGCCTGTACGGGGAATCCACTCGGGAAATTGACTTGTCTAATGTAAACGAGACCAAAGCCTCATTTCGAGTGAAATGCGCGGTTAACTATGACATGATTGGATTGGAAGGCTTATCCAAGAGTCTGTAGCCCCCGAGGCAGATGCATTTGAATTTCTCTTTTGACATGAGCTGCCACATATTCATACATTTTAGTAATAACTGATTCACTAAATAATTCTCGACATAGAAACTGGTAGTGGGACTTGTACTCATGTATCATGTCCATAAATACACTGATTTTATTCATGCTGAATGGATGTAAATCGTCTATTAAGTATCGAGTAATGTTGGTAGTTTTTCTGTTTGTCTTTGTTTCAACTTATTTAACAGGAGGACAAAGAGATTTTATTTGTTGCTTATATCGAGCTGCCAGAGCTTGATTCGAGTTAAATTTCAAGTGACAGTGACACGGGAGGTTCTGAAAAGGAGAAAGCAAACGGTAAATACCATGGTGCCAGAAATTATTCCTAATGAAAGATTTCTCTGTAAAGGGGTGTTTCAATGATAACTCGGGATACATGAATTGGAGAAGTCTGAACGTGCGTACTTTGAGCAAAGAATATAATAATAGATTCTAGTTCGTGGTTCCTGAGTGAGCAAGTCCCTTTCATTTTCTCGAGATATAGCGGTAGATCATACATTTACTTACGCTCGGGCTGGAAACGTATCGTAAACATGTTTAGATCTTAAAAAAGAAATTAGTCTTTGCAATTAAACTTCTGGCATATTCATGGTATATTTATCGAGCATCTAACGTTTGACCTGCTCATTACCTCGCATCGAAAAAATTTGCATCAAATTGTCAAAACTTAGGTTTGCTCTTCTATGTCTGACATATCATTAATCATTTCATATGAAGATAGAAAATGATATATTCATTCGTTTTCGAGCCCAAATCATTTTACCGTTGCTTTTTTACGAACAAACACTTTCTTAAATAAACAGCAAACTTTTCCTCCGACAGATTGTCATCGTGTGAATAGATGGCGGAGAGTCTGATTGCTATTGATGTTGATCCTTATTGGATAATTCGGAAAATGCTTAGTGACTCCACGGATATGTAGATGACCTCAATATAGTAGGCGCCAGTCACGTCGTAACTACAGTTTCAATCGGTCGAACTAGTTCATTTCTATTTAATGCCTTTTTCGACTGCTATGGTCTTATCGCAGCTACATTGAGCACCTAAACATTCATGTCGTTCCTCATACAAGTACTACTACAGCATCAAATCCGAGCCTCCAGCTGTTCAACCACGTAGGTTAACGAGATCAAACAATTAGTTGGAGACTAGTTTGTCTGGAAGGATAATGCCGCGACCTTGGAATTTAGTTTAAGGCAGGTGCGCTATGGTCGCGGGCTCGGTCGCATTAAAAGATCGATAACCTTTGTGTACTGGGCGGATAGTATATTTCCGCAAACAATTTGTTATATCGCTGCTTTTGAACCAAAACCATGTAACTGCAGCTTAAATAAATCTGCAGTTACGAGTTTTTTGTTGAAAAGCGAAGATATGTTAATGAAAGTCTAATAGGAGTTGCAGAACGGATACACAAAAATTAGATTTCTATTTGAATAAGTTAGATAAATGAGCGACTTGGTGAGACTGCGGTTGTTGTAGCGTTAAATTTTATGCTAATTGGATCTTTACAACGATAACCATTATGTTACAACAAAATGGACCTTATCTATACTAAACCCTTACCTTAATTATGCCTGCTTTTGACACCCCTAATGTGAATGGAATTAAAACATTGCTTACAATCATTTCATCATTTCATCAGCATTTTTACCTTTTTTCTGAATTTTTATGTGCAAATTCATGATGGGCGCCATAGACGGATGGAAAATGTCATTCTTACCAAACAACCTGGTTATAATTGGCCGATTGTATTAAATTTTGTATCAAATATAAGTTTTAAATTTGACGGAAACCAGAATTTAAGTATATTTTGACACAAAGTCGTCCATTTAAGTGTTTTGGAAAATACTTGGTAAAAAGGAGAATTAAGGTAAAACATAAGTAATGTGGCCATTTTAAGATTAAAGAAAAATCGGATCTTTTCGAGAGGCATCGTTACATATCCGAACCTAATTTGGTGCGGTCGTAAACATTCGACGGTGGAAAGGTCCATCGGCAAATGTTTTCGACTTCGCTTGAATGATTCCGATGTCTCGCGAATCTCAATAGGGGTAGACTACCTCAATTAACCAGTAGTTCTCTAGAGGCTGGTGGCCGCGGCCTTAGCGCAGTTGGTAGAGCATCTGACCCTCATACGAGAGGTCCCGGGTTCGATACCCGGCCGCGGCTAATACCCTTTCTGACAAAATTGTTATCCACCAATGGGTTTGAAATCGTTAACCTAAGTGGGCGAGTAGCTGGAGGCTCGGTAAGGGTGTTGTGGTAGTACTAGTTTGAGAAACAACAGGAATCCATGAGTAGGTGCTCCAGCCGCCGCGATATGACCCTGGTAGTAGAAAACGGCGTAAAACCCCAATAAACTCAAACTCAAACTCTAGAGGCTGGTTACCTTGTTACCTATAACCCTATCTTCTCTAGTGACACGGTATTCATGGATGGATCATTCATTACCTAAACCTCCTTTAGATGCATGTAAGCAAAATGACACTGAATGTATATTCTCGTCGTTTAAGTGGTAAGCAATTCAGGGTTTTCTTTTTACAAAAATATTTCCGAATCTTTTTACAAAAATAAGTTATACGTCTCTTGTTGATCCCATTCTGATTCAAAACGCAAACTTGCTGAATTAAACGATAATTCGGTTTAACAAAGAATTCCGGAATGTAACATTGTAACAAGATGTGTTTGTCAAACACAAATGGGCAAGGTTTTAAAACAAATGTGACCAAAGTGTGACATTAGAAATAAATGTTTAGAATAACTATACTTTGTACAGAATCTCATCCAGATTTCTACAACAAGAATTCTGAAAACAGTTCTAAATGGTTAAGTAGTGCATAAATTATATTTTGAATAAGTGTTCACTATAATCTTATGCTAAAATTGTTTGCACAAAATTATATAATGATTCACGAATCACGATTTCACGAATCACTGAATAGTAGAGTGCAGAATGTCTTAAAGGTATATGCCATCATAAAGAAATAGTGAGTGGTAGATTTCTATCTGAATACACAAAAATGAGAACACATTAAAAGAAAAGTGTTTCACTCCTGACACCAGAGGGTTATGTTGTACAAAACAATCTCAACATCCTAAAACAGTGAAGTTAAGATGACAAAGTAATCTTAAGATAGTGGTACACATGTTGTTTTATGTATTACAAGTGCTCACTGTAATATCCTGTAACTGTCCTTTATCTACCATAGCTTAGAAACCTGGTATAAGTGAACAATGTCGCACAAAAAACCGTTTCACCATTTTTAGCATATTTTAATGCAATTTTCTTTAAACTGGGTACCCAGTAAATAGACACAAGTGCACATCTTGTAAGCATTCATTGGAATTAATATGTTGCTCTTTAACAGCAGAGGCATGCAAAAAGAAAATGGTCTGACGGAGACAGGTGTACAAGTAAAATAATACAACCGATCTTTCAATAAGGGGTCATACATGTAAAACCGTCCTCGATGACGAATTAATGTCCAATGGATAGACGGTCAGGGTATATATCTAACATTACGTTTTAGATTTTCTTTGAAAAGATGATTATAAATGAGCCAGGATCTGGAAAAACGTCCCTTGAGGCTTTTAAGCCCAACATAGATCCAGATCAGCCTGTGCATACGCACAGTCTGATCAGGATCCATATAGTTCTCTAATAGCTTCTCCGTGACATGTAGTAACTTAAAGAGAGCAGCATGGATGCTTTTTGGGCTGCATTTGACAACTGGCTGATCTTGAAACTCAATTTTGAAAAATGCTGTAAGGGACGTTTTTCCAGATCCCGGCTAAAATTATAGTCTATACTACCAGAATTTTACATGGATCCAGCACCAGAAATCTTTTCAAGTTCATTTTGTATCACGACAATGTCAAATACAGTTTCTTTTTTCGGGGAAAAGATAATTGCATAGTAGGTGAGTATTTCTTTGAATAATTTTCTAAACAAAAAGTGGGAAAATTTAAAATTTGATTTCAATTTACCTCGATTCTCGTGTTCACGATAAGTCTTATAAAGTGCTATCAAATCTCGAAAGATTTTCCCAGAAGTGAATTCAAAATTGTTTGTCCATGTGAGATATACTTTTTATGCCCCCGATAGGGAGGCATCATAAATTTGACTTGTCCGTCCGTCCGTCCGTCTGTCTGTCCGTCCGTCTGTCCGTCATTCCGTCCAAAAACTTTAACATTGGCCATAACTTCCTTATTTCTTAACATATTCGCTTCATACTTTACCACAACATTCCTTGGTACATTACCTTTCTGTCTGCACATACTTTGGTGACCTTGACCCCTGGATGACCTTGACCTTGAACATAGATTGGCCATAATTTAAAATCAAGGCGGTGTCGGGGGCATTGTCATCTTACAGTGACAGCTCTTGTTTAAAATGTTACATTCTTCCCTTGTTGGTCGGAGGTAAGTAAATACCAAGAATTTTAGGTTTCTGTGATTATATACGTTTGATTTGAAGACCTAGTTTTGCAAAGAAGTCATAGCATGTGCTCCATATTGCCAAAATACCAGTCGTCCGTAACAGGATTCGCATTTTTAGTTTCGATTCTCGTCGATATAAAGTTGTGTGTTTGCAGACAGTACGAATCTTTGTACCATAAGGTCAGACAATTTGTGGGCCATGATATGGGGTATAACGTTCTGGATTAAATTCCCTACAAATCGAGAACTATCCGCTTACCTTCAAAATCACCACGAACTTAAACGGACGCCATTTTCCGTGTGATAAGTCCAAATTAAAATCACGCGATTACCATCTCTGGTTACAGGAGCCGATTTCTCGACAACAGGTTCGAATTTGCCGGGCGCCACACGGGTCAGCCCAGAACGCTCGTAAGTGTAAGGTTAGGAGGGGGAAAAAGAATTCTTTAAGGACATTGAGTTATTACTGCCAGTTATGCCGCTTGAATTGTGTTTTTTATGTGCAATTATCGATTTCCTGGTTTTTGTGTGCTATTATTGCCTGTAAGTAACCGATACATTCGAACCTATGACGTACCATATATTGGCATGTTTAGTGTTTAAAGGTCACAGGGCGAGCGTCTTCCCGTAAGATATATCGCGGCTTTTAATAAGGTAAAGTTATGCGTCGGCTACATTGCTTTGTTACATCCTCTATACAGTCAACGAAAAGAGCGTCTGATGACAAAGCAATGATTATATCGAGACATGAAGAAGAAATTGGTACTCGCATGGCATTAATTGAATCGGGTAATTAATGTTATATTGTTTTTTTTTTTCATATAAAGCAAATAAATACATCAGTTTTCTTGTAAGGTCATCAAATCTTTGAATTTTGAAAGCCAATATTGAACGTTTTAAGCCTGCCTGAAAACGTCAAATTAATTCTGCTAGAGTCAAATAAATTTACAGTTTGGACGATCGAATTTTGGGATGCCTTATGTTCAATCTTCATGAACCTAATAACGGCAGAGTAAGCAATTTACACAAATTTCCCTGGTTCGGGCCTTCGAGTACATATATATATCGTCGCATATGATACACGCCAAACGTCCTCAAGATTCAAATTGTCTTTAGTAATGGGCTTCTTTAGGGCCGTGGAATTGAGGTCGTAGGTTTCGAACTTTTCTGTTTACACCTTGTTTTTTTATGCCCCATCTTTCAATCTGAGGACCCTCTTTTAAAGAGAAGATGTTATTACCTCAGACGCCTCTTGTTTTCTACCATTCTTTTTTAAACTGGTCGCTTCAGCAATGGTTCTATTTTTATTTTATACCAGACTTATATACCGCTTTTATCATACGAGAGTACGTTCAAAAGCGCTTTACAATCTTAAGAAATCTAATAAGATACACATCTAAACACAAGACATATTAATAATTAGCTGCACATTTCAAAACCACAAAGTACCGTACAGCTTGGCATTATATACCATAAAATACAGACGATTTACAATTAAAACAAGGGATGTCGAAACCAGGTCATATTATGGGAAAGGGTTGCAGTAAATTCTGATGTCAAGAGTGACTTTCTCTGTAGTCATTGCTAAGTGTTTTACTAATCTACTATTAACTTTTTAACACGCCGGCAAAGACGTAAAACAACAATAATACGATCAACAATAATTCCCTTTTTATCATATCTTTAACTTCCATAAATCTGTAAAATATATGAGTATTTATGGACCTTTTAAAACATGAAATTGTTGGGTTCTTGGGCAATGGATTGCCATATTCCGAAAGTGGTTTACCATTGTTGTTTATTATATAAATAGGCTACTTGATAGCTTTGCAGAGGTTTGCCATTTCTATCTCTCCAGGAATAGAAAAAGGATCTGCCATTCCAATTATTATGTACTGAAATATAGATTATCTAATTTGCGGGTGCAAATCAGCATTCACTGAGTCACCTATTATGTGGTCAAAATCACAGTTCTCTCAACGATATTTTATCATCTTTCAGCACATATTCATTATCGGCACACTTTTTTCACTATTTCAAGCAGGGAGTTTACAAATTTACCATCTGCATCCAGCTCTGAAGTTTTAAAGTTTCGGTTCATTCTAATAACCGAACTTCGGAATATACAACGGCCATATCCAACGGTCGAAATCAGCTGAGATATTGCCATGAGGTCATTGCTTTTTAACCTCTTAGCCATCAGTGTCTGGAGTAGAATATCGGTTGTTTTGACTGACGAAACGTCTAGCTCAGTATTTGTTGTGGAAGAAGCATGAACTTGTGAAGCTTGTGAAATATTACTTGTCTCATCGGAATTAGGATTATGATTCTCTTCTGTAAACGGTTCATACAGAGGAACACCACAACAAACAATCATCTTCCGAGATAAAGGGCGCAAGTCAACGGCTTTTTTCAGGTACTGCGTTCTTAGTGAAAGCGGTTCCACTAGGATTAGCCATACCTGAAATGACAATTCATCGTTCGGGGTTCGATACCATGAAATTGTCTTCTTAAGCGTCGAATGCTGTCTTCAATGACTTGAAATAAGTGCTTTCTTAGTGCTTCATCTGATTGGTAACGTTTGCAGGTAACAATAATACTACCTTGCGATCTGCATTGGTCCTCGACAGCAAGTGTTGTGTGACGATGATGTCCATTCAAGATGATAAACTAAGAAGAACACCGAAAAGGGTGTAGAAAGTTGGTAAAATATTCATTTTAAGAGCAGGTCTTGGTCGCCACATCCACCATTACTTGGAAATTCTATGGACTGAACTAGAGCCCGGTCATCAATGCCTCAACCATTCTTCGGAAAATATACATTATCATACGGATAAAAAGCATCCTGCCACATTACAACCGCTAACCATTGTGACCAGGAGTCCTTGTTCCTCACTCATCATCTACGTTCGAACGTTTTTTACCGTTCACTAACGACACTTCAAACGCTTTGAACTGCAATTAAGTCATTCATCGGCGTTCCATAACCGACATGAAGGAAATTACTCGGCTTCTAACTAATTTTTGTAAATGCCAAAGATCGGACCAGTTGACCACGGTTAAATTCAGTACCTCGTGAAATATATATAAATGTACAAGTTACTACTAATATGCAAATAACCTGTTTATGTCTGCGTAAGAATCTCTGTACCGAGTCTTTGATCGCCATCATTTGTTTTACACCCGTTGAACTGGCGATCTAGGCTTAACTTGTCAAAAAAAGATAGGAAGACAACGTCTTGATATTATTCGACTTAAGAATCAAATTAAATTTCAGACGATGACGTCAAATTTAAGACTGGCGGAGTCCACACAACTGTAAACGTCAAAATATTTTGTGGATATGCGTTTGACACCACCAGGGAGTTATGTCCCTCCTTACCCTAAATCTTCTCACTAATCTGTACAGTGCAAGGAGAAATGTATCGGTTTAATAAGAGAAAATACTATCTTCTTTTAACCCCCGTCCTTAAATGATAACACAAAGAATGTGGCCTTAAACTGTCTGATGCTTATCTATTCAACTTAATCATAGTGAATATTTTGGTCATTTCTGGTACGTTCTCTTGGCTATTTTGGATACATTCTGTGTTATATAACGGTCCGGTCCTACATTTTACAAAGCTTTTCCAAAGCATTTCAATGCCTCCGTATCGAATGATCGGGGCATATTTTTTACTCATGTCCGTTTGTCTGTCTGTCTGTCTGAACACTTAAAACATAGCCATTTCTTCAAAAGTATTAGACATACAAAGTTCAAATTTGGTATGTAACCTTCTTTAAATGATATCTATCTGTTCTGTGCAAAAGGACCATCCTCAAGGTAATTCATTTATCCTTATCAACACTCACGAAAACGTGACTTTTTCATTTCGTATCAGTAATCTATCTTTTTTTCCAGGACCATAAAATGATTTTATATCTTTGGGTACAGCAATAACGTGGTCATCATTTTCGGTGCCTCTGATTTGACGTGTCTCTTAAAAACGTTAATGTGATACCACATGTGGGGTATATTCCGCATGAAAATTACTGATTTTTCTCAATAATTCATGTGTTCTTTTTGTAGTGCACTGCGTCATTTACTCTGACAATCGCGACATTGCAATAAAGACGGGCGTTAGCTTATTTTACGGGTACGTGGTTGCTTGGATCTTGTACTATTTTCGGTGTTCACTGCGCCCGTAACATATTTAAAAGCTCATAACTTTGTTTTTGAAGATCAACCTAGAGATAGTTGCAATACCTTTCGAAAACACATAATCGTTTCTTTAATGGTTAATGTAGTAAAATAGGTACGTATAAAATGGTATGTAAGTCAAAGTTCCTGGTACGACGGGACTAAAGCTATTCTAAAACTATTCCGACTGCAAATCCTATATTTTGGGTACTCATTTGAATCGTCTCGAAGAGACTATTCTAATGGGTACCCACAATATAGTGTGTATTTAAGCATAAGTGGAAATTTACTGTTTAAAAATTCTTTACTCCCCTTGTCTGCACGTCTGGGTATATAAATTGGTATATGATTTAGTACTGTGACAATGCGCAATAAACCTTAGTTCGATGTGCTTTTTGTTAATTTTTTTTGTCGATCTACAACATACCGTCGCCTTTCTCCATAAACATCGTTTAACTATAGATGACTACAGGTTGACGGACAAACAGCAAAACAAGCAGCAAACAAAACGTAGAACAATTGATAAATCGCCACTATCAACAATAAAATTACAGAAATACAGTGTACTTCTGTCACTTACCACCATTTTGCTTAACACTGTTTATCCTTTCTGTGAAAACTTGTTAAGTATTTCTTACTGTAGATTTTCTAGTTATATTTCATTTAGTGTGTATACTACGACCATATTATTATTATTGTACGTTTTAACAGTCGAATTAATAAATTTTCTATTTTCTCTTGTTCGTTTGCCCCTCTCCTATTCATATTTCTGTGAAACAACACGTATTTCCGTTTAGTTGAGTTAGTGTTATTGTGAAATGTGGTTTCATTGTTGTTATTTGTTTGATATGTTGTTGCTCTTTATATTATCATCATCATTGACGTTTTTAGTGTTAGTATTATTCTTCTCCTCCCTCCTTTTCTGATCGTCCCTCGTAGATTTGAAGTCAGCGATACCATACAATTTTCAAAGATCTATTCTGTGGAAGAGTCGATTAACCCTTTCTCAAACAAGACCTGGTTTTGACCTCCCTAATAGAAAGGGCTTGGGAAAACATTGAAACAAAAGAAACAAGTGCATGTCGTATTGCGATGCAATAAAGGAGTCCCCCACCGGATAACAAAAAATCCGTTCTTATAAAATAGCTCCTACTGACTAGATCTATAACTGTATACAAAATTTGAAGTTGCTAGCACATTAGGTTTTGGACAAAATGTCCAAAACAAAAATATAAGGGTAAAAACAACCAAGGACAATGACTCAAAAAAGGGCATAGTAGATAAACAATTCTTGTGTATTACACTTCTCTTCAATGAGATCTATCAGTGTACAAAGTTTATAGCTGCTAACACTTATGGTTTAGGAGATATGTTCCAGACAAAAATGTAAGAATAAAAACAACAAAGGGCAATAACTCAAAAGGTGGACATGGCATGGTAACAATTCTTGTACATCACACTAGTCTTGTCCTCAATGAGATCTATAAGTGTTCCAAGTTTGAAGTTGCTAGCTCTCATGAAGATATTTCTCGGACAGAAATGTAAGAATAAAAACAACTAAGGGCAATAATAGCAGAGTAACAGTTTGAGTACATGACACTTGTCCTTAATGAGATCTATAAGAGTACCAAGTTTGAATTTGCTAGCACTTATGGTCTAGAAGATATTTCCCGGACAAAAATATAAGAATAAAAACAAAGGGCAATAATTCAAAAAGTGGGCATGGCAGAGTAATGGATCTTAAACATGACACTTGTCCTTAATTAGATGAATCAGGGTACCAAGTTTGAAATTGCTAGCACTTATAGTTTAGGAGATATGTTCCGGACAAGAATGTAAGGGTAAAAACAACAAAGGGCAATAACTCAAAAAGTGGGCGTGGCAGAGTAACGGTTCTTAAACATGACACTTATCCTCAATGAGATCTATAAGTGTGCCAAATTTGAAGTTGCTGGCACTTATAATTTAGGAGATATGTTACGGACAAGAATGTAAGGGTAAAAACAACAAAGGGCAATAACTCAAAAAATCTATCAGTGTACCAAGTTTGAAGTTGCTGGCACTTATAGTTTAGGAGATATGTTCCAGACAAGAATGTAAGGGTAAAAACAACAAAGGGCAATAACTCAAAAAGTTGGCGTGGCAGAGTAACGATTTTTAAACATGACATATTTCCTCGATGAGATCTATTAGTGTACCAAGTTTGAAGTTGCTAGCACATATAGACCGGACAAAAGTGTGACGGACGGACGGAATCGAGCAAACCCATAGTCCCCCAACCGGTGGGAGACTAAAAACAGCTGATAACCAGCAATTTCTCATTTTGTCTCAATGGTTCATGTGTCATATTTTACACGAATTCTTTTTAATAACATCCATTTTGTGATTTGTGGCAGCTTTTTTACGTAGATTACTCTAAAATTCTGTCGTGTGGGAAAGGATTAAGAAGCAAAGTGTAATAGTTTGCTTCCAGACAATATTTATCTCTTACAAAAACAAGATTTAATTTTCTGAATTTCAAAAAAATGCAATTAGGAACATCGGGGCAAAAAATTGCTGATAACCAGCATGTTGCACCTGCTTTTGCCTCAATGTTTCCTAGGCTATATTATGCACAATACACGACCTTTATCAACACTCATGCGTCTTGTCGTTTGCAACAGGCTTTGAAATTGGGTTTGTCTTAGACTTTGCACTTTGTGGAAATGGTTAAAACAAGTTTTAACAGATTAGAATGATACCGCTCGTAATAAATATGCCTATGTACTTGCGATGTTTAAGATATATATTTTTTTCAGCAAATTACGCTAGTGATTTCACGCATTTACACCAAATTACAAAAGGCCCTTAATAAGCATTTTTTTTTATTTTAAAGCTATATTAGTCATTAGTTATAGCAATTTTTAAACTGATTTTATCGCAGTTTTGTGACTTGTGTATCAGAGGATTTCTTTATCTTGGGTGTTTTAGGGTATTTTTTCAAACGTTATTTGCATTTTTTATCTTCCCCATCTGTCACGAAAGAAACCTATTTGTTGTGTCAGTATAGAGATACAAAAAAGTTTTAGGGCAACGAGAAAAAACAACAACAAGAAAACATTTAGCCGGTATTATTGTGAAACTCGTACATGTAACTGCAGCTTTTACCGACGATTTTTGAATCGCAGCACACTAAAAACATATTCAAACAGACAAGTGCAGCTGTATAAAATGGGACTACTTTCTCAAGCATCGTTACACACGGCGGATAATCACGCTACACAATAATTTTAGAAAATCTTCAAAAGTTTTGTTAATACTAGACCGATTGAATTTGGTTTGAAGCAGAGAATATGGACAGACGTCACTCATTCGATGGATATGATAGATTATCTTGAAAAACCAGCTGATAAAAAATGTTATTGAAGATAAACCAAAGTTTTGGTTGATCTTCAATGAAATTTTACCAGCTGATTTTTTATATATCACCACGTCCAGCTTATTTCTAGCATTTTTCTACCTTCTCTGCTTCAAACCAAATTCAAATTGGTCAAGTATTAACAAAAATATATTTTTTTTCTGAGATTCTGAGTCACGTAATTATGCACCGTGTTACAGATCAAGATATTTTGCTAACAAAAATCATTTCGCCAAAAGGTTACAAGCAAGACCAGGTTTGGGCATCCCTAATGTCAAAATATTCGGAAAACATTAACACTTAAATATGATGATAACCAGCATTTTCGTCCTCCTATTTGTTTCAATTATATTATATTTCTTTGCTATGATGTGCACAGGTGAACATTTTATTTACACCTATTATATTAGATTTTATTGACTTGATTTTATTAATACAAATACATGTATCTCGTCATATACAAAACAATTTTCAAATATAAAGTACACCCATTGGTCGGTCTGCAACTTCTTTCAATTTAGACCGTCAAAACATTTTGCCGCTGCTGGATTCCTATCTGTCGTAAATAATCTTGAACAGAAGGAAATAATTCGCTCTTCTATTTGATAAAGATATTGGTGTGCGGCCAGTTTCACCATAACCAATAAAGTTAGAGGTTGATTTCTTAACTTTGAGAATATATTTTAAAAATGTGAGATGTACCTGTTTTATTCTATTGATGTTTCCAAATCCCCAAATTGCCGAGTTGTAAAGCAGTATGGGTTTAACTGTTCTATAAAAAAGATCAATTTGCAGGTCTAAAGGTAAGTTTAAACGATTTGAATTTTTGATTAAAATGTACACAGCTTTTGTTGCTTGGTCTGCAATGTGCTTTTTACATTTGAAAAAGGAACCATTGCTACTGAGAAAAATACCAATGTATTTGAATTCATGTACCATCTCAAGAGGTTCATTTTTATGTTTTAACTCATGATGTCTTACTATACCTTTTGAAAAGACAACCACTTTTGTCTTTGTAGCATTTACTGTCAGTTTCCATGTGTCACAATATTGCTCATATATTTGTAAGGCATTCTGTAAGTCTTTTGCAGTTTCTGCCATAATAACTGTATCATCTGCATAGAGTAAAACAAAGATCTTAATAAGGTTTAATAATTCACCGCAATTGTTTTCATTATAAAATTTGGCGTTTGGTCAATTACGACGACAACTAAGGTCTAGTGATAGAGCGATATGTCTTCTGTGCCGGAGTTCTGAGTTCGATCCTAGCTATCGACGTTTCGTTTGTGTTGTTTTAGCCTACCTGAGCACGAAGTGCTCAAGGTGAGCTATTGTGATTGCTTTTTGTCCGTCGTCCCGTCTGTCTGTCCGTCCTTTCATATTTTCTTGTAAACACTCTAGGATCCACAAATATTAACCAATCTTGACCAAACTTGGTCAAGACATGTATGGCCATAGGTTCTCATACGAGTTCGATTTTGGGTTAGATCGGATCAGGAAGTTTGGAGTTATCTGCCATTGAACATCAAACAAGCTATTTTTGACCTTGTTAACACTCTAGCATCTACAAATATTGACCAAACAGAACAAATCTTGGCCATAATCTTGGTAATTATAAGATCTCGGATGAATTCGATTTTCAGTCTGCTTGGACCAGAAAGTCATGAGCTATGTGCCGTTGAATTTGACGAAAATGTCGTTTTGGGTTTGACCTACTTTTTAAAAACTTTAACCTGGCTGATATGTCATGTCCTTTTACACATACAGCCTTGATATTTGACACATGGAAACCTCCGACCAAGACCTATCACATATGAATATGACCTTGGACCCTGTGACCCTGACCTTGGAGTTTGACCTTCTTTTAAAAAATTTAAACTGGGCATATATCTCATGTGCTATTACACATACAGCCTTGATATTTCACACATGGACACATCCTACCAAGACCTTTCACATTTGACCATTACCTTGTGACCTTAACCTTGGAGTTTGAAGTTCATTAAAAAAAATTAACCTGGCCGATATATCATGTCCTTTTATACATACAGCCTTGATATTTGACACATGGACACCTACGACCAAGGCCTTTCACATTTGACCATGACCTTGTGACCTTGACCTTGGATTTTGACCTTCTTTTAAAAAAATAACCTGGCCGATATATCATGTCTTTTTATACATACAGCCTAGATATTTGACACATCGACACCTATGATCAAGGCCTTTCACATTTGACCATGACCTTGGAACTTGTGACCTTGACCTTAGTGTTGACCTACTTTTAAAATGCATTAACCTGGTCTGTTTTTATGTCATTTTACACATACAGCCTTGATATTTTACACATGGTCACTTCCAACCAAGATATTTCACTTTTGATTATGACCTTGGACATTTACATTAGAGTTTGACCTACTTTTGAAAAACTTAAACTAGGCCTATATCTCATGTCCTGTTACCTATACAGTTTCGATATTTTACATATGGACACCTCCTACCAAGACTTTTCACATTTGACCATGACCTTGGCCTGTGTGACCTTGACCTTGGAGTTTGACCTACTTTTAAAAAACTTTAACCTTGCCGATATATCTTGTCCTTTTACACATACAGCCTTGGTTTTTGACAAATAGAAACCTCCGACCAAGACCTATCACATATGACTTGGACCTTATGACCCTGACCTTGGAGTTTGACCTACTTTTAAAAAATTTAAACTGGACCTATATCTCATGTGCTATTACACGTACAGCCTTGATTTTTCACACTTGGACACATCCTACCAAGATCTTTCAAATTTGACCATGGCATTGGACCTTGACCTTGGCATTTGGCCTCTTTTAAAAAACTCGGCCTATATTTTATTTTACTTTTACTTATATACAGACTTAATATTTCACACATGGACACCTCCTACCAAGACCTTTCATATTTGACCATGTCCTTGGACCTTGTGACCTTGACCTTGGACTTTGACCTACATCAAATGTAGGCCCTTGAGGGGGCATATATGTTTTACAAACGTCTCTTGTTCATTATAAAGAAGAATTTCATTGAATTGGACTGCAATTAAGCTTGACGGCTGTATTGTTTTTTGTCTACAAGCAACAATTCAGTTGCCTAGTAATTGATAAGATGTCGCTGGAACGGTAAGCTATAAGGGCATTGGTAATAGCAGAGGGTGAAGCTTTAAGACTACGTTCATCGATGGATAGAGAGTACTAAAATCAGGATGTTCGGCGTATGGTCTTGATTCAAATATTCTATTAAAACTGCAAATTATTTTCATGTATTGGCATAGGGGCTTAGTTACCCACACACATTTTGCAAGGTTCCGTCCATGTTGATAATTCACCTAAATAGGTCAACATGTTAGTGGTCAAAAGTGGTGGGAAATTTGATCTTCGTCTCGGAAACTGCCTTCTTACAACTCCGCCTTTACATTTTAGGCAAGAAGTTTTTGTTCCAAATCCGCCAAATATCAGCTTTAACCCTCATCCTACCAACTGGGGTCAATCTGACCCCACACGTCATTTTTTGCGTGTCATATTTTTACCGCATGCACTCTGGTGTCCAAATTTTAGGAGTTTGTTGGTCTACCACAACCTTCTTCATGTCACGAAACATTTTCAGAATTTAGCATAATTTGAGTTTGAAATATTGATTTTTTCGCTGGGGTCCGTTTGGACCCCACTACAATTACTCTTTATTACAACTGTTTAAACTTACTTAAATTTTTTTAGAAAAAAATCTTCATCTAAAAAACCACTGGATGCATTTCAACCAAACTTCACATGAATAATCCTTGGCCGACCCTCTCTAAGATTCCTTCAAGGAACTTTGATTTAACAAAAAATACCCGAGTTATCTGCCCTTTATTGTCCAAAATTGCGATTTTGACTAATTTTTTCATTATTTTTATCTCACATCATCAAATTTTGACTAATCAAAATAAAACGTGAACAGTATGTTGGTGACTATAATTTCTTGACTGAGTACAATTTTCAGCTTGATCGAAATCTTAGATCATGAGTTATGTACCCTTGAATTTTATGCAAAAAATGCATAATGTAGTAAAATGAATACATGCCTATGCAGCGATTCAAGCCCTTTAGGGCCTTCTGGTTTTTCATTTCCGTATGTTTTTGTGCTATTATCATTTGTTATAGTAACCAATATAACATTTAAACAAAGAATATGTCTTTTGTGAAACTAATTTTTGTCATGAAATTGAAAATTAAGTGTGGGGTCCAAATGGACCCCAGTTGGTAGGATGTGTATGTAAAATATGTTGGTAGGATGAGGGTTAAGTCTTTCCCTAAACATTCCCTAATTTGAAAAGTGCTATTAAGGATTTCATTTAACCCGCCACTGACCTTTATTCAAAATGTGTTCATAATTCGCATGTAGCGCAACATTCATCAAAACGATACACAGATATTACAGGTATGCAAGAAAATAGTACTGAATTGTTATTTACGAAACGAATATGCGTGTAATTTATGATAATAAAAGCTATAAAGCCGCACCATTTGAAATGAAATCTGTAATATGTAAGACAAACTAGATGCTGATAAACAGGATTTGTATAAAATATAGCACACTCCTAACATGTTGTCTTAAAAAGTTTTAAGCGCTTTCCAAATAGTCACATTAAATTACAGGTGGTGGCTAATAAACCTTGTTTACGAACTTTCATAGTCATTCAAAATACATTTAACAAGTAGTTTTTTGTTAAGACTAAAGTCATAACATCTTTCGTAAAATACTAATGATAATGCAAATTTCACATTTGCTGAACAATTTAAAATTTAATGATCCGAATATGTCCTACATGTAGACTACAAAATATTTTACAACGTGCGAAACAAAATTCTCAATTCTGTAGTTGCTGAACCCTTTCCCATACTACAAGATATATGACATGTTAACTTTGAAACAAAAGAAGAAACTGCTGATAACCAGCAGTTTCTCATTTTGTCTCAATATTTTCTGGGCAATATATTTCACGCAAATTTTAATGTTATCGGCATCTATTTTGTCGTTTGAAGCGGTTTTCAAATTGGACCGCCCTGAAAGTTTGATGCTTAACAAGACTTGCTTTTGACGTCCCTAACATGAAATGCTTGGGGAAAACATTGGGACAAAAGAAGAAATTGCTGATCATCAGCAATTTCTCCTGTTGTCTCAATATTTTCTGAGCTATATTTTGCATAAATCTTATCTTTATCAACATTGATTTTGTTGTCTGTAGAAGCTTTTAAATTGAACCACCCTAAAATTTTGTCGTTTGGGAAAGGGTTAAAACGAAAGGTCTTGAAGATGACTAAATCAGAATACTTCAACAACACAGCATTGTAAGATTTCCTCGTGAAATGAAGAAATGCTTGTCATATATAATTACGATGGTGGCATCAAAGACCAACTACACCAAAGGTTGTTGTAGAAATAGAAAATGTTGAGTCAACAGTACTGATGTTGATGGGATTGTCCATTACATTACATATCACACTATAATCACGCCACAAGGATCCTTCACAATACTTAGAATTGTCCATGATGCTTCGGCCAGAACCAAGAAAGAAAACAAAGGTTTAAACCAGTGTCTCTATTGAGGGCCAGTATTGCTCCACGATCTGGGTGGAATGCTACTAATTTTGTAGGGTTCTCTTTCGGATTATTTCAAGTCCTTTCCTGATAGCAGCAACAATTACTTATCATCTTGATACATACAGAAGCAATCTAGCAGACGAGATAAAGGGTGATATCTATGTTGACTATTTACAGGAACGGCAACGACAACCGAAATTAAAAAGCTGTACAGAGATTCGAATCTTATTCTTAGTGAATGAGAAATACACCTAAGAGAATGCGTCTCAAATGAGAAAGGTGTATCTTCATCTTTCTGGGACCTTAAATGACAGTTCTATAACTGTCATTTAACGTTCCAGAATGGTCTATAACAGTTCTAAAACTAAGATGCGTTGTTGAACTTTTTTCGCAGGAGTAGCTGTCTTGATTTTGATGAAAAACAGTCGATGGAAAGTAATTTCTAAAACATTTCTATGGACAGACTCACAATGTGTTCTGTTAGAAACAGAGTTGCGAAGATACGTGAGTAAAAACAAGTGTATTTTTACGTTCCCAGCCGATATATCGACGAAAGGTATCACGGTGGATAATCGCGTGATGCAACAATTTAAGAAAATCTTCAATTATTTTGTTAATACTGGATCGATTTGAATTCCGTTTAAATCAGAGAATGTGGACAAACGTCACGCCTTAGATAGACGTGGTTGATTTTTGATAAATCAACTGATAAAAAAAATATGGAAGATAAACAAAAATTTTGGTTTATCTTCAATAACTTTTTTATCAGTTGATTTTTCAAAAATACAACATGCCCAGCTTATTCCTGGCATTTTCCCACCTTCTCCGTTTCAAATCAAATTTAAATTCGTATTAAAAAGGTTATTGAAGATTATCGGAAATTCTGAGTCACGTGATTATACACCGTGGGTATGTCAACCAGAAATCTTCAGAAATGTCAACTATGGTTAAAATGACCATCATTGTTAACAATGCCATTTCGGGAATTTATCCATTTTATCCATGTGCTGTAAAAGAGTTGGATGATCAAGCCAATATGGAGGAAGAGTTTGAATCCAATAGTAATCGACAAAGTTTGTTGCACACACTATGCAGGCTTCAAATGATAAACCACAGTCAAAGGTGCCGTCATACCGGTTTGCGATTGAAATTTGAAGAGTTTCGTCACTGACGTAACAATCTCGTGTAAGGGCTCACGTAATTCATTTCATCCGAAAACTAAAAGATGAGAAAGTGAAAGCCCAGTATATTTGCTCAGATGAACTCTATGAAGCAGAACTCGTGTGGCTTAAAAGTGTTCAAAATCACCACTTTCAAGATGATATTGTTACTATGAAAATGCTACATCCACCAGACAGCAGATAGGTCTATTTCAATATCCATCTTCCGGACTCTTAATGTGCAGTGGTCGTGTGGAGAATATAATAATAATATTATCTATGTGAGGGGGCTAGATTTACCATTCAATTTAATGATAAAAAAGATTCATTAAGAATTACTTCATAGTGGAGTCGCTCAAATGGCGTTAGATGAACCTGCTAGATGAAAGAGAATAGTAAAGGAGGATCATATAAATGTATATTACTATCATTTGGACTTTGTAACGCCCTTGTCACATTCAAAAGACTAAGGAAAACTGTATTGACTTGTCTACGATGAAAGATATGTTTGTCAGTTTTGGATATTGTCAGTGTTACGGAAAGGGCCTTTGAAAATATAAATGTTAAGATAACAAATTTAGAGAGGTCGGTATAAAATTAAAAGAAGAAATATTATCTTTTTGCATAAGAGTTTAAGTTCTTATGCCACGTTGTTTCAGCATAACGTAAAGAAAGCCGAAGCAATCCGAAACTTTCTTGAACCAAGAAGCTATCGAGGATTATACGTATTATCTTAGACTGTATTAATATTACAGACGTTTGGTGATCACATAGGATCACTGCATAAGCTAACCGATAAGGGGAAAAGTTAAAGATGTGCCATTGACTGTACAAATGCATTTTCAGCTCTAAGATAGAACTTGACAGAAGCTCCAATTTTGGTTTATCTCCTGTTCGCCGACCTATTTATACTAGGTATTGGCGCTAGTCACCTCGCGATAAGGATATCACAGAATTTCAATGGAGATAAACATGAAGCTAAATCCCACCTCTCACAATAATATAATAGCCTACCGCGATGCTGATACTGAAACAGCTGGAATGAAACCTAAAACACCATTGTTTGGACGAGGGACGCCAAATACAACGGAGATCAAAGGTGATATAAGCATAACACCAGTTCTTCCAACGCGAAATTAGCCATTGGATCTATAAAAATGATTGAAAAATAATTTCTTTTTCTGAGATAATATACTGATTATGCTTGATGAATTAATTCTATTTGTGAGATAATATACTGATTAATGTTACTCTGCTTTGAAAAAATGCCATGATATTAGCTCAGTTAAAAAAAAATATGTACATGTACGCGTTCAGCTGAATGTAATCTTCGTTCAAGTTTAAAGGTCAATTTTATATGAATGAAATGTCCAAGGATCAAATCAGATTATACAGTCAGTATCCGGATAAAAAAAGTACGAACTCAAGTATTTAGATCTACCACTGAGGACCGGTTATATACAGGTGGACACATGCAGGCGAGTTGACTTCAGTCAACTCATCTGCATCTTTCTAATGGTGGACTTTTGCTTATGCTATTCTTTAACTTAGAATTTATGAAGTGGAAAACTATCTATCTATGTGGTTACCTCGGTAACTGACCGTAATCGTCGTAGGTCGTAGTCGTTGCATCCCCTTTTAGTCTTTATCCAAACTTTGAATATGTTTTCAAAATGTTATTCTACCATTTGCATGCGCGCTGGGTACTCATGTTGCACCGTAAACGTGATATTTAGTTGAAGTGTTTCAAAACACGTGGTGTCCGCGGTTGACAGGTAGAGCGTCGGCCTTGTGAGCCAGAGGTTCCGAGTTCGATCCTCGGTAGTTGAGTTGGTTCTTGGAATTTTCATTGGCCCACGTTGATGTGAAAAATGATTCAGTTACGATGAGTCCGGTGGTATTATTAGTTGTAAATACAGTCGACACTCGTTATGTCGACATCGGATAAGTCGAATTTCCGCTTAAGTCGAAGTTCAAATCTGGTCCCGTCCTCATCTAATGACATAATTTTTTTCAAAACGAAATAATTTCGAACTGAATATAGCCATTGAAATATAGTAGGAAAAGGATAGAAATTGCTCGACATGAACAATTTCTTTCCTTTTCCTACTATTTTTCAATAATATTCGTACTTCGTAAGTTTTAAAAACGGTCAAATATCAAATATCTCGAAGCCGAACAAAATCGGATGTGTTGAACTCCGGATATGTCGAGGTATTTTGACGGCCCCTCCTACTTCGACACAACGAGTGTCTACTGTACGTTCAAAGTCACGACCGAGGAAAGGACGTATTTATCGTCATTGAGTTAACCCGTTACCATACGGCAAAATTTTACACTTTTTCCAATTTGAAGGTTGCTGCAGACTACAAAATGGACATTGAAGAAGAAAGGATTTTTTTACAATATAGGTAGGAAAATATTGAGACAAAAGGAGAAACTGCTGGTTATCAGCAGTTTCTTCTTTTGTTTCAATGTTTTCGCAAGCCTATTCTTCTAGGGACGTCAAAACCAGGTCTTGTTCGGGAAAGGGTTAAGTTGTGGAACTTACCACAGCTAGGTTAGCGGTTGGTGTGTTATGTACATGTGAGACATTCGGACTCAATATATAAACAACGATGTCTCTGTACTGAAAAGGAGTTGGAGTCAGCATATACAATAGTACCGGCCGAAAATTACAGTGACGTGGGCTTATGTTTACTACTTGACAACCAATCAACTCTGTTCGTATTTGTAACGGTGCAAATCAGACGAATTGATTGGTTTTGCAGCAGTAAACATCAGCCTACGTCACTGTCATTTTCGACTGGGACTATTGTAGTGTAGTTCACATTGTAATATTTTGGCTCATTGAAAATTTGATTACTTACCAGCCCGCTGCTTTATAAACAGTATCGTCCAGTTCACTGTAGTAATTTTGTAGATCGGCTATACTTTATTGGTCATAATTGTACGTTTGGTGTATGACATTTATGTCTATTGGGTCCAATGAAAGGTAGCCTGAGCAAATACCTATTCAATGTTCCAAGTCCATTTGCTTATTGGACTATTATCCGCCATTCACTGCAAATATTATGAAAATGTATGTAGTCACATTCTAATCACATGATCATGATTAAAAAGTCAATCTTGCCACCATACACATATATTTAACTTAGTGTCGCTAGACCTGCCTTTAGCTATGGTAGACAACCTGAGTCCCAACAGGACGAGGACACTACAGTGTTAATAGTTAAAATAAGACACAAAATTAGCATTATATTACACGTTTGTCTTATCGAACCAGTTAACCCATTACCCCACAGTGACTCTTTTTGACTCCCCAAAAGAAAATGACTTTGGAAAACATTGTGGAAAATGAAGAAATTGCTAATTTCTTCATTTCTCACATTGTTTTCTACCCTAAAAATCATACAATTTCCAAGTTTCTTCACATTGAAATGTCGTCTGCAACTTCTTTGAATTTGGATCAGTCCAAAATTTTGTCGTTTGGTAATGGGTTAAAAGCATACAATCTCCAGAGCTACAGATATGAGGAAGTTAACGCTTTGTAAAAATCAAAATTCCATCAATTGTCGATACAATTTAAATGTATACCCAAAATATGGGGTTTGGATTTAAAATAAAGGAAATTGAACGCCTTCATCCTCTCTTCACTGTTGCTCTGTAAGGGATATAATGATAAGATTTGTTTGATTTGTTGGAGTTTACGTTTTAGGATACCTGAGCAACATGCTCAAGGTGAGCTTTTGTGATCACCCTGCGTCTGGTGTGCGTCGGTCGCGGCCTTAGCGCAGTTGGTAGCGCATCTGACCCTCATTCGAGAGGTCCCGGGTTCGATACCCGGCCGCGGCTAATACCCTTTCTGACAAAATTGTCACCCACCAATGGGTTTGAAATCGTTAACCTAAGTGGGCGAGCAGCTGGAGGCTCGGTAAGGGTGTTGTGGTAGTACTGGTTTGAGAAACAACAGGAATCCATGGGTAGGTGCTCCAGCCGCCGCGATATGACCCTGGTAGTTGAAAACGGCGTAAAACCCCAATAAACTCAAACGCGTCGGTCGTCGTTCGTCGGAAGTTGTCAACAATTTCTTAAAACATCTTTTCCTTAACCACTGGGCCAATCCTGAGCAAACTTGGCAGGAAAGTTCCTTGGGTGACTCCTCTCAAAAAATGTTCGTGACTATTTGATTCATCAAAAAATGTGGGCGTGGAAGGGCGTGGCCTATCAGACTTAAAGAAATCATTAGGTAATACTTTAAAAATCTCATTCTCCTTAACCATTGGGACAATTGTTACCAAACTTGGCAGGGATGTTCCTTTGGTGACTCGTTTCAAAACTTGTTTACAGTTATGGTCATATCTCGGTGGCTGGAACACCTAACCATGGATTCTTGTTGAATCTAATACTGTCACAACACCATAACCGAGCCTCAATCTGATTGCCCACTTGGGTTAACGATATCAAATCATATTGGAGGGTGATACATTTTGCAGAAAGGATATTTTCCGCAGTTGGGGATCGAACCCGAGGCCTTTCGAGTGAGAGGCAGATGCGCTACCAACTGTGCTATGGCCTTAGTTACATTTTGATGTAGGACAGAACCCAACAGGTACAAAAAATCCGCAACATAATCTTCAGGGTGAGTGTTATCCCCACGACGATAGTGCAATGGCGGACGAGGTCCATGCGATGTACCAGTAATTTTCAGGGTGGGCATCATGTTCGCAATGCAAATTCTTTCCAGGGAATTATGTCCACTTGTGCTAACAAAGGTCGGTGTTTTCCCCATTGGGGATTTTTGTACGGTTACCTTTTTATCTGAGGTTGTTAAGCACTAATGTACCATGTCATTCGTTTATCCTTTTTGTAGTCGTTTTGATTATCACATTTTTAAAATCACATACACTTTCTATTTATATCAGGAGATTTATTGAATTACTTACAAAAATCGTTTTATGACAAAATTGCTTTAAATTGCCCTTAAATTGAAACTGCCAATAGGTTTAGCCCTCGTAATATTTCCCGTGTTTTTGACAGAAACTTGGTTTTTCAGTATATTTTCTAGCATACATGTACAATACGTCTATTTTAGCACACCTGAGCACCTTAAGTAAGCTTTTGTGATCACTTTTAGTCCGGCGTCCGTGCGTCATCTTTCTTCTGTCAACAATTTCTGTAAACGACATTTCCTCCTTAAATAATTGGCCAATTTCAACAAAACTTGGCTTAAATGTTCCTTTTGTGACTCCTTTAAAATGACATTTCAGAATTTTTTGTGATAAATTTTACTTTTATTTTTATCTGAAAGAGCATATTTCCTCATGAAAATTCTGAAAATTTCAAGCCAAAATATTGCGCCGTTTACGAGAAATTTATATTTTTGTATTAAAATTGAACAAATTGTTGTGGACAACAGTTCGGATTTATATGCAATTTATCGATTATGTCTCAACTTTAAATGCGTGTTTCTCGCTTATCGGCAACAACTTCAATCAAAGTGCCGAGAGCACCGTAATTGGACGTCTCTGATTGATTGAGCGGGATTGTACATGAACGAAAGATATTTTATTCATTCTTCTGTGTTTAATTCTATAAGATCGGTTTCGGACATACGAAATCGGCTTTATTACCAGAAAAGACTTCTCAGGCTTCAATTTGATTTGATTGCTGTTTCAAGACAACTGATTTGTCTCTATGAATAATCACTATTAATTTGATTACACAATTCAATTAAGGCCATGTGATTAGCACTTTTGTCTTCTGTTTCGGTTAAATATGAGTGTTGTCGTCAGTTACACCTTTCGTTGATTTAATAAAGGACGATACAAAGCAAAGCAATTTATTCAAATTGTAAGCCAACGCGCTACATAAATGAAAGCCGCGATAGCTCACTTGGCAGAGCACTCACCTTGTACTCTTTACACCTGTCTATATCTGGAAGGTCCTGGGTTCGAATTCTACTCAGACGTTGTTCTTTTTCATCATATTTTTTTCGACTTTTATCTCCACCATCTTTAGGGAAAAAACGACCGCAGTGATTTAGAATCGAACTAAACACAAATTCAGCGACATAAAGTAATGAAACGCCGATCATTTACGTACAATTCCGCTCAATCAATCAGAGACGTCTAAATAAAGTGCTCCAAGCACTTTGATTTTTATTGTGTTTAGAGTAAAAAAGAAACAAAAAACACGGCAGCAGTTTTCCCAGATTGTGGTTACAAAACAAATTCAATACATACTTTTCCTGAAACAAAATACCAGATGAATTGGAGCACCTAACCATGGAATCCTCATACCAGTACTACCGCAGCAACCTTACATCTACAGATGTGCATACAAAGAAGAAATTGGGAACGTGCCGTCGGGAAAATGGCAGTGGATTACAATACGCAATTTAAATCTTAATATCATTATCAACGAAAATTTGAGAATAGCAATGTGGACCCTATCTGTACACATATTCATACAATCATCCAGGCACCATCGTCACTGTTGCATATCCATTGCTTCATCTTCTTAGCTCAATACACGTAAACGGTTCAATTAAACGTAATAAATACAGATCGCTGTCACTCGATCATAGACTAGCAATAATCATTGTTGTCATGATCATTGATCAGTATGTAAATAGGTCATGATACTGTCGAATATCAGTGATACAGATGCTGGAAAAAAATAAAACTCGTAAGAGCAAGTATTTTTTGAATAGGTGGATATCACTAGCGTCTCATCTGAGGCTGTTCAGATGGAACCCCGATTTGTCATCGAGTCGGACCCGAGTTGCGAAATGAACTCACTCCCCGATAATCAATTTTAAAACACTGTTTCCAAAATACATCTCGTGGAAACCCCTTTCCTTTGAATATGTGAAAGACTTTGACAACAATTATCAAAGAAAAAGAATTTATCATACACAATACGTGCATTGAATTGAGTAATCATCCTAAAATGTCTGTTTTCAGTAAACAATTCAAGAAAAGCAAACGTTTTAGTCGTCGCGCACGATATTGCGTCACTTTTCAAAAAACGCTACCCTCCGCGATTCATAACTGAATTTTGTAGGACTCGTTTTCGTTATCTTAACTTTGTTGTATATCAAAATGAGCGCAAAACAGTGATATGTTTCAATGTTATACTCATTTGAAGTTCTTATTTTGTATAAAGTTGCTAGAAAGAATTTTCATTCGTAAATTCGGCGAAAAAACGCGAGTATCATGTAACATAAATGTTCAAGAGCGACGGATATTTATGCACAATTTCGCGATTAAGTAACGTCAAACACATGGAAAAATATATTTTGTGACAGTGAAAATGCTGTAGAATGTTTTGCCTAACGGGAATAAAATTTCTACGTCGATTGCGCAAATTAGCGCAATTTGTTTACCAAAAGTCGCAATGTAACAATTAGAATTACGTCGCAGAAAAAATGACAATTTTGTTGAATATTTTGTTAATAAATGACTCAAATGCAACCAAACTTGATATAAAAAAATACCATTTTTCTCAATTTCTATAATATATGGATGAAAAGCAGTTAGCATAAGCAAACCAATTATTACATAAAATGCGTGTGGACAGAAATTGTTTCATGTCGTTGAAAACTCTACTTTTTTGCCCTTTAGACTTTAAAAAATACAAGTTCTCTTATTCATACAAACATTTAATTTAAACGTGGAAATACCATTTTTTTTTTCTTGTTGATCATATAAAAAATTTCGACGCAAAATAACGAAACGTATAAGAGATATTCAAATTTGTTCTTGTGGACAGAAAATTTATGAACGTAAACTTTTTTTTATTTGACGTAATCCTGAAATTATCTAATTGGCGCATTTTTTAGATAAAAAAAACGAATTAAAGTGGCGGAAAAGCTATAGAAAGACAACAGATGGAAACAGTGGTATATTTCTTAAAACGTGGCCCTGTCTTTATAAATCAGTTTAGATTAGATAAAGAATAAACATTAAAAGCATAACACAACCGTCTATGGAAAAACTTAACGTTACGCAATTGGCGTTTGCTAGCTTGACGTTACATTTTAGTGCCGCAATACCGTGCGCGACGTCTTTAACAAACGTTATACGGAAGAAAAAATCCAAACTGGTTTCGACCCAACGGCGTTCCAAATTTCATACTGAAAAAAGGTTGCGAGGTTAATCCTTTCCCGTTTGAGCTATCGCTGCTGCTGATGGTATAGTATGCATGTATCGCTTTCTAAAGATCTTACCCTTTACACAATATTACGAAAGTCAAATCACTACAAGAAAATGGTTAAATAAAAAAAGATCGTAAAGTTGGTTAAGACGTGGCATGAATTGAATCGGCCGACGAATCTTATAGTGTTTGTTAGCGAACACATAGAAAGCAGGAAAAGATACGACAGTTTTCCTGTATGGTCGCAAAATCTGTTTTGAATTTTGGTCAACTGGCAATTGAGTCTGAGAAAGGGTGTTTTGGTAATGAAAATTCATTTCGCCTGTCGAAAAGTGGTTATAAGAATTGGACGTCCTTTCGGACGTCCAATTAAAAAAACTAATAGTATTTATATACTCATTAGAATAACCAATCTTGGCATCAAGACATACTTTAAAAAATTGGAATGAAACGTCCCTTTAAGAATTGCTATTATGGTGTGCAGTATTATGTATCTTCATGTCTGCATTATCTATCAATCGTGCGCTTGCGATTTATTTCCGAAATGGCTTTAAAGTAATGATATACTATTTATAAGACCAGAAAATCAAAAACATGTGTAGTTATCAATGTGATAATGTATAAATCAGCATATTCACAAAGCATTTTATGTCAAAATTTGCATATTTTTGGAAATATTTCAAGTTCTACGTAATAGAATTTGATAAAACTCCCTCATTGTATTAAACAATGTGTCCTGGTAATAATTCAAAAGGAAAATGTATAAGTCGCCGCACGTATTAGTAAATTACAGCAATTTTTATCAGCTACACATGAATACAAGAGCCGTCAGAGACGGACAATGCTCCCCGATTAAGGCATTGTCACAATAAATGTATGCCATGCAGAGCTAAGATTAAGCTAACAAACGTTAAACCCCCTTTTTCCATGACATACTTTTTATACGCAAATTTAAAGTAGTTTATTGTCAAGGGCATCTGATTTGCTACTCAAATATGAAATTTCATCAAATTCTGACCATTAGACTAGCAGAAATTAGAGAAAAACTGTATTTTACCTTAAGTCCCCTTTTCCCATGACGAGGCCTCAAATCCAAAAACTGGGAAAAGTGCATCGGCATTATGTCATAGGGAGTTCACATGGTAAGTTTCATTTGATTTGGCCCAAGGGTTATAGAGAAATCGCTTCGGACGGACGGACGGACGGACAGACGGACAGACGAAGCGGCGACTATATGCTCTCCCTTCGGGGAGCATAAAAATGACGCAAAACAGTGGTAAGTGCATACACACTTACAACTGTCTTGCTCTAAATCATCGATTTCCATGTTGAGGAGATCGATTTTGCATATCAAATACCCTCTTACAGTCGAAAATTGTGAATTGTAATGACGTTTCATATTATCGAAAATATGGTAGCGAAACATGTATGGTACGAAACATTAAATTTTCTACGGTAATAACCGAGTGTTCTGAAAAACTGGAGCATTTCCCCTTAATGTGAATGCGCATCATTAAAACGAGTTTAAAGGCGAAATCTTCCCGCCAAAAATAAGGCAATTTGTATAGGAGCATTATTTTTAGTATAAAAGTATGTCACCGCCCCCCCCCTCCCCGTGACCCAGGAAACCCTTTTTACCAGGGAAGCATACGGTCAAGCTACACAACATATATATATGTCAATGGGAAGCTGGGTCAAGGGGGGGAACTATGTTCGCCAGCCCAGGGAAGGTAGGTATTCCTCGTTTTTTTTTTGGCTGGAAAGTGCGCTTTTAAAGTTGTTTCAATGATGCGTATGATAGCTAAGATCATGAAACTTCATGGTTGTATAGATCTCACCAAGTGGGAGTGCAGTGTGCAAGAACAATAACTCTACCTGGCCTATTTTCTAAGTTATTGCCCTCTGTTGTTTTTCATACTTGAATCTTGTTCGGAGTATATCTCTAAAAGTATAATAGCTAGGATCATGAAACTTCATGGGTGTATAGACCTCATCCAAGGGGAGTTCTGTGCAAAAGAAACATAATTCTACCTGGTCTAATTTTTTAGTTATTGCCCTTTGTTATTTTTCATACTTCATTTTTGTCCAGGGCATATCTCGAAAAGTATAATAGCTAGGACCATGAAACTTTTACCAACCTGCTCCCCCTGTCGACATAAAACAGTGTTACGGGCGTATCTTGTGACAGTTTGACACCTTGTTTGGCTTGGAATAGGGGCGTGGGCCAAGATGCCCCGGCAGGGGTATCTAGGCCACCACCTAGAATCTTTTTCCAGAGTCCCCAAAAGCACAAACCAATATCTTTACTAGTATCTGTTACGCCTACTTTTAAACGTAAAGAAAAAACAAAGTTTGGTGTGTTTTGATCAATTTAATATTTCGTCTTTTTGGCTTGGAATAGGGGCGGGGTCAAGATAATCCCTGCCGGGGTATCTTGGGCCCCGCCTTAAATCTTTTTCCAGAGTTCCCCAAAATACAAAATAATGTCTATATCTGTTACGCCTACTGTTAAATTTGAAGAATAACCAAAGTTAAATGTGTTTTGATCAAATTACTTTTTCGCCTTTTTGGCTTGGAATAGGGGTAGGGTGTTGGCCCCCGCCCAAAATCTTTTTCCAGAGTTTCCCAATATTCAAAACAATGTCTATATCTGTTACACATATTGTCAAATGTATAGAAAACCCAAAGTTAAATGTTTTTTGATGAAATTTATGTTTCGCATTTTTGGCTTGGAAAAGGGGCGGGGCTAAAATACCCCCACTTATTTTTTTTTTTTTTTTTTTTTTTTTTTTTTTTTTTTGAGTCCCCCAAAATATAAAAAATGTCTATAAAAGTTATGCCTATTTTTAAATGTAAATAAAATATAAAGTTCTCCCTGAAACAATATTTTATTTTCTAGAATTTCGAGTGCGATTAGGAAACGGAAAGAAATACTGGTATAACTTCGTGCTTTTTACCAATTTTCAAAACCGTTTCTGTCAAAAGGCTTCAAAAAATGGGAATGGTTTACAATTCGAGGTCTAAGTTCAAAACTATTGTAACTATATATTTTTCAGAAATCTACTTTTTTGCATTTCTGAATCTTTAGGAAGGAATACATAATGTCTTCTAATATTGTGTTTCAATTTTGTATAATTAAAAAGACATTCAATATCTTAAAAACAATTTGCCTCTTTAACTTTGAGAAAGTCATTGAGTTTTTTCTTTCTCCTGTAAAATTGTGCAATATGTAGTTACAATAAGTTTGCACTAAGCCCTCGAATTGAACATTGAAAAATTATTTGAAAAAAAAGACGCTCAAAACCAAAACAACATTTGCCTGATTGTATCTTGTGATGTCTCACAGATTTTTACTAATTATATTTGAAATCAAATTGATGTTGGTAAACAAAGTTTTCACAAAATTACAGACTTAAAGGCGACAGTTACTTCCGTTCTGTTTTATATCGCTTTCAACAATTAACTAATCCAACTCCGAACAAAATTTGATTAGATGTTCCTATTTAGGAAAACAAAAACGTCGAGAAGTCACAGATTATCGTTTCCTCATAAAGACATGGTTTCGACGACCAGAGTTAGTTTATAAACCTATAAGGAAACAGATGTAAATTGGTATAGAAACTCATTTTATTACTTTTCCTTCTGTTATTTCTGAATTATACATTTTTCAAATCTTTGGAAAAAGTAAAGGATTCTACAAATGAGTCATGCATCTGAGGAAAGAACTCTATAAGGCGGTGTACGTGCAACAAACCGCTTGAACATTGACGACAAAACGGCATAAATCTCTTGGTAAAAGTAAGATTATGGAAAAGAGTTGAAGACGACAAAATCATTCATTTCATAGAAATTCATGGAATGTGTCTTAAATATGTGTATACACATTTTAATAAAAAGAATATGTACAGAAAAAAAAGAAAAAGAGACATTGCTGATTATCAGCAATGTGTTATTCAGCCTCAATGAATTCCCAAACTGTTTCTACATGGGACATCAAAACAAGCTAGGGCTCTTTTAATAAAGGGTTTACCTATTACTGCATAGTGACGCCTTTTGACTCCTTCGCAATAGAAGGCTTGTGAAAACAATGTGGAAAATGAAGGCGAGCTTGTGACGAGCAGTTTCTTCATTTTTATGCCCCCGTATCGAGAGATCGGGGGCATATTGTTTTACTCGTGTCTGTCTGTCTGTCGGTCTGTCCGTCCGTCCGTCCGTCCGTCTGTCTGTCCGTCCGTCTGTCCGAAAACTTAACCTTGGCCTTTTCTCCAAAAGCATTTGACATGTATACAAAGCTCAAATTTGGTACGCAACTTCCTTTCAATGATATCTATCTGTTCCATGCAATTTGACCTTCCTCAATGTCATCTGTTAACCCTTATCAACCCTTTATTCTACGAAAACCTAACCTTCTACTCCGAAAACTTAACCTTTGCCTTTTCTCCAAAAGTATTTGACATACAAAGCTCAAATTTGGTGTGCAACTTCCTTTCCAAGATATCTATCTGTTCCATGGAATTTGACCATCCTCAAGGTCATCCATTAACCCTTATCAACCATTTATTCTACGAAAACTTAACCTTTTACTCCGAAAACTTAACCTTGGCATTTTCTCCAAAAGTATTTGAAATACAAAGCTCAAATTTGGTATGCAACTTCCTTTCAATGATATCTATCTGTTCCATGCATTTTGACCTTCCCCAAGGTCATCCCTTAACCCTTAATAACCCTTTACCCCACAAAAACTTAACATTTTAGAAAAATAGCAATTTCGGGGGCATTTGTGTTTCACAAACACATCTTGTTCAAAATGTTTCAATCAACTTAAAAATGCCGTCTGCAAAACCTTATAAATTGGAAATGTGCCGTCTGGTAATGGCTTAACGTAAATGTCTTAGTGTTTTTCATTGGAAGGTTGTGCTTGTGGGGCCACTCAAAACTTGTAAACAAAAATGCAGAATTGATGTCTATGGCGGAGAATCGCGTGACACAACAATTGCATAAAATATCCAACTGTTCTGTTAATACGTGACTTAAGCAGAGAAGGCGCAAACACGTAAGGGATTAGCTGGATGTGAGAGACCTGTAAAAGATCGGCTGATAAACAAGAGGACCATGATGGTCCTATATCGCTTACCTGAACCAAAATGATATGAGCCACAGTTTTGTTCAATTCAGTTAATGTTTATTACTTTAAATGGTCAATAACATAATGTCAAGTTTTGTCTTGATTGATCAATAATTGTAGATGCTAGACTGCAAACAATGTTAAAAACAGCATTTTGACATTCAAGGGCAGATAACTCCGCACATTCTATTTGGATACGGCCCATAATCGAACCTGTCCGAGGACTTATGAGTAGTAAAGGAGGTCTCTCTAGCTACGCGAAAAACGTAGCCAGGGTGACCTCACAGGATGCCCCTCCGTAGGGCAGTCTAGCTACACTTAGGGCAGTCTAGCTACACTAGTCGTTTTGACGAATCAGGGGTTTGGACTAAGTCGTTTTAACAACGAGGTTGTGACATTGTGACAGGGCTCCCTGGCTACGTTTTGCCGCGTATCCAGAGTGCCCTCCCAGACCTCTTTTCGGCCTGTTTTTGACGTTGCCTTTGTTTTGGACTTAGTGGTTTTGACGAATCAGGGTTTTGGAGGGCACTCTGGCTACGGTTTGCCGCGTAGCCAGAGTGCCAAAAGGCCTTAGAGGGTAGTCTGGGGCATATAGACAAAGAACAACGTTCTTGCCCTCAGTATTGCCCCAGACTCCCCTCTTATAGGCTACTACTCTTATGATCCTACTTGTTTTATCAAGATTACCTTACTTGTGTGGATGCTAGAGTGTAAACACCCCAATTGTTGACGGACAGACGGACGGTCGACCAAAAGTGACCACAATGACTCACCTCAAGCACTTCGTGCTTATGTGAGCTAAAACGAAAAGGAAGATAGTGACTACCAAGTATTCCCTTCGACGCAAATAACTTTTTTATCAGCTGATATACCACATCCAGAATTTTTTTCTACAATCATCCACCTTCAGTGTTTTTGTTGTTGTCGTTGTTGGTTTGCGGGATTTCCTTGCCCTGAAAATGCAGCCTTGATATCTAGATTTTCATATCATTAAGATCTAATTCGGTAATGCTCGTATTTAGATAATCAAGAATGCGTTTCATTCAAATGCAGACATCATTCGTTTTCCTTTAAAAAGTTAATTATATTTGCGTAAAGTAATAAAATAATGCATTAAAAGTTGTAATCAGATAGAAACTGCAAAAAAGTATTGTATTTCAAATGCATATTCATTTATGCAAAAATGAGGCGAATTAATGTAGTAAATGAAATAGATACATCGCGTTTTTATCGATGACAGACAAATCTACTCATTCAATCTAACCATTCTTATATTTACGGGTGAACGGCTGCTTTTAAACAATTACCTCGTAACTGAAGATTAAAAAGCGACGATGTGTCAACATTGGGGGGGGGGGGGGGGGGAATTCTTGTGCTATTCGCGTCATTTTCCTGTCGTGAGCAAAGCTTTGACAGGGAGTGAAGTATGGTCTTAGCCTATACTACCTAGTGTCTCCTTAATAAATGTGGTAAAGATGTGTGATGAACTTGTTGGACTGTCTCTTAAATTGGCGATTAGTTCGAAACAATTAGATTTAAAGCCAACAGAACCATGGTTAAAGTTACCTGTGATAGAATGATTCCGCGTATGTCAAAAGTGGAGGTGTAGCATGGAAGGCGCTTCAAGCTCGTTGTACCCAAGATTTTTTAACAGTAGTTTCAATTAAGTGTTTACATCCTTTTTGCTCATGATATTTCTTTATGCAGGCAAAATAGAAGAAGAGTTTTATATAGGGCCTACATTTTTACTGTATAGAAGACAACTGGTGATGATTATGGATGAGCAAATAGCTGCTTTTAAACAACTACCTCGTAACTGCAGCTGAAAATAAGCTGCAGTTATTTGGTTTTTGTTGAAAAGCGACGATATGTCAATTTCTGGGAGAAAATACACGTCGTCAGATCGCGACTTTTGTAGATTGTCATATTGTCCTGTAGCACCTTTCAGATGATAGAAACCGGACGGTAGTGGTGCATACAAGTGAAGATTGTTTTAATGCTCATGGCCACGGTGTACATGTATAATCACGAGACTCAGAATTTCAGGTAATTTTCAATATTTTAAAGGGTTAAAGGCATACATTTAAACATACAGACACGCACAAGCACATATTTAGAAACGTAACGAATGTGAACGATGCAACACGACAAATTACGACGTCGCGCGAATCTCATTTGGGGTGGGCTGCCTTTAAAAATGTTGCAGACAATTTCAAACGAATAAAATCTAACTTATTTTGGGTAGAAAACATTGTGGATATTGAAGACATTGTTTGTCAAAAGCAATTTGGTCATTTTCCATAAAGTTTTCCAGGTGCTTTATCTTCTAGGGAGTCAAAAAAGCCATTATGTAGTAATGGGTTAAGACATTTCCGTCTGAGTATGCCTTAAATAAGTAAGTTAGATACACGCGTGTTCTAAATATTCGTTGATGCTCAAAGACTCATTATTCACGCGCAATAACCATAAGTCAATAAATTATACAATTAACCCAGTACGAGACGACAACATATTAGACTGGTACAATTCGAAAGGTGTAGCAGAAGACAATTTCAAGTTGATGAAATTTAAAAAAAATCATTTCATGGTAGAAAACATAGTTGATAATGACGAAATTGCTTGTCACAAGCAATTTCTTCATTTTCCACAATGTTTTTCAAAGCCTTTTCTTGCAGGGCATCAAAAGCCTTCACTATCTGGTAATGCGTTAAAAGATACAAAATATGTTGAATGGCTTTTTAAAATATGATTTACATAAAATTAAACTTTCAAAATCTGCAAATATCGTTTGTCATCAATAAGACGCCCTAACCTTTTTACAAACTTTTAACTGTATCATGTGCCTTTTCCGTTAAACATTTCCCAAAAAAGACTGAATTCGTGACTACTTAGAAATGTTAAATAAAAGTCATTGCAGGTAACAGACTAAATGTTAGTGACGTTAATATCTGTGCGCGTTATAGCATAGACAATGTGATTAGAAAAGAACAAATTGCTGGTAATCAGAATTTTCTTCTTTGTTGTCTTCAATATTTCCCCAAGATTTTACTAAAATGGCTTTATATCATCGAGATGCACGAATATAACCGATGTCGATTTCATGCAAAGTCTGATCTGCAACCTCGTTCGTCTTTGAGACCACATCTTCTGGATCCACATATGTAAACTTGGATTTAACCCTTTCCCAAACGACAAACCAGGTCTTGTTTGGGAAAGGATTAAGCACAAGCCGATCTGAAAAGGTGAGTGTAGCAAATATTTGGTGTTATTGCAAAACCTCGTAACTCCAGCTTGATTAAAGCTGGAGTTGCGAGATTTTGCAATGACACCGACGAAATGCTATAATGGGCCCGATTCCAGATCCCTGTTCATGTAAAATAATCAAGCTGTAGTTACGGGGCCTTGCAATAACATCGACGAAATGCTATATAAAAAGGTCCCGGCTCATGCATTTGTTTACATCCTTCCAACCATGCATGCATGTATGAGTTACTGTTTGCCTTTTTATAACCATCACTATCGCATCTTATTATAAAACGTACATTCAGTCGAGCATAAAACTTGCCTTGCAAATCTTCAAAGGAATGCCTTTATTTGAAAAGTAACAAATTTAAAAGCTATAAAAACAGGTGGGGTAGGATCTGGAATCGAATAGGCGTAACATATAGACGAAAGTTTGATGTGAATTTACATCTTTAGACGTTAAAAAGACATATTTTGCATATTTATTATTACTAACAATAATCATAATGATAGTGATCATACTTTAATGATCGTTTAAACCTTTCCCAAACGACAAAAAAGTTAGGATGGTCCAATTTGAAAGCTGATGCACACGTCAAATTTGATCTAAATTTATAGGGAATTTGTGCATATCAAACACTGAAAATATTGAGGCAAAAGAAGAAAATGCTGGTTATCAGCATTTTCTTCTTTTGCTTCAACGTTTTCTCAAGCGTTACCATCTAAATACGTCAAAACCATGTCTTGTTTGGGAATGGATGAATCCTTTCCCAAATGGCAACATATTACACTGCTCCAATGCGAAAGTTGATGCAGAGGACACATTTTGTATTCATAAACTCGGTGGATTACCCACGTGACTTTTGGGAAGCGTCCACACAGAAAAATCGTCTGCTTCAAAGTATGCTTTGTTTAATTTCTCAGCTCATACTCTATTGCTTTTGATGAGATAAAGTACACATAACGCGCCTTTAAGAGGGCTGTTCCCGGCTCTAACTCACTCTGCTCCAAATCCAGTGGTTTCTTCAAACATTTGAGCCAAAATGTTTGTAAGTGCAAAACGAAAGTGGGAAGCGTTCACGTGCACCGACAAAAAACCACGGGATTCGGAGCGGTGTGAATTACAAACGGGGTAAGTCCTCTCAAATGCGCGTTGTGTGCACTTTATCTCGTCAGAATCAATAAAGTTTTATAAGCTGAGAAATTAAAAGCTGAGAAATTAAGCAAAACATACATTGAAGCGGACGCTTCCCAAAAGTCATGTGGGTTATCCACCGTGGGTGTATTACTAAAAACTTCTTCCACGAACCTTAACCCATTATCAGACGGTAAAGTTTTAGACTGCTCCAAATTCAAAGATGTTGCATGTGACTATATATTGACAGAAATTTTACAATTTATTTGATCAGTTTGTGTGGGAAATGAAGAAGTGACAAGCAATTTCCTCATTTTCCACAATGGTTTCCAAGGCCATTATCTGAATCTGAATGGGTCAATGTGTGGTTCAGCATTATTTCGCACAGAATTTAGATGAGGCTGAATAAATGGAATTTTGAAGACTCGTATAAAAGAAATAAGATCTCATTTTCTAGGCTCACGAAAATAACGAATAAATGAAGTACGAAATCCCATCGTTAATAATTGAATAATACATTCTTGGTCAATATTCGAATATTGGAGATACACTCATACAGAACCACTTAAAAGGTAGTCCATCCCTAATTAATCCGATTACATAACGACATCCAAATATCATAGAGCGAATTCAATGGGGAGAATCACGTGATTGACAATGGTATTTAACTGAAATGACCGCTTCGGCGTGAAAATTCAAACTTTAGAAAGGTATGTATAAAATCTACGTAGTCTTTCAGACAAGTCACCTATCCTAAAGTACCCGCTATTGTCTAAGGTTTCCGCAGATACCCAACTTTCCCCTATCCGTTTGCTGTATTTAGAGAACGCTCAAAGAATATTTCGGAAATTGCGAAAATTTTGGATGTGTGTTAAGTACGTCGCATCATATTTACAGCTTTATTTCTTACCCAAAGAGCTCTCTTTTCACACGGTATATTTCCAGACCCCTTTTTATCGAAGACATTTCATTCTAGCCCATTTACATGGTCCGTGTTGTCTTTGTTAAGCGTTTTTACGAAAAAGATGTTAAACATACGTACAATGCTGTAGTGTTTGGCACGCCGAGTTCTTGTGAGTGTGAGGTTATACACGCAAGTGTACCATAGTTGTGTAGAATGTTGTGTAGAATGTGCTGACTGATTTGTGCTTTTGATACAGTTAATACAGTTTTAGAAGCCAGATGTGATCGCCGAGTTCTTGTGAGTGTGATGTTAAACACGGACATAGTTGCTCATGCACTAGGAAAGCCACGGGTATTGGACAAATTGGTTGTTTATACATGACCCAATCTGATTGATATCTGGTGTTAACTTACAGTAACATATGAAAGACATCACAAGAGGTAATCTTTTACGAACTTGGAAATTTTTTTGACGGAGAATCTTCAAAGGAAATCAGCGTGTCTGGCGTTAGACGGGAAAAAAATAAAATAAACCGGAGTGAAAGAAAAAATTTGGAGATGTGGATCTATTAGATTTTACAATAACAGCGACGAATTATCTTTATTTGTCAGTTATTACTTCACGGTTAATTGGGTAGAATTGAATCCTTTTCTATCATATCATTGTATTCCATGTGCAATTGACTCATTCTTATACCGACAGTATAAAGTGCATCAAACCTTGCTGAAACTGTATTTTGTCACTATCAGATGTGCATTTGCCCAATAATATACCAAACCTTAACTGTGCATTGTTCAGATGTTCTAAAAAATTCAATCCACAAAATATACCTCCGTAAGCCAGATGATGAATACCTTCTACAAGACAACATCTTTAATGCATGTGACTGGGCAAAAAGGGAAATGTCGTTCCATACTACTAAATGCAAAACCCTACATTTTGGAAAGGAAAGCCAAAACCAATACTTCATAAAAAGCACAGATTGTTCCATTAATGAAATTCAAAATGTTGACAAAGAAAAATATCTGGGTGTCATTTTCGACTCCAAACTTACTTTTCAGAGTCATGTTAATACCAAAGTAAACGTTGCAAATAGAAATATGGGTATTATAATGAAAACTTTCACTCATATGGATAAGAAGATGTTTTTGCAATTATACAAGCCAATGGTAGGTCCACACTTAGAGTATGGGTCAGTGATTTGGAGTCCTAGATACAAAAATTATGCAATCGCAATAGAAAATGTCCAACGACGGGCTACGAGAATGGTCAAAGAACTGAAAAACAAATCATATTCTGAAAGGATTCGAATACTTGGACTCCCTACTCTAGAATACAGGAGAGAAAGAGCAGACCTAATGCAGATCTATCGGCTTATTAACAAAATAGATAAGACAAACAAAAACATCCTAACACCAAGAGAAGAAAGTTTCACTATGGGAAACAATTTAAAACTATTCCAAACAAGGCATGGAACAGAATGTAGGGAAAATGCTTTCAGAGTTACTTAGGGCTACAAAAAATTGGATTGATCTTCCAAAATGAGGTAATACAGGCACCCTCCATCAATGCATTTAAAGCTAAGCTAAATAAAATATGGAAACCAATCAATAAATTTGAAGCCAAATGCAATAAAAAATGAATAAGTAAAATGACTTCAAGACAGGGCAGTGCAATATGAAACATATGAAGTATAAGAAGCATTTTACTATAACTATGAAATATAAGAAGCATTTTACTATAACCATTACTATATAATTATAATCCTGGCAACTTAATAAGAACAATGGGGAGGACAGGAAAGCGATGGACTGCCATATTTCCAAATTCAAACCATTTAGATGTAAAATCACAGTAATAAAAGATTTATAAGAATAGTAATAATAATAAAAGTAATTATGTATTTTCATACATGCAGGAATAAATAAGAGAAACGTTACAGTTCTTATTATTACTATAGGCAGGGCCAAAATACGAATGAATAATTGATTATGATAAAACGTCACTATATTCAATTCAATCAATAATTTTCAAAGTAATATTAATAATCATAGGGCAAAAGGCAGGGCATATAAAGTAGAGGATTACCATTATTGGTTTTAAAAGTTTATATCTTTTTTATTGTACATAATGCAAGTTTTTATCTTTTAAAATCAATAACATCTTTTACCAAATTAAGATTAAAAAAATGTAAATAGTTAGTTTAATTGAGTCAATATTATGCTTAAAGAATCGAAGAAAATGCATACAAAAATAAGTGTACATGTAAGCGTTCAATATAACATGTTAAATAAAAGTAACGAAGAGTGTTGTGCGAAAAGGTAAGCAAAGTGAAGTGAACATATAGAGGGTAAGATATTGTGTGATAAACTTGTGAGGAACTATTGACTGAAAATGAAACCGGAAGTCCTCAAAAATAAACACTACTCAACGGGGAGAACGTATAAAAAAGGGACCGAAGAAGCATTGAAATGCTTATGTGATCAGACGATCACATCTGGCTTCTAAAACTGTATTAACTGTATCAAAAGCACAAATCAGTCAGCACATTCTACACAACTATGGTACACTTACGTGTATAACCTCACACTCACAAGAACTCGACGTGCCAAACACTACCGCATTGTACGTGTGTTTAACATCATTTTTGCAAGAAAACGCTTAACAAAGTCATCACGGGCCATGTAAATGGGCTAGAATGAAATGTCTTCGATAAAAAGGGGTCTGGAAATATACCGTGTGAAAAGAGAGCTCTTTGGGTAAGAAATAAAGCTGTAAATATGATGCGACGTGCTTAACACACATCCAAAATTTTCGCAATTTGCGAAACATTCTTAGAGTGTTCTCTAAATACGGCAAACGTATAGAGAAAAGTTGGGCATCTGTGGAAACCTTAGACAATAACGGGTACTTTAGGATATGTGGCTTGTCTGAAAGACTACGTAGATTTTATACATACCTTTCTTAAGTTTGAATTTTCACGCCGAAGCGGTCATTTCGTCGCCATTTTTTCGTGTTTAATACCATTGTCAATCACGTGATTATCCCCATTGGAATTTTCATCAGAGAAGACTTGGATTACCCCTGATGAGAATCATGCGGTCTCCGAATTCTCGTTACGTATCCGAATCTATTCGTGCGACGTCGTAAACATTCGGCGGTGGAACGTTCCACTGCCGAATCTTTGCGACATAGCCCGAATAATTCCGACGTCGCGTGAATCTTGTTAGGGGTGGACTACCTTTAAAAAACAAGATTTTATTATAAATCAGATTGGATACAGCGGTTTATTACCATAAAACCAGATTACAAAAACATGTACAAGCGAGAAAACATAGCCTACATGATACATAATTTCAATGTTCCTTGAGGTTCCGAAACTGTCATGGTTGTAATTCTAAAATGATTTAACTACATACAAATATACCTGATATTGTTTAACTTCATATACATTTATACTGAACCTCAGAAATAACGCACCACTGATAGTTTTCACTATAACTTTTTTCATTATACTACTGTTTCAAACAATACAACCACAACCGAACTGCTATCATTTTATTCGGTTCTGGTCAAAAAGTTGTTTCGCTACATTAAAGCAATCAAACGTGATTAACGCGCAAACGTGACTACCTTCTAAAGTGAAAGTCACAAAATCGGTACTGTGTAGACCACTTTGCAGAGAAATACAGTCTGTGCATCGTCGACGCGTGGAACTTGTCACATTTGGGATTCTGGCAGTTGGTATGACTCTCTACTCTCCCTGTATCACAAAAGCACTTGAACCTGTGTACCTGTTTTTAGCTGCAGTTGGGACCTTTGGTGCACCTCTCCCCGGGCCGTCTGGCAGTATAACAGTTTGTTGGAAACGTTCTCTAAGCCGATCAATAGTCTTGTGATGAAATCCAAACATGTGTGCAATAGCCTTTGACGTCATCACTGCCTGCAACATCCCATTTAGCACGATTACGTTCGTCAGTGGAAAGGCTTAGCATTGTTTAAATCATCAAAAACTTCAGACCGATGAAATGTCTGGGTGTTTTCTTTCTCTCATCGACTACATGTACCCTTTAAACCGATAAGCTGGTTTGTGCAGTAGGTCAATACTGCGGCACGTGCAGAAAACCTGTTTACCGAGTTTGGACGGCTAGCTTCACGGATGAATTGGTTTTGTGCTTGAGAGTGTGTTGTGCGCATACCCACGGTCAGGCGGATACCGAATAATACTATGTCAAACAAATTAAATAGTTTTGTTGAAAAAAGATAAACAAGAAAAAGTGATGCGTTATTTTTGAGGTTCAGTATATCAATTATATATATGACAAAACTCAAACTGATATGCTATGATGCGAATGGTTAATTATCAGTAAATGTTTCTGACTTGAAAATAATGTATTATCTCCCCTTTTAATATAGAGTTTAATGGATTGTCTGCCCTTGAATCGCAAAAAAAAATCAGTTTTCACAAAATATGTATGATAAACAAACCATTGTAGTGTATGTGATGGAGCGTAATAATAATTGGCAACTTTCTACCTTTTAAATATTTTGAAAAATTGCCTTTGAAAAGATTGACAACAAAAGATATTTACCCATTGACTGCAATGCAAACTTTAAAGACAGTTATCTGCCCTTGGAATTACAAATCTTAAAAAGTAAGATGGTAAAATTATCAATGTCTACAACATAATATAATCCAACTTTCATAGAGATCTATATGCTAGAAGTGTGTGTACGAATTACAGTTCCGAAACCTTAAAGATACGTTCCATAGATATTTTGCCATTAATTTTAGTTATAGTTTTAACTTTTGTTGGTGGTGGTGTTGTTTATCTTTAAACTGATAGCACATAAACGCATTAGAAAAACCATTCTTGGCACAAAGAAAATATGAAACAGAAATGTGATATCTCTTTAAATGAAAAGATAATTATAAGTATTTCTAATTGTTATCAGTAATTGATATATTTTCTACAATCAAAAGCTTTTATGCAATGTAGAGCGGGGATACTATTAAAAGTATTTTGTGTAAAAATGTTTTAGAATTGATACATATTGTACATGTATCAGGCTTTTGGTAATTTGGCTTTTTGTCAAAATATCATCAAATTATTTTTTCTACATGAAAAAAAATAATCAAATTCTGTCCCACCCCCCAATGTTAAAGTCGAAATTGGGTTATTCTGAAACTTATTTCAGTTCTTAGATTATTTTGACAGCATATGTATGATCCGGTATCTGGAAAAAATCCCCTTATGCATTTGTAGAAACTTTAAAGGGGCGCATGCTAGATTTTTTATGCTTCCTAACTATTCGGCAACTCATATTTCTACCTGGAAAAACAATTTGCAACACATAAAAACCTCAATCACGGCGAATAACCATCTTTCCTTTGCTATAGATCAATCCTTCACAAGCGTGTTTACAGTTTAATGCACCGAAAATACTGAAGCAAAATGAAAAATTATCTGAGATGCGTTCTTTAGAGCGAGATTTCTTACGATATCTCGAGATTTCTCAAGATATCTTAACATAAAGCATTCTTTAGATCAAGACTTTAAGTCGTTCAATGGGAGGCGCCATTACTCTTTACTTCATGCGGAATCCTCAGTCAACTCTGTAGAACCGATATAAAAAAAATGACCGAGTGGTTCTGAACGCTCCATAATTTATAAACCGCGTAGTTCCGAAAGCTCCATACTTTACACAAAATGACGTCATCATGACGTCATTTGTATAAAGTATGGAACATTCGGAACAACTCGGTGAAATATCGATCTTAAAAACGCTTTATCTAAAGCATCTTAAGAAATCTTAAAAAAAATCTCGCTCTAAAGAACGCGCCTCTGGTGTTTCTGGTAAGGGAAACCAAAACAGATCATCTCTTGAAAGGGGTGACATAATTATTGGAGATTTTTCTGCAAGTGTTGTTGTTGTTGCTGCTGTCTTGGGTTTCCGCGCCCCGAAATAATTGCAGCTTACAAGATTCATAAATCAATCAATTGAGCAATCAATCAATCAGTCGGTCAACTAACCAATCAAAAAAGCCTCTCAAAGTATTAATAAATCGATCGATAAATCAATATGTAACTCGATCAATGATTAAAATCAGATCTGCGTCATCTGTTGCTCAAAGACGATTTAGGATATTCGGCTCATTACCAGACGGCAAAATTTTGGACTGATTCTATTTGAAAGATGTTGTAGACAACAATTTCAAATTGATGAAATTCTAAAAATCTTACCAATTTAGGTTAGAAAACATTGTGAAAAATGAAGAAATTGCTCGACACAACCAATAGCTTCATTTCTTACAATGTTTTCCCAATCATTTTCTTGTAAGGGATTCAAAAGGCGTCACTATGCAGTAATGGTTTAATGTTATTTTTTTGACTATTCGTAATGAGATTGAATTACAAATGACTTGTAAAATATGCATAATATAGTCATAAAGTCTATGCGATATCACTTAACGACCAAAAAATTGACAAAGATACTGATGAAATGCCTTTTAACTTAGCTAATCCTTTTTGCAATGGCAAAGTGGGAATGTCGATAAGGCCATTTCCGCTACCCAGCCTGACTTGCTCCTTTTTCACGACACTTGACCATAAACATATTGATCTTATGTAAGCGAAGAATCAACTTGGACAAAGCCTTTTATGGAAAAAGTTGTCCTTTTTTAACGACAACCTCGTAACTGCAGCTTAAAACAAGCTGCAGTTGCGAGGTTTTCGTTGAAAAGCATTGATATATTAAATCAAATTGGTCGGGATAACTCAGAGTTATAATCAATTTCTAATGCAATTTTATTAAACACTCATAATTCTAAAACTGGTAATGCAATTGAATACTTATGTCGTGGACATGAAATACACTTTGCATCGTTTTCCACGGGGTCGTCGTGGTTGATCCAGCGAAAACTAGGTCTTTTTAAACCGGTTTTTTTGCATTTTTTTTTCCATTTTGGACAATTCTAAGACGAAAAAAAATTTTAAAAAAAATTTTGTTGCGGGACGCCAGATTTGACGGCACCCGCTGACGGATTCCTTATTTCAGGGTTTTGCGCAAAATTTCAAAAGACGATTTCTCAAAAACTACTCGAGATATTGCATCAATTTTTTCACAGGATATGTATTTTGATGAAATGCAGTTTTAGTGTAAATTTCAAAAGAATGTATGAAGAAATTTCGGAATTATGGCCATTTATCTAAAAAACCCGCTAGTTCCCGCAAGAAACCCGCTACCCCGATAAATTTCCGCTTGATTTTTTGCATTTTTCTTTCTACATTTTGCCATTAAAACTATATATCATTTGAAAGGTTACACCATGCTGTACATCATGGACGAATTTCGTAAAAATCCAATGACATTTGGAGGATCTAGGGGCGATAACTCGCTCTGAAACACCCCCAGAATTCGGCAATTTTGGCCTTCTTTTGTAAATTTCTTACAAAAATGTCTTTCTTGCAAGAGCAAATCATATATTTCCTTCTAGAGCATAGTTGTAACTTTTTAATAAACAAAAAATTATCGAAAAATATTAATAACTAGCCAAGAAATTTCTTTGTTAAAACACCAATTTTGGCGAAATACACGCGGAGGGGGACGATTATTTCAAAATTTCTCGAAAACCATATTGTTTATTAACTTTTTGTAAATTCATTGAAAAGGTTATGATGTTAATCTAATATTTAAAACAAAAATAGTTGTAATGAATATATAAATAAAAAAAAAATAAAGCTAATTTTGATGTTACCAACTAAGCGAAAATGCAAATTACGCTACCCGCAATACCGATATTTCATCGCTTGATATTTTCGCGTTTTTCTTTTTACATTTTTTCATTTTTTTACAACGTTACACTAAAATCATTTTTTCAATTTCAGATTTAGACTTTTAACTCACAGAAACAGTTATTTGGAACATGTCCGTTCGTCCGTCTGTCCATATGAAGAGAAAATCGGAATTATAACGATTTTCCAGTTTTCGGATGAATAATTATCATTAATTTCACGTCCATCAACGGGCCACAAATTTGTAATAAGCAATTACTAAGAACTAGATTTTGTCCAATCGGACCCTTCCTGTATGTACGCGTCAGACGGAATGGTTGTAGAGTTTGTCTGTCTGTCCATTTCGCTGTAATTGGTGCCAAAACCACGTAAAACATAATGTTCAAGTTCAAATCAAGGGTCATTGGAAACGTGAATTTCTCTTTTTCTATAAATGTTATCACTATAAATCTTTTTAAACTTTCTTGTTAAGACATCTAACAAGGTGGACCAGTTAATCTTATAGCTGTGTGTCCGTCCGTCTGTCCGTATCAGGAGAAATTGGAATGGAAGCAATCGTCCTGGTTTTGGACGAATAATTAGTCGTTTTTGCATGCCAGGCCTTTAAATTTAAATTCCATATATAGAGGACATTATGATGAAAAAGGTAGTAAAATGTGTTGCAAAATCATGTACGGATCCAAACCAAGAAGAAAATAGGTTTGAAGTGTTTATCCGACTGTCTCTGAGGCTGTAATGAAGGGAAAACAGACGTAAATCGGCAGATTTAACGCTTTCTTTATTTATAATACGCCCATCAACGGGTCACAAATTTTTAATAAGCAATTACTTTGGACCAAAAGGAGACCAATCGGACCCTTCCTGTATGTACGCATCAGACGGAATGGTTGTAGAGTTTGTCTGTCTGTCCATTTCGCTGTAATCGGTGCCAAAACCACGTAAAACATAATGTTCAAGTTCAAATCAAGGGTCATTGGAAACGTGAATTTCTCTTTTTCTATAAATGTTATCACTATAAATTCTTTTAAACTTTCTTGTTAAGACATCTAACAAGGTGGACCAGTTTATCTTATAGCTGTGTGTCCGTCCGTCTGTCCGTATCAGGAGAAATTAGAATGGAAGCAATCGTCCTGGTTTTGGACGAATAATTAGTCCTTTTTGCATGCCAGGCCTCTAAATTTAAATTCCATATATAGAGGACATTATAATGAAAAAGGTAATAAAATGTGTTGCAAAATCATGTACGGATCCAAACCAAAAAGAAAATAGGTTCGACCTGTTTGTCCGACTGTCTCTGAGGCTGTAATGAAGGGAAAACATACGTAAATCGGCAGATTAAACGCGTTCTTTATTTATAATACGCCCATCAACGGGCCACAAATTTGTAAATAAGCAATTACTTAGGAACAAAAGGAGACCGATCGGACCCTTCCTGTATGTATGCATCAGACGGAATGGTTGTAGAGTTTGTCTGTCTGTCCATTTCGCTGTAATTGGTGCCAAAACCACGTAAAACATAATGTTCAAGGTCAAATCAAGGGTCATTGGAAACGTGAATTTCTCTTTTTATATAAATGTTATAACTATAAATCCTTTTAAACTTTCTTGTTAAGACATCTAACAAGGTGGACCAGTTAATCTTATAGCTGTGTGTCCGTCCGTCTGTCCGTATCAGGAGAAATTGGAATGGAAGCAATCGTCCTGGTTTTGGACGAATAACTAGTCGTTTTTGCATGCCAGGCCTCTAAATTTAAATTCCATATATAGAGGACATTATAATGAAAAAGGTAGTAAAATGTGTTGCAAAATCATGTACGAATCCAAACCAAAAAGAAAATAGGTTCGACCTGTTTGTCCGACTGTCTCTGAGGCTGTAATGAAGGGAAAACAGACGTAAATCGGCAGATTAAACGCATTCTTTATTAATAATACGCCCATCAACGGGTCACAAATTTGTAATAAGCAATTACTTTGGACCAAAAGGAGACAAATCGGACCCTTCCTGTATGTACGCATCAGACGGAATGGTTGCAGAGTTTGTCTGTCTGTCCATTTCGCTGTAATTGGTGCCAAAACCACGTAAAACATAATGTTCAAGTTCAAATCAAGGGTCATTGGAAACGTGAATTTCTCTTTTTCTATAAATGTTATAACTTTAAATCCTTTTAAACTTTCTTGTTAAGACATCTAACAAGGTGGACCAGTTTATCTTATAGCTGTGTGTCCGTCCGTCTGTCCGTATCAGGAGAAATTGGAATGGTAACAATCGTCCTGGTTTTGGACGAATAATTAGTCGCTTGGCTTGGCTTGGCTTGCCTTTGATTTGCTTAACTTGGATTTGCTTGGCTTTCCTTGCCTTGCCTTGCTTTACCTTGCCTTGGCTTGGCTTGGCTTGACTTCACTTGGCTTGGCTTGGCTTGCAATGCATTGCATTGCCTTGCCTTGCCTTGCCTTGTCTTGTCTTGGCTTGGCTTTGCTTAGCTGGGCTTGGCTTGGCTTGGCTAAGCTTGGTTTGCCTTGCCTTGCCTTGTCTTGCTTTGCCTTGCCATGCCTTGCCTTGCCTTGCATTGCCTTTGCTTGCCTTACCTTGCAATGGCTTGGCTTGTCTTGGCTTTGCTTGGCTTGCCTTTCCTTGGCTTGGCTTGCCTTGCCTTGCCTTGCCTTGGCTCGGCTTGGTTTGGTTTACCTTGCCTTTCCTTGCCTTGCCTTGGCTTGCCATGGCTTTGCTTGTTTTGGTTTGGCTTGTCTTGGCTTGGCTTGCCTTGGCTTTGCTTTGCTTGTCTTGGCTTGGCTTGGCTTGGTTGGCTTGGCTTGGCTTGGCTTGCATTGCCTTGTCTTGACGTGCCTTGCCTTGGTTTGGTTTGGCTTGGCTAGACTTGGCTTGGCTTGCCTTAAAATTGCCTTGCCTTGGCCGGGCTTTGCTTTGCTAGCCTTGCCTTGGCTTGACTTTGCTTGGCTTTGCTTGCCTTGTCTTGCCTTGTCTTGCTTTTCCTTGCCTTGCTTTGCCTTGCCTTGTGTTGCCTTGCCTTCAATTGGCTTGGCCTGGCTTGGATTGGCTTCCCTTGCCTTGCCTTGTCTTGGCTTGGTTTTGTTTGGCTCGGCTTGGCTTGGCTTGCATTGCCTTGCCTTGGCTTGGCTTGGCTTGCTTCTCCTTGGCTTGGCTTGGCTTGGTTTGCCGTGCCTTCCCTTGCATTGGCTTGCCTTGCATTGCCTTGACTTGCCTTGCCTTGTCTTGCCTTGGCTTGGCCTGGCCTGGATTGGCTTGGCTTGCCTTTGCTTTGCTTGGCTTGCCTTGCCTTGGCTTTTCTTGGCTTGGCTTGGATTGGCTAGGCTTGGTTGACTTGGCTTGCCTTGCCTTGTCGTGCCTTGCTTTACCTTGCCTTGCCTTGGCTTGGCTTGGCTTGACTTGGCTTGGCTTGCCTTAGCTTGCGTTGCGTTGCCTTGCATTGGCTTGGCTTGCCTTACCTTGCCTTGGCTTGCCTTGCACTGTCTTGGCTTGGCCTTGCTTGGCTTGGCTTGCCTTGCATTGCTTTGCCTTGGCTTGCCTTGCCTTGGCTTGCCTTGCACTGTCTTGGCTTCTCTTGGCTTGGCTTGTCTTGGCTTGGCCTGGATTGGCTTGGCTTAGTTTGGCTTTGCTAGGTTTGGCTTGTCTTAGCTTGTCTTAGCTTGGCTTGCCTTGCCTTGGCTTGGCTTGGCTTATCTTGCCTTGACTTCGCTCGCTTTGCCTTGCCTTGTTTTGGCTTGGCTTGCTTTGCCTTGCCTTACCTTGCCTTGGCTTACATTTGCTTTGCTTGGCTTGTCTTGGATTGGCTTGGCTTTGTTGGCTTGGATTGGCTTTGCTTTGCTTGACTTGGCTTGCCTTGCTTTGCCTTGCCTTGTCTTGTCTTGTCTTGCCTTGCCTTGCCTTGGCTTCGCTTGGCTTGACTTTGCTTCCCCTTGGCTTGCCTTGCCTTGGCTTGGCTTGGCTTGTCTTGCTTTGCCTTGCCTGACCTTGCCTTGGCTTGCCTTGCCTTGCCTTGGCTTACATTTGCTTTGCTTGGCTTGTCTTGGATTGGCTTGGATTGGCTTTGCTTGGCTTAACTTGGCTTGCCTTGCTTTGCCTTGTCTTGTCTTGTCGTGCCTTGCCTTGCCTTGCCTTGTCTTAGCTTGGCTTGACTTGGCTTCTCCTTGGCTTGCCTTGCCTTGCCTTGGCTTGCCTTGGCTTGTCTTGCCTTGCCTTGGCTTGGCTTAGCTTGCCTTAGCTTGCCTTGCCTTGCCTTGTCTTGCCTTGGCTTTCCTGGGCTTCCCTTGCCTTGCATTGCCTTGGATAGGCTTGGCTTTGCTTGTCTTGCCTTGCCTTGCCTTGGCTTGGCTTTGTTTGGCTTGACTCGGCTTGGCTTGGCTTGCCTTGCCTTACCTTACCTTACCTTGCCTTGGCTTGGCTTGGCCCGGCTTGCCTTGCCTTGACTTGCCTTGTCTTGGCTTGACTTGGCTTAACCTGGCTTGGCTTTGCTTGCCTAGGCTTGACTTTGCTTGCCTTGCCTTGCTTTGGCTTGGCTTTGCTTGTCTTGGATTTGCTACGCTTAGTTGGCTTGGCTTAGCTTGATTGGCTTGTCTTGTCGTGTCTTTCCTTGCCTTGGCTTGGCTTGGCTTGCCTTAGCTTGCCTTGCCTTGGCTTGGATTGGCTTTGCTTGTCTTGCCTTGGCTTGGCTTGGTTTTGTTTGGCTCGGCTTGGCTTGGTTTGCATTACCTTGCCTTGCCTTGGCTTGCCTTGCCGTGCCGCACCTCGGCTTGGCTTGACATGCCTTGCCTTGCCTTGTCTTGCCTTGGCTTGGCATGGCTTGGCCTGGCCTGGATTGGCCTGGCCTGGATTGACTTTGCTTGCCTTGGATTGGCTTGCCTTGCCTTGGCTTGGCTTTGCTTGGCTTTGCTTGTCTTGGAGTGGCTAGGCTTGGTTGGCTTGGCTTGCCTTGTCGTGCCTTGTTTTACCTTGCCTAGCCTTGGCCTGGCTAGGCTTTACTTGGCTTGGCTTGCCTTAGCTTGCGTTGCGTTGCCTTGGCTTGGCTTGCCTTGTCTTGCCTTGGCTTGGCTTGGCTTGCCTTCCCTGTCTTGGTTTGACCTGGTTTGGCTTGGCTTGCCTTGCATTGCCTTGCCTTGGCTTGCCTTGCCTTGTCTTAGCTTTGATTCCCTTCCCTTGGCTTGGCTTGCTTTGGCTTGGCTTGGATTGGCTTGGCTTGGCTTTGTTTGGCTTGGCTAGGTTTGGCTTGTCTTAGCTGTTCTTAGCTTGGCTTGCCTTGCCTTGGCTTGGCTTACCTTGCCTTGACTTTGCTTGCTTGGCCTTGCCTTCTCTTGTCTTGTCTTGGCTTGCATTGCCTTACCTTGGCTTGACTTGGCTTGGCTTGCCTTGCCTTGGCTTACCTTGGCTTTGCTTGGCTTGTCTTGGATTGGCTTGGCTTGGTTGACTTGGATTGGCTTTACTTGGCTTGACTTGGCTTTCCGTGCCTTGCCTTGTCTTGTCTTGTTGTGCCTTGCCTTGCCTTGGCTTGGCTTGGCTTGGCTTGCCTTGGCTTTTCTTGTCTTGCCTTGGCTTGTCTTAGCTTGCCTTGCCTTGTCTTGCCTTGGCTTGGCTTGCCTTGCCTTGGCTTGGCCTGGCTTGGCTAGCATTGCCTTGGCTTGCCTGGGCTATCCTTGCCTTGCCTTGGATAGGCTTGGCTTTGCTTGTCTTGCCTTGGCTTGGTTTGGCTTGGCTCGGCTTGGCTTGGCTTGCATTGCCTTTTCTTGGCTTGCCTTGCCTTGCCTTGGCTTGCCTTGGCTTGTCTTGCCTTGCCTTGGCTTGGCTTAGCTTGCCTTAGCTTGCCTTGCCTTGCCTTGTCTTGCCTTGGCTTTCCTAGGCTTCCCTTGCCTTGCATTGACTTGGATAGGCTTGGCTTTGCTTGTCTTGCCTTGCCTTGCCTTGGCTTGGCTTTGTTTGGCTTGGCTCGGCTTGGCTTGGCTTGCCTTGCCTTACCTTACCTTACCTTGGCTTGGCCCGGCTTGCCTTGCCTTGACTTGCCTTGTCTTGGCTTGACTTGGCTTAACCTGGCTTGGCTTTGCTTGCCTATGCTTGACTTTGCTTGCCTTGCCTTGCTTTGGCTTGGCTTTGCTTGTCTTGGATTGGCTACGCTTAGTTGGCTTGGCTTAGCTTGTTTGGCTTGTCTTGTCGTGCCTTGCCTTGCCTTGGCTTGGCTTGGCTTGCCTTAGCTTGCCTTGCCTTGGCTTGGATTGGCTTTGCTTGTCTTGCCTTGGCTTGGCTTGGTTTTGTTTGGCTCGGCTTGGCTTGGTTTGCATTACCTTGCCTTGCCTTGGCTTGCCTTGCCGCACCTCGGCTTGGCTTGACATGCCTTGCCTTGCCTTGTCTTGCCTTGGCTTGGCATGGCTTGGCCTGGCCTGGATTGACCTGGCCTGGATTGACTTTGCTTGCCTTGGATTGGCTTTGCTTGGCTTTGCTTGTCTTGGAGTGGCTAGGCTTGGTTGGCTTGGCTTGCCTTGTCGTGCCTTGTTTTACCTTGCCTAGCCTTGGCCTGGCTAGGCTTTACTTGGCTTGGCTTGCCTTAGCTTGCGTTGCGTTGCCTTGGCAGGGCTTGCCTTGTCTTACCTTGGCTTGGCTTGGCTTGCCTTCCCTGTCTTGGTTTGGCCTGGTTTTGCTTGGCTTGCCTTGCATTGCCTTGCCTTGGCTTGCCTTGCCTTGCCTTGTCTTAGCTTTGATTCCCTTCCCTTGGCTTGGCTTGCTTTGGCTTGGCTTGGATTGGCTTGGCTTGGCTTTGTTTGGCTTGGCTAGGTTTGGCTTGTCTTAGCTGTTCTTAGCTTGGCTTGCCTTGCCTTGGCTTGGCTTACCTTGCCTTGACTTTGCTTGCTTTGCCTTGCCTTCTCTTGTCTTGTCTTGGCTTGCATTGCCTTACCTTGGCTTGACTTGGCTTGGCTTGCCTTGCCTTGGCTTACCTTGGCTTTGCTTGGCTTGTCTTGGATTGGCTTGGCTTGGTTGGCTTGGACTGGCTTTACTTGGCTTGACTTGGCTTTCCTTGCCTTGCCTTTTCTTGTCTTGTTGTGCATTGCCTTGCCTTGCCTTGGCTTGGCTTGGCTTGCCTTGGCTTTTCTTGTCTTGCCTTGGCTTGTCTTAGCTTGCCTTGCCTTGTCTTGCCTTGGCTTGGCCTGGCTTGGCTAGCATTGCCTTGGCTTGCCTGGGCTATCCTTGCCTTGCCTTGGATAGGCTTGGCTTTGCTTGTCTTGCCTTGCCTTGGCTTGGTTTGGCTTGGCTCGGCTTGGCTTGGCTTGCAATGCCTTTTCTTGGCTTGCCTTGCCTTGCCTTGGCTTGGCTTGCCTTGGCTTTTCTTGCCTTGCCTTGGCTTGGCTTAGCTTGCCTTAGCTTGCCTTGCCTTGCCTTGTCTTGTCTTGGCTTTCCTAGGCTTCCCTTGCCTTGCATTGACTTGGATAGGCTTGGCTTTGCTTGTCTTGCCTTGCCTTGCCTTGGCTTGGCTTTGTTTGGCTTGGCTCGGCTTGGCCTTGCTTGCCTTGCCTTACCTTACCTTACCTTGGCTTGGCCCGGCTTGCCTTGCCTTGACTTGCCTTGTCTTGGCTTGACTTGGCTTAACCTGGCTTGGCTTTGCTTGCCTAGGCTTGACTTTGCTTGCCTTGCCTTGCTTTGGCTTGGCTTTGCTTGTCTTGGATTGGCTACGCTTAGTTGGCTTGGCTTAGCTTGTTTGGCTTGTCTTGTCGTGCCTTGCCTTGCCTTGGCTTGGCTTGGCTTGCCTTAGCTTACCTTGCCTTGGCTTGGATTGGCTTTGCTTGTCTTGCCTTGGCTTTGCTTGGTTTGGTTTGGCTCGGCTTGGCTTGGTTTGCATTACCTTGCCTTGCCTTGGCTTGCCTTGCCTTGCCGCGCCTCGGCTTGGCTTGACATGCCTTGCCTTGCCTTGGCTTGGCATGGCTTGGCCTGGCCTGGATTGGCCTGGCCTGGATTGACTTTGCTTGCCTTGGATTGGCTTGCCTTGCCTTGGCTTGGCTTTGCTTGGCTTTGCTTGTCTTGGAGTGGCTAGGCTTGGTTGCCTTGGCTTGCCTTGTCGTGCCTTGTTTTACCTTGCCTAGCCTTGGCCTGGCTAGGCTTTACTTGGCTTGGTTTGCCTTAGCTTGCGTTGCGTTGCCTTGGCAGGGCTTGCCTTGTCTTGCCTTGGCTTGGCTTGGCTTGCCTTCCCTGTCTTGGTTTGGCCTGGTTTTGCTTGGCTTGCCTTGCATTGCCTTGCCTTGGCTTGCCTTGCCTTGTCTTGTCTTAGCTTTGATTCCCTTCCCTTGGCTTGGCTTGCTTTGGCTTGGCTTGGATTGGCTTGGCTTTGTTTGGCTTGGCTGGGTTTGGCTTGTCTTAGCTGTTCTTAGCTTGGCTTGCCTTGCCTTGGCTTGGCTTACCTTGCCTTGACTTTGCTTGCTTTGCCTTGCCTTCTCTTGTCTTGTCTTGGTTTGCATTGCCTTACCTTGGCTTGACTTGGCTTGGCTTGCCTTGCCTTGGCTTACCTTGGCTTTGCTTGGCTTGTCTTGGATTGGCTTGGTTGGCTTGGACTGGCTTTACTTGGCTTGACTTGGCTTTCCTTGCCTTGCCTTTTCTTGTCTTGTTGTGCCTTGCCTTGCCTTGCCTTGGCTTGGCTTGGCTTGCCTTGGCTTTTCTTGTCTTGCCTTGGCTTGTCTTAGCTTGCCTTGCCTTGTCTTGCCTTGGCTTGGCCTGGCTTGGCTAGCCTTGCCTTGGCTTGCCTGGGCTATCCTTGCCTTGCCTTGGATAGGCTTGGCTTTGCTTGTCTTGCCTTGCTTTGGCTTGGTTTTGCTTGGCTCGGCTTGGCTTGGCTTGCAATGCCTTTTCTTGCCTTGCCTTGCCTTTGCTTGGCTTGACTTGGCTTGCTTTGCCTTGAGTTGCCTTGCCTTGCCTTGGCTTGGCTTAACCTGGCTTGGCTTGGCTTACCTAGGCTTGATTTTGCTTGCCTTGCCTTGTTTTGGCTTTGCTTGGATTGTCTTGGATTGGCTACGCTTAGTTGGCTTGGCTTGGTTGGCTTGTCTTGTCCTGCCTTGCCTTGTCGTACCTTGCCTTGATTTGCTTGGTTTGGCTTGGTTTGGCTTAGCTTGGGTTGCCTTGCGTTGCCTTGCCTTGGCTTGCCTTGGTTTGCCTCGCCTTGCCTTGCATTAGCTTTGCTTAGCTTGCTTTAGCTTGCCTTGCCGTGCCGTGCCTTGACTTGCCTTGCCTTAGCTTGGCTTGGCCTGGCCTGGCTTGACTTGCCTTGGCTTGACTTGACTTGCCTTGCCTTGGCTAAGCTTTGCTTGGCTTGTCTTGGATTGGCTAGGCTTGGTTGGCTTGACTTGGCTTGGCTTGCTTTGTCGTGCCTTGCTTTGGGTTGGCTTGCTTTGCCTTTGATTGCCTTGCCTTGGCTTGGCTTGCCTTGCCTTGGATTGGCCTGCCTTGGCTTGCCTTGCATTGCCTTGCTTTTGCCTGGCTTGGGTCGGCTTGCCTTGCTTTGCTTTGCTTTGCCTTGGCTTGACTTGGCTTCCCCTTGGCTTGCCTTGCCTTAGCTTGCCTTAGCTTGCCTTGCCTTGCCTTGGCTTGTCTTGCCTTGGCTTGACTTGCCTTGGATTGCCTGGGCTTCCCTTGCCTTGCATTGCATTGGCTTGGATAGGCTTGGCTTTGCTTGTCTTGCCTTGCCTTGCCTTGCCTTGGCTTGCCTTGTCTTGCCTTGACTTGGCTTGGCTTAACCTGGCTTGGCTTTGCTCGCCTATGCTTGACTTTGCTTGCCTTGCCTTGCCTTGCCTTGGCATTGCTTGGCTTGTCTTGGATTGGCTACGCTAGGTTGGCTTAGCTTGGTTGGCTTGTCTTGTCGTGCCTTGCCTTGCCTTGGCTTGGCTTGCCTTGGCTTGTCTTGCTTTGCCTTGCCTGACCTTGCCTTGGCTTGTCTTGCCTTGCCTTGGCTTGTATTTGCCTTGCTTGGCTTGTCTTGTCTTGGATTGGCTTTGCTTGGCTTGACTTGGCTTCCCCTTGGCTTGCCTTGCCTTGCCTTGGCTTGGCTTGCCTTGGCTTGTCTTGCCTTGCCTTGGCTTGGCTTGGCTTAGCTTGCCTTAGCTTGCCTTACCTTGCCTTCTCTTGCCTTGGCTTGCCTGGGCTTCCCTTGCCTTGCATTGCCTTGGCTTGGATAGGCTTGGCTTTGCTTGTCTTGCCTTGCCTTGGCTTGGCTTCGTTTGGCTTGGCTCGGCTTGGCTTGGCTTGCCTTGCCTTACCTTACCTTACCTTGCCTTGGCTTGGCTTGGCCTGGTTTGCCTTGCCTTGACTTGCCTTGTCTTGGCTTGACTTGGCTTAACCTTGCTTGGCTTTGCTTGCCTAGGCTTGACTTTGATTGCCTTGCCTTGCTTTGGCTTGGCTTTGCTTGTCTTGGATTGGCTACGCTTAGTTGGCTTGGCTTAGCTTGGTTGGCTTGTCTTATCGTGCCTTGCCTTGCCTTGCCTTAGCTTGGCTTGGCTTGCCTTAGCTTGCCTTGCCTTGGCTTGGCTTTGCTTGTCTTGCCTTGGCTTGGCTTGGCTTGGTTTGGTTTGGCTCGGCTTGGCTTGGTTTGCATTACCTTGCCTTGCCTTGCCTTGCCGCACCTCGGCTTGGCTTGCCATGCCTTGCCTTGCCTTGTCTTGCCTTGGCTTGGCATGGCTTGGCCTGGCCTGGATTGGCCTGGCCTGGATTGGCTTTGCTTGCCTTGGATTGGCTTGCCTTGCCTTGGCTTGGCTTTGCTTGTCTTGGAGTGGCTAGGCTTGGTTGGCTTGCCTTGCCTTGCCTTGTCGTGCCTTGTTTTACCTTGCCTAGCCTTGGCCTGGCTAGGCTTTACTTGGCTTGGCTTGCCTTAGCTTGCGTTGCGTTGCGTTGCCTTGGCTAGGCTTGCCTTGTCTTGCCTTGGCTTGGCTTGGCTTGCCTTCCCTGTCTTGGTTTGGCCTGGTTTGGCTTGGCTTGCCTTGTATTGCCTTGCCTTGCCTTGCCTTGCCTTGTCTTAGCTTTGATTCCCTTCCCTTGGCTTGGCTTGCTTTTGCTTGGCTTGGCTTGGCTTAGTTTGGCTTGGCTAGGTTTGGCTTGTCTTAGCTGTTCTTGGCTTGGCTTGCCTTGCCTTGGCTTGGCTTACCTTGCCTTGACTTTGCTTGCTTTGCCTTGCCTTCTCTTGTCTTGTCTTGGCTTGTATTGCCTTACCTTGGCTTGACTTGGCTTGCCTTGCCTTGCCTTACCTTAGCTTTGCTTGGCTTGTCTTGGATTGGCTTGGCTTGGTTGGCTTGGATTGGCATTACTTGGCTTGACTTGGCTTTCCTTGCCTTGCCTTGTCTTGTCTTGTCGTGCCTTGCCTTGCCTTGGCTTGGCTTGGCTTGGCTTGCCTTGGCTTTTCTTGTCTTGCCTTGGCTTGTCTTAGCTTGCCTTGCCTTGTCTTGCCTTGGCATGGCTTGCCTTGCCTTGGTTTGGCCTGGCTTGGCTAGCATTGCCTTGGCTTGCCTGGGCTATCCTTGCCTTGCCTTGGATAGGTTTGGCTTTGCTTGTCTTGCCTTGCCTTGGCTTGGTTTGGCTTGGCTCGGCTTGGCTTGGCTTGCATTGCCTTTTCTTGCCTTGCCTTGCCTTTGCTTGGCTTGACTTGGCTTGCTTTGCCTTGAGTTGCCTTGCCTTGCCTTGACTTGGCTTAACCTGGCTTGGCTTGGCTTACCTAGGCTTGATTTTGCTTGCCTTGCCTTCTTTTGGCTTTGCTTGGCTTGTCTTGGATTGGCTACGCTTAGTTGGCTTGGCTTGGTTGGCTTGTCTTGTCCTGCCTTGCCTTGTCGTACCTTGCCTTGATTTGCTTGGTTTGGCTTGACTTAGCTTGGCTTGGGTTGCCTTAGCTTGCCTTGCGTTGCCTTGCCTTGGTTTGCCTCGCCTTGCCTTGTATTAGCTTTGCTTAGCTTGCTTTAGCTTGCCTTGCCGTGCCTTGCCTTGACTTGCCTTGCCTTAGCTTGGCTTGGCCTAGCTTGGCTTGCCTTGGCATGACTTGCCTTGCCTTGGCTAAGCTTTGCTTGGCTTGTCTTGGATTGGCAAGGCTTGGTTGGCTTGACTTAGCTTGGCTTGCCTTGTCGTGCCTTGCTTTGGGTTGGCTTGCCTTGCCTTTGATTGCCTTGCCTTGGCTTGCCTTGCCTTGTCTTGGCTTGCCTTGCCTTGTCTTGCTTTTGCCTGGCTTGGGTCGGCTTGCCTTGCTTTGCTTTGCTTTGGCTTGACTTGGCTTCCCCTTGGCTTGCCTTGCCTTAGCTTGTCTTGCCTTGCCTTGGCTTGGCTTGGCTTAGCTTGCCTTAGCTTGCCTTGCCTTGCCTTGGCTTGTCTTGCCTTGGCTTGACTTGCCTTGGATTGCCTGGGCTTCCCTTGCCTTGCATTGCATTGGCTTTGATAGGCTTGGATTTGCTTGTCTTGCCTTGCCTTGGTTTGGCTTGACTCGGCTTGGGTTGGCTTGCATTGCCTTGCCTTGCCTTGGCTTGCCTTGTCTTGCCTTGCCTTGGCTTGGCTTAACCTGGCTTGGCTTTGCCGCCTATGCTTGACTTTGCTTGCCTTGCCTTGCATTGCCTTGGCATTGCTTGGCTTGTCTTGGATTGGCTACGCTAGGTTGGCTTAGCTTGGTTGGCTGGTCTTGTCGTGCCTTGCCTTGCCTTGCCTTGGCTTGGCTTGCCTTGGCTTGTCTTGCTTTGCCTTGCCTGACCTTGCCTTGGCTTGCCTTGCCTTGGCTTACATTTGCTTTGCTTGGCTTGTCTCGGCTTGGATTGGCTTTGCTTGGCTTGACTTGGCTTGACTTGGCTTGCCTTGCTTTGCCTTGTCTTGTCTTGTCGTGCCTTGGCTTGGCTTGGCATGGCTTGACTTGGCTTCCCCTTGGCTTGCCTTGCCTTGCCTTGGCTTGGCTTAGCTTGCCTTAGCTTGCCTTAGCTTGCCTTGCCTTGTCTTGCCTTGGCTTGCCTGGGCTTCCCTTGCCTTGCATTGCCTTTGCTTGGATAGGCTTGGATTTGCTTGTCTTGCCTTGCCTTGCCTTGGCTTGGCTTCGTTTGGCTTGGCTCGGCTTGGCTTGCATTGCCTTACCTTACCTTACCTTGCCTTGGCTTGGCTTGGCCTGGCTTGCCTTGCCTTGACTTGCCTTGTCTTGGCTTGACTTGGCTTAACCTGGCTTGGCTTTGCTTGCCTAGGCTTGACTTTGCTTGCCTTGCCTTGCTTTGGCTTGGCTTTGCTTGTCTTGGATTGGCTACGCTTAGTTGGCTTGGCTTAGCTTGGTTGGCTTGTCTTATCGTGCCTTGCCTTGCCTTGCCTTGGCTTGGCTTGGCTTGCCTTAGCTTGCCTTGCCTTGGCTTGGATTGGCTTGCTTGTCTTGCCTTGGCTTGGTTTTGTTTGGCTCGGCTTGGCTTGGTTTGCATTACCTTGCCTTGCCTTGGCTTGCCTTGCCTTGCCGCACCTCGGCTTGGCTTGCCATGCCTTGCCTTGCCTTGCCTTGTCTTGCCTTGGCTTGGCATGGCTTGGCCTGGCCTGGATTGGCCTGGCCTGGATTGGCTTTGCTTGCCTTGGATTGGCTTGCCTTGCCTTGGCTTGGCTTTGCTTGTCTTGGAGTGGCTAGGCTTGGTTGGCTTGGCTTGGCTTGCCTTGTCGTGCCTTGTTTTACCTTGCCTAGCCTTGGCCTGGCTAGGCTTTACTTGGCTTGGCTTGCCTTAGCTTGCGTTGCGTTGCGTTGCATTGGCTAGGCTTGCCTTGTCTTGCCTTGGCTTGGCTTGGCTTGCCTTCCCTGTCTTGATTTGGCCTGGTTTGGCTTGGCTTGCCTTGTATTGCCTTGCCTTGCCTTGCCTTGCCTTGTCTTAGCTTTGATTCCCTTCCCTTGGCTTGGCTTGGATTGGCTTGGCTTGGCTTAGTTTGGCTTGGCTAGGTTTGGCTTGTCTTAGCTGTTCTTAGCTTGGCTTGCCTTGCCTTGGCTTGGCTTACCTTGCCTTGACTTTGCTTGCTTTGCCTTGCCTTCTCTTGTCTTGGCTTGGCTTGCATTGCCTTACCTTGGCTTGACTTGGTTTTGCTTGCCTTGCCTTGGCTTACCTTGGCTTTGCTTGGCTTGTCTTGGATTGGCTTGGCTTGGTTGGCTTGGATTGGCTTTACTTGGCTTGACTTGGCTTTCCTTGTCTTGCCTTGTCTTGTCTTGTCGTGCCTTGCCTTGCCTTGGCTTGGCTTGGCTTGCCTTGGCTTTTCTTGTCTTGCCTTGGCTTGTCTTAGCTTACCTTGCCTTGTCTTGCCTTGGCTTGGCTTGCCTTGCCTTGGTTTGGCCTGGCTTGGCTAGCATTGCCTTGGCTTGCCTGGGCTATCCTTGCCTTGCCTTGGATAGGCTTGGCTTTGCTTGTCTTGCCTTGCCTTGGCCTTGTTTGGCTTGGCTCGGCTTGGCTTGGCTTGGCTTGCATTGCCTTTTCTTGCCTTGCCTTGCCTTTGCTTGGATTGGCTTGGCTTGCTTTGCCTTGAGTTGCCTTGCCTTGCCTTGGATTGGCTTAACCTGGCTTGGCTTGGCTGACCTAGGCTTGATTTTGCTTGCCTTGCCTTGTTTTGGCTTTGCTTGGCTTGTCTTGGATTGGCTACGCTTAGTTGGCTTGGCTTGGTTGGCTTGTCTTGTCCTGCCTTGCCTTGTCGTGCCTTGCCTTGATTTGTTTGGTTTGGCTTGACTTGGCTTTGCTTGGCTTGGGTTGCCTTAGCTTGCCGTGCCTTAGCTTGCCTTGGTTTGCCTCGCCTTGCCTTGCATTGGCTAGGCTTAGCTTGCCTTAGCTTGCCTTGCCGTGCCTTGCCTTGACTTGCCTTGCCTTAGCTTGGCTTGGCTTGCCTTGGCTTGACTTGACTTGCCTTGCCTTGGCTAAGCTTTGGTTGGCTTGTCTTGGATTGGCTAGGCTTGGTGTCTTGACTTGGCTTGGCTTGCCTTGTCGTGCCTTGCTTTGCGTTGGCTTGCCTTGCCTTGGATTGCCTTGCCTTGGCTTGTCTTGGCTTGGCTTGCCTTGCCTTGGATTGGCCTGCCTTGGCTTGTCTTGCCTTGCCTTGCTTTTGCCTGGCTTAGGTCGGCTTGCCTTGCTTTGCTTTGCTTTGCCTTGGCTTGACTTGGCTTCCCCTTGGCTTGCCTTGCCTTAGCTTTTTTTGCCTTGCCTTGGCTTGGCTTGGCTTAGCTTGCCTTAGCTTGCCTTGCCTTGCCTTGGCTTGTCTTGCCTTGGCTTGACTTGCCTTGGATTGCATGGGCTTCCCTTGCCTTGCATTGGATAGGCTTGGCTTTGCTTGTCTTGCCTTGCCTTGGTTTGGCTTGGCTCGGCTTGGCTTGGCTTGCATTGCCTTGCCTTGCCTTGCCTTGGCTTGCCTTGCCTTGTCTTGCCTTTCCTTGGCTTGGCTTAACCTGGCTTGGCTTTGCTCGCCTATGCTTGACTTTGCTTGCCTTGCCTTGCCTTGCCTTGCCTTGGCATTGCTTGGCTTGTCTTGGATTGGCTACGCTAGGTTGGCTTAGCTTGGTTGGCTTGTCTTGACGTGCCTTGCCTTGCCTTGGTTTGGCATGCCTTAGCTTGCCTTGCCTTGGCTTGGATTGGCTTTGCTTGTCTTGCCTTGGCTTGGCTTGGTTTTGTTTGGCTCGGCTTGGCTTGGTTGCATTGCCTTGCCTTGGCTTGGCTTGACTTGCCTTGCCGCACCTCGACTTGGCTTGGCTTGCCGTGCCTTGGCTTGTCTTGCCTTGGCTTGGCTTGGCCTGGCCTGGCCTGGATTGGCTTTGCTTGCCTTGGATTGGCTTGCCTTGCCTTGGCTTGGCTTTCCTTGCCTTGGCTTGTCGTGCCTTGCCTTGGCTTGGCTTGACGTGGCTTGCCTTGGCTTGGCTTGGCTTGGCTTGCCTTGGCTTTTCTTGCCTTGCCTTGCCTTGGCTTGGCTTAGCTTGCCATAGCTTGCCTTACCTTGGTCTGGCTTGGCTTGCCTTGCCTCGGCTTGCCTGGGCTTCCCTTGCCTTGCCTTGGATAGGCTTGGCTATGCTTGTCTTGCCTTGCCTTGGTTTGGCCTGGCTTGGCTTGCCTTGCCTTGGCTTGCCTGGGCTTCCCTTGCCTTGCCTTGGATAGGCTTGGCTATGCTTGTCTTGCCTTGTCTTGGCTTGGCTTGGCTTGGCTTGGCTTGGTTTGGCTTGGCTCGGCTTGGCTTCTGATCAGTTCGCCTTCTACAAAACTATGACAATATTGAATATCGAATTTCTCTAAATTTCTCATTTAGGATTTAAGATATCGCAACGAAAAACAATTGGTGTATGCGACTTTTCATGAAATTTCAAAAGGATCCCAAAATATTTGGTCAAAATATGTTATTGATCACATGACTAGAACAAGATGAAATAAACTCGGGCATTATAATTTGGCTTTTAGAGTTACAGAACATGCCCAAAATTGAGTCGATTATTAACGAATCTTGGCGATTGCTATACCAAATTCAGCAGACATTATTATACCAAACAACGTTAAAATTGCTCATTAAATAAACGCTAAATTATCCATCATTGGTTAATTCTGAATGAACCGTAGCAATTTACGGCATATTCCTGAAAAAAGGATTTTTCGGTCAATATAAGTTTTCATAGAAATTTTCTAAAACTTGCAACACACGGCAATATATGTTTGTCGGTATTTCGAGAAATGTCTTCTTATAATTTTCTGTGCATTAAATTTCAAAAGGATCCCAAAATATTTGGTCAAGATATGTTATTGATCACATGACTAGAACAAGATGAAATAAACTCGGGCATTATAATTTGCCTTTTAGAGTTACAGAAAATGCCCAAAATTGGGTCAATTATTAACGAATCTTGGCGATTGCTATACCAAATTCAGCAGACATTATATACAAATACAACTAGATTAAAACACATCAACTCAACTCAACTCAACATCTTTTAATCGGCATGTCGGCACTTGTTGTGCCTTTGGCCAAAAGAAAACATTTACAAAATAATACATACACATGCATGAAAATAGCATCATACAAACAATTTCAACGACAAATAAACAACAACAACAAACAAACAAACATACAAACATAATTTGTAATAATTATCATTATTCTTCATGCGTGTGCATTATAAGAGCATATGCTCCTATGATGCAACCGCAGCTTGTTCTTTTAGTATATTGTTTCTAATATATGTTGCTTCCGATAAGTAATTGGCGACTTTAACCTGTATTTTCTTGCTTTTTGACGTCATCAAAGTATTGAACATGTTTATTGAAGGAAATGAACACTTTATATATTTATTTCGACATTCGCGTAGTTTTGGACAGACTAGAATAAAATGATATTCGGATTCAACATAGTTATTATTGCACATTTTACAAGTTCTTTCTGATCTCTGTATGTTATTATATCTGCCAATCTCTATTGCTAGTCTATGGTCCGATATTCTAAATTTTGTAAAAAGGGTTCTGAGTTTATCGTTTTTAATATTTATTAAATACGATTCTAACTCAAAATTCTTTTTAAAATGTTGATAATAGTCCAGTCTAGACGATGCGGAAATGTTTGAAAACCATTCTTGTATAAATTGATCTGTAATACGTTGCTGAATTAAAGGGAAGTAATTTGTGTTAGAGATAGAGTCATTCCAAATATAGTTTAATCCTAGATTGCATAACCTTAATTTAATTTTTGAAATCCAACTTGTTTGAACATTAATTAATCTTTGTTCTATATCAGCATAAGTACGTTTAAGTATGTTCACTTGAGATTTGCGGATTTTTATTTTTTAACCAATATTTTAAAGATCTTTGAAGGGCAATTATGGAAAGCGGGAATCTACCCAACTCACCTAACACTGCATCGTTAGATGATTTTTTGCCTACTCCAAGTATAATTTTACAAAACTTAATATGCAAAGAGTCTGCTTGTTTATAGTCATATATTCCCCAAACCTCGGATCCGTAAAGACATATGGGGGCTACTAATTTATCAAAGAGTGAAAGTTTGGTTTTGATATCCATCGGTATCCGCTTGAAAATTGATAATAAACCATACATGGATTTTAAAGCTTGATCATGGAGCGTTTTTACTGCAAAAGATAAATTTCCTGTTCTAAAAAAATTCACGCCCAAGTAACAAAAGCTATCTACTATTTCTAGTTGTTCACCATTTATTACCCATGCAAATTGGTTTGCGCTCTTACGTTTTTCAAAAATACAAATTTTACTTTTACCAACATTAATCTTTAGACCCCATTTATATGAATAATCTGCAATATCATTCAACATGCAATGCAGACTTTCTTTATTTGTGGAAAAAACGGCAATGTCGTCCGCAAATAGAAGCATATAAAAACGAAGGAGATTTAGATCGTTAAGGGTCAAATTATCAAAATCAATATTGTCGCTTATATCATTAATAAACAATAAAAATAAGATTGGTGAGAGTGGCTCCCCCATCGGATGTGGACAACTTTCCTTGCGATAGGAAATGAGGCACATAGAGTCACAGAGTCAGATCTTGCGATATATGATTTTTTAAATGTCAATTGTTCGATAATTTCTCTAAATCTACCAGAAAGTCATCATTTCCTTTAAAGAAGATTACAAAAATCTAAACAGGAAAGTCTATACCAATCAACGTTAAGATTACTCCATAAATAAACGCTAAATTATCCGTCATCGGCTTATTCTGAATGAACCGTAGCAATTTACGGCATATTCCTGAAAAAAGGATTTTTCGGTCAAAATAGGTTTTCATAGAAATTTTCTAAAACTTGCAACACACGGCAATATATGTTTGTCGGTATTTCGAGAAATGTCTTCTTATAATTTTCTGTGCATTAAATTTTAAAAGGATACCAAAATATTTGGTCAAGATATGTTATTGGTCACATGACTAGAACAAGATGAAATAAACTCGGGCATTATAATTTGCCTTTTAGAGTTACAGAAAAATGCCCAAAATTGAGGCAATTATTAACGAATCTTGGCGATTGCTATACCAAATTCAGCAGACATTATTCACAAATACAGCTAGATTAAAACACATTGGATGTGGACAAATTTCCTTGCGATATGAAATGAGGCGCATAGAGTCACAGAGGCAGATCTTGCAAGATATGATTTTTTTTAATGTCAATTGTTCGATAATTTCTCTAAATATATCAGAAAGTCATCGTTTCCTTCAAAGGAGATTATAAAACAACTAAAAAGGAAAATCTATACCAAACCACGTTAAAATTCCTCCATTAATAAACGCTAAATAAGCCGCCATCGGTTTATTCTGAATGAACCGTAGCAATTTACGGCATATTCCTGAAAAAAGGATTTTCGGTCAAAATAGGTTTTCATAGAAATTTTCTACAATTTGCAACACACGGCAACACATTTTTGTCAGTATTTCGAGAAATGCCTTCTTATAATTTTCTGTTGGTTTCATAAAGATCCATCGTCATTCAGTGGCAGAATTAAAATTTTCGCCTCAGAGGAAGAATCGAATTTCCTTGCGTATATTTGGGCGATGAGATAAAGAAAAATTTCCCAAAACTCTCTTATTCATCAATCAATCTTAGTTTCTTAGGTATCAATATTAGCGGAAATATTTCCCAAATATCGAATTACTCTAAATTTCTCATTTAGCATTTAAGATATCGCAACGAAATTTTATCCGAATAAAGACAATTGGTATATGCGACTTTTCATTACATTTCAAAAGGATCCCAAAATATTTGGTCAAGATATGTTATTGATCACATGACTAGAACAAGATGAAACAAACTCTGGCATTATAATTTGCCTTTTAGAGTTACAGAAAATGCCCAAAATTGAGGCAATTATTAACGAATCTTGGCGATTGCTATACCAAATTCAGCAGACATTATTCACAAATACAGCTAGATTAAAACACATTGGATGTGGCCAAATTTCCTTGCGATATGAAATGAGGCGCATAGAGTCACAGAGGCAGATCTTGCAAGATATGATTTTTTTTAATGTCAATTGTTCGATAATTTCTCTAAATATATCAGAAAGTCATCGTTTCCTTCAAAGGAGATTATAAAACAACTAAAAAGGAAAATCTATACCAAACCACGTTAAAATTCCTCCATTAATAAACGCTAAATAAGCCGCCATCGGTTTATTCTGAATGAACCGTAGCAATTTACGGCATATTCCTGAAAAAAGGATTTTCGGTCAAAATAGGTTTTCATAGAAATTTTCTACAATTTGCAACACACGGCAACACATTTTTGTCAGTATTTCGAGAAATGCCTTCTTATAATTTTCTGTTGGTTTCATAAAGATCCATCGTCATTCAGTGGCAGAATTAAAATTTTCGCCTCAGAGGAATAATCGAATTTCCTTGCGTATATTTGGGCGATGAGATAAAGAAAAATTTCCCAAAACTCTCTTATTCATCAATCAATCTTAGTTTCTTAGGTATCAATATTAGCGGAAATATTTCCCAAATATCGAATTTCTCTAAATTTCTCATTTAGCATTTAAGATATCGCAACAAAATTTTATCCGAATAAAGACAATTGGTATATGCGACTTTTCATTACATTTCAAAAGGATCCCAAAATATTTGGTCAAGATATGTTATTGATCACATGACTAGAACAAGATGAAACAAACTCTGGCATTATAATTTGCCTTTTAGAGTTACAGAAAAATGCCCAAAATTGAGGCAATTATTAACGAATCTTGGCGATTGCTATACCAAATTCAGCAGACATTATTCACAAATACAGCTAGATTAAAACACATTGGATGTGGCCAAATTTCCTTGCGATATGAAATGAGGCGCATAGAGTCACAGAGGCAGATCTTGCGAGATGTGATTTTTTTAATGTCAATGTTTCGATAATTTCTCTAAATCTACCAGAAAGTCATCATTTCCTTCAAAGGAGATTATAAAACAACTAAAAAGGAGAATCTATACCAAACAACGTCAGAATTACTCCATTAATAAACGATAAATAATCCGCCATAGGTTTATTCTGAATGAACCGTAGCAATTTACGGCATATTCCTGAAAAAAGGATTTTCGGTCAAAATAGGTTTTCATAGAAATTTTCTAAAATTTGCAACACACGGCAATACATTTTTTTCAGTATTTCGAGAAATGCCTTCTTATAATTTTCTGTGGGTTTCATAAAGATCCATCGTCATTCAGTGGCAGAATTAAAATTTTTGCCTTAGAGGAAGAAGCGAATTTTCTTGCGGGTTGCATATTTGGGCGATTAGATAAAGATAAATTTCCCAAAACTCTCTTATTCATCAATCAATCTTAATTTCTTAGGTATCAATATTAGCGGAAATATTTCCCAAAGAAAAATAGACTAAAATTAATCATATCTAAAAAAGCATATTTGAGAAACAAAACGATACTCCTGATCAGTTCGACTTCTACCCAAAATTATGACAATTTTGAATATCGAATTTCTCTAAATTTCTCATTTAGGATTTAAGATATCGCAGCGAAATTTTTTCAGAATAAAGACAATTGGTGTATGCGACTTTTCATTAAATTTCAAATGGATCCCAAAATATTTGGTCAAGATATGTTATTGATCACATGACTAGAACAAGATGAAATAAACTCGGGCATTATAATTTGCTTTTTAGAGTTACAGAAAAATGCTTAAAATTGTGTCAATTACTTACGAATCTTGGCGATTGCTATACCAAATTCAGCAGACATTATTTACAAATACAGCTAGATTAAAACACATCGGATGTGGACAAATTTCCTTGCGATATGAAATGAGGCGCATAGAGTCACAGAGGCAGATCTTGCGATATATTAATTTTTAAAAGTCAATGTTTCGATAATTTCTCTAAATCTATCAGAAAGTCATCATTTACTTTAAAGAAGATTATAAAAATCTAAACAGGAAAGTCTATACCAAACAACGTTAAAATTACTCCATAAATAAACGCTAAATTATCCGTCATCGGTTTATTCTGAATGAACCGTAGCAATTTACGGCATATTCCTGAAAAAAGGATTTTTCGGTCAAAATAGGTTTTCATAGAAATTTTCTAAAACTTGCAACACACGGCAATACATGTTTGTCGGTATTTCGAGAAATGTCTTCTTATAGTTTTCTGTGCATTAAATTTCAAAAGGATCCCAAAATATTTGGTCAAGATATGTTATTGATCACATGACTAGAACTAGATGAAATAAACTCGGGCATTATAATTTGCCTTTTAGAGTTACAGAAAATGCCCAAAATTGAGGCAATTATTAACGAATCTTGGCGATTGCTATACCAAATTCAGCGGACATTATTCACAAATACAGCTAGATTAAAACACATTGGATGTGGCCAAATTTCCTTGCGATATGAAATGAGGCGCATAGAGTCACAGAGGCAGATCTTGCGAGATATGATTTTTTTAATGTCAATGTTTCGATAATTTCTCTAAATCTACCAGAAAGTCATCATTTCCTTCAAAGGAGATTATAAAACAACTAAAAAGGAGAATCTATACCAAACAACGTTAAAATTACTCCATTAATAAACGCTATAAATAAGCCGCCATCGGTTTATTCTGAATGAACCGTAGCAATTTACGGCATATTCCTGAAAAAAGGATTTTCGGTCAAAATAGGTTTTCATAGAAATATTCTAACATTTGCAACACACGGCAATACATTTTTGTCAGTATTTCGAGAAATGCCTTCTTATAATTTTCTGTGGGTTTCATAAAGATCCATCGTCATTCAGTGGCAGAATTAAAATTTTCGCCCTAGAGGAAGAAGCGACTTTTCTTGCGGGTTGCATATTTGGGCGATGAGATAAAGATAAATTTCCCAAAACTCTCTTATTCATCAATCAATCTTAATTTCTTAGGTATCAATATTAGCGGAAATATTTCCCAAAGAAAACTAGACTAGAATTAATCATATCTAAAAAAGCATATTTGAGAAACTAAACGAAACTCCTGATCAGTTCGACTTCTACCCAAAACTATGACAATATTGAATATCGAATTTCTCTAAATTTCTCATTTAGCATGTAAGATATCGCAATGAAATTTTATCCGAATAAAGACAATTGGTATATGCGACTTTTCATTACATTTCAAAAGGATCCCAAAATATTTGGTCAAGATATATTATTGATCACATGACTAGAACAAGATGAAACAAACTCTGGCATTATAATTTGCCTTTTAGAGTTACAGAAAATGCCCAAAATTGGGTCAATTATTAACGAATCTTGGCGATTGCTATACCAAATTCAGCAGACATTATTCACAAATACAGCTAGATTAAAACACATTAGATGTGGACAAATTTCCTTGCGATATGAAATGAGGCGCATAGAGTCACATAGGCAGATCTTGCGAGATATGATTTTTTTAATGTCAATTGTTCGATAGTTTCTCTGAATCTATCGAAAGTCGTAATTTTCTATAAAGGAGATTATAAAACAACCAAAAAGGAAGAATAAACGAATTTTGTTGCGGGTTGCATTTTATAGCGATGTGATTTATATAAATTTCCTTAAACTCTCTTATTTACTATTCAATCTTAACTTAATTTTGTATCTGTGGTATGCTGGTATCAGACATTGTTCCCGAATAAAAAAAAATTCGCTTTATATTTCGTGTATACTGGATATTTCTTGTCGGTGTACCCATTTCATTCAATGCAAAATTGTCATAAGATATTGCAATGTCAACCCTTACATTAAAAGTGGGGATATAACATGCTGTTAAATAAACGAAGAACCATTTCCGCTATATTACATATTAAAAGTACATATTTTGCGTGGCTACGTACTGAAAATATCGTAAGTTCTATAGTTTATTTATGTGTAGTTAAGACATTTTCGAACTCTCCATAAAATTATGTCCTTTTGTGGTCAATTGTCATAGAATTTGTCATATTTGTCATTTTATGACCTGTGACCAGTACAACTCGTGCTTGGTTGTCAAAGTTAATGGTTAATTGATGTATTTATAATTAGGACAGTTGTATAACTTCTATTTGTGCAGTGGATATATAATGACATGTCTGGAGAGGAAAGAGAGAGAGACAGGAGGGCTATGTTGTAGTTGAATGCTAAACTTTGAACTTGCAAGATGTGTTTTATTATAAAATAGACTTTGTAAATATTAAACTATACGATCACATGGCTTATTCGTTTCTGTTGATCATGACTTTACGACAGAGCGATTGATTTGGTGCTCGTGACCACGGATACAACCTTGGGAGGAGAAATGGTTTACCGGTCTACCGAGAAGATGGACAGCAGACAGACAGACAAGGTTAGAATTTAACATTGATTTCTCATTCTTAATAGCATGGATAAATCTAATCTTGTGCAACTTTTCCAAAATTTGAATGATCAGATTGCCCAATTAAATCTTGCAAATTCTGTGCCAAAATTTTGTGGTGAAACTTCAAAATTCGAAGAATGGATAAGAAGCATTGAAAAAGCGTCAATTATCAATAATCTTTCTCTTTCGGCCCAAAAATTAACTGCATATAAATATAGCGAGGGGAATGTTTCAAATTACATTTCGAGGTGCATTTCGGAAAATCCAAATTGTAGCTGGGAACAATTTAAGAATGAGCTTCATAACAGATTTGGCGAAGTAAGGGACACATTTCTTCTGTTTACAAAATTGAAAAATCTAAAACAAAATGAATCTGAAAATATTCAAAATTTTGCCGAAAGAATTATTTCTTCAACATGCGAGGTATATGAGGGTTTTGATGTAAATTCGGATATTGTCAATTTCCAAATTATCGGCTTTTTCATTGATGGGATTCTAGACCAGGAAATAAAATTTAAACTCATTTCAGAAAACCCAAAAACTTTTAAAACGGCTGTAGATTTGGCAGTTAGGGAGCAAAATGCAAAACTTAGATTTAAATTAAGAACAAGATCAGAAAATGAGTCGTCAATTGCCGAAATTCCTAAAGTAAAAGAATGTAATCTAGCGCCATTAGATAACAATACAATGATAGGGCTAGACACAGACTGTGATCAGACATTGTCTGATTCATTGCCATTCAAAAACAATGACATGCGTCAAATAGACAAACCATTTCATAGTCGCAATAAATATCGACCGCGTGACAGGCCGCCGTATCAAAGGAAGGCTATAGGTGCAATTGAACAAATTAAAAACAATAAAAATCACACTTCATTTGACAGGCTAAGATCAGACAGATTTGCAAATTTCAAGAAGAACGCACAATGTCATTTTTGCAGAAAACTTGGGCATTTTATTTCGGAGTGCAAAGAGTACTCAAATTTAAAAGAAAATTTGGATGTTAATAAAAACGTTTCAAAAAACTTGCACAATCTGGTGATCGCGGGATCAGACCATCAGATTTAAAATTGAGAAATATGTCTTACAATTCCCACTTGAGTGAACAGCAAGTACCATGTTCTTGTGTTTTAAAACTTGGAAATTCTGTGGTAGTAAGAAGTCTAATAGATACGGGGGCATCTTTCAGTTTGATTAATAAACACATTTACAACAAATTAAATCCAAAACCAGAATTAACACCTTCAAATATATTTCTTAGCAGTGCGTCAGGAGACCAGATTAATGTGTTAGGTTCTGCAAACATTTCTATAAAGATCAACAAGTTAAGAATATCTCACAATTTCATTGTTGCTGATAATTTAAGTAGTTATTGGTAGAGATTTCCTAGCCAAAAACTCATGTAGAATCTTCTTTGATTTAAATGCTATCAGAATTAAAGACCATTTCATACCCTTGCAACATGACATTGAAATAGCACAAATTATACGTTTATCAAAGGATGTCACACTTGAACCTCAAATGACCTATACTGTTCCTGCAAAGATTAAGAGAAACCCATCTTTAGACATTGACAAAGATTATCTTATTGCTGAAGTAGATAAGGGCTTTATGCATTCTGAACCACACTTAAAAATTTCGTCATCGCTTGTTCGTATAGGCAAGGGTCGCAAATTACCAATTCAAATAACCAATGCTTCAAATAGAATATTCAAATTGCGCCGGGGCACAATTGTAGGAAAATTACAAGGACTAGAAAATTATCACATTGAAAGTCATAACGAGCGAATAGCAGAATCATGTACAATCAATTCGATAGATTCCTTTTCCTTGGATAAATTGCACGTGCCAGTTGAACATAATGACAAAATGAAAAGTTTGGTGAATGATTACCAGGACATATTTTCTCGTCATGAATTTGACATAGGGAAGTTCCCACATTACAAGGTCCCTATTCCTACAGACAACATTAAACCTATCAAAATGAGTCCGTTTAGAATACCTTTTACGGAGCGTGCTGAAATGAGACAGAAATTGCAAGAATTACTAGATGCAAACATTATTACATATAGTAAATCTAGCTATCTTTCTCCTGCTATGCTCGTGTCAAAGAAAGATAAGGGTGATAAAAGATTAGTTCTTGATTTCAGACAATTGAATAAACACATAAAGCCTATTGCATTTCCATTACCAAACATCAATGACATACTCAGTTCTCTTAGTGGTTCTAAATATTATTCAACCTTAGATTTAGCTAATAGTTACTTTCAATTAGAAATAAGGGATGAAGACAAGCACAAGACTGCCTTTGGAATTCCTGGAAATTATTTATTTTGCTGGAATCGTCTCCCTCAGGGTTTAAGCTTAAGTAGTGGGGTGTTCCAATCTGTGATGACTGATGTTCTGAAAGGATTACATGATTGTACATTTGTTTACCTAGACGATATATTGATATTCAGTAATTCCAAAGAAGAACATTTCAAACACATAGAGTTAGTTTTCAATAGGTTAAGATCTAACAACCTTAAACTAAAACTACGTAAATGTCATTTCTTTCAAGACAAAATATCTTACTTAGGCCACACGATTTCGGAGAATGGTATTCAACCTAATGAATCTAAGGTAGAGGCTTTGAAATCTATGAAAATTCCTTCTTGTGTGAGAGAAGTTAGAAAATTGCTTGGTATGATGGGTTACTATCGTAAATTTATTCCTAATTATGCACAGAAAATTACACCACTGACCAAATTAATTTGTAAAAATAATCATTTCAATTGGGATGTGAACTGTCAAAATTCCTATGATACACTAATATCAGATCTGTCAAAACTGCCAACCCTTTCACACCCTTCTCTTGACAAACAATTTGTGTTATATTGTGATGCGTCAGATATTGGGATGGGATCTGTGCTCACTCAAGATGATAAACCAGTACATTTCTTCAGTCAGGCTTTCACTAGAACGCAAAGGAAATATAGTACAATTTTGAAAGAAGCTTTGTGCATCAGACAATCTTTGAAGAAAATGGATTTCTATCTGCATGGCAATAAATTCCAAATAATGACTGATCATAAGCCGTTGACACAACTTCTCAAAACATCTTTCAATAACAAACTTCTTGACCGCATTGCACTTGACATATCTCAATTCGACTGCGAAATCAAGTACATTCCTGGCTGTCAGAATATTATTTCGGATTACCTATCAAGAGTATGCACTAGTGAAATAACAGATAACACCCCATCAAATGATGTCAATATTATTAATTCACAATCACCATCCTTTGAACCCCTTGAGATTATTCGCACAGCGAAGGCCCCACAGCCACTTCCGCCTATTGAAATACCAAAAATCAATCAATTAGACATGCCTGCAGAACAATTAAAGGATGTTGACTTAGCAAAATTCATTGAAAAAGTAAAAACAAATACTTTGTCCCCTAATGAAACTAGAAGATTCATAATTCAGGACAATATATTATACTTCATCAGTGAGCCCGAAGGTGATAATCCTCGATTAAGAGTATATGTGCCTGATCATTTAAGAAATTTCGTTTTGAATGCTTTCCATGAAATTTCTCATTACGGACATAATAGAATGTTTTCTGCTATTAAACAAAGCTTTTATTGGCCAAATCTTTATCGGGACATTGTTAATTACAACTCCCAGTGTATTGCTTGTCAATCTGTCAATTTGAAAGGTCATAAGAGTCCTATTGCTGACAGGACTCCGCCCCCGGGAACTTTTGTTGAGGTTTCAATAGATGTTCTTGGCCCACTAGTGGAATCAGAGTCAAAAATGAAATATGTCATTTTGTTCATGGACAACTTATCAGGCTGGCCAGAAGCTATAGCTACAGAAAAAGTTACAACAGAACATATTATTTCAGCATTTTTCGACCTTATATTTTGGCGTTATGGCAGTCCACTAAAAATCCTGACTGATAATGGATCCGTGTTTGTTTCAAAACAAATGAAAGAATTCCTAAGTTCTATGAATATTGCTCACGTAACTACGAGCCCTTACAGACCGATGAGTAATGGCAAAAACGAGCGTAGCCATGCACAAATTTACAAAATTATTACGAAATTGTGTGCGAATGACCCCTTGCAATGGGACAAACTCTTAGAAACAAGTTTAGGTGGTATACGGTTCGCCATTTCAATTGACAATAAGTACAGCCCCTTCAATATTTTGTTTTCAAAGGAAGTTATTCTACCTATCCACAGCCTTTTAGGAAAGCATCAAAAATATTATGGAGACGAAAACTACAAGCATTTCTTAGAACGTGGCCATGAAGTATTCTGTTCAGCATACCAAAGTATAATTAATGCAACAAGAAAAAGGAATAAACATGCAAATAAAAATAGGTCTGAGACAAACTTCGAAGTAGGAGATGCTGTTTTCTATTCAAACTTCACGAGAAAGAACACAAAATTCGATTCCCCTTGGTCTCCATACTGGGTAATATATCGTATTACTGGTCCAAAGAATGTTATTATTCGAAACCAGCTCAGTAATGCTGTTTTGAAATGCCACATTGACAATTTAAGAAAATGCAATATAACTTCCTGGAAACTCCCAGAAAATAACGAAACTAATGCAAGACCCGTAAGAAACTGCAGATACATAAAAAGGTTCGAATCTCAACAGTCGGGAACAAGTTCCGAGTCCAGTGCTTCTAAATCAAACATGTCCAGAAATAAGAAATATTATACAAAAAGTGAAAGAGATTCGCGTCGTACTAGCTCAAATTCAACTTCTTCAGAAAATTCAGAAGATAATATCAATTTACGAGAATTACAAGCTAGACTTCGAGGAATGCATTATGAAAGATTACATGGTAGGGATACAGATCAGACACAGAAAACTGAGGAAAATCAGTTGTTCTCTTCTGATCTTGATCCAACCCAGTCCGAGATAAAGACAGAAATTAAAGCATCATCTTCAGACAACACAGAGTCCAATATGTCTGTACAAAATTCGGTTGAAAATGACAGTGATTCACGTCGCATGCAAATCGACGATGCAGATCAGACTGAAAATTACATCTCTAAAGGCGATGAGATTAAGAATTCACAAATTGTTTTCGAACCGATTGATCAACAATTGAGTAGGGAATAATGTGAGAAATGTAAGACAATTATTTCCAAAGATGATCCCAGGGAATTCATGCAAAATTTCTTGTAAATATATGTTGTAAATATAACTTGAAACAATGAAACATAAGATTGCTCATGTTTAATGCAAAAATGACGTAGCGATTGGCTAGAAATCATTACAGATACGTTGATATTGTTTGTACATAATTGAGTGATTGCTCATGTTTAATGCAAAAATAATGTAGCGATTGGCTAGAAATCATAGCAGATACGTTAATATTGTCAGTACACAATTCAGTGATTGCTCATGTTCAATGCAAAAATGATATAGCGAAAGGCTCGAAATCATTACAGATACGTTAATATTGCCAAATCATTGCTGACAGCGATTGTCAGTGCATGTCAAACTAATTGCTTATTTTGTTTATAATGTTATGCAAAGATGATGTAGTTTTTAGCTTAAAGAGAGAACAATTTATCATTGTACATAGTTCAAATAAGAAGATATTGAAAGTTACGCTTTTGTAAATAAATTAAGCAAACGTTCAAACTATATCAATTCAAATGCAAAAAGTATCTTTAGGACAGATAAGATTAGGATAGAAGAGAATTCAGATTGAAAACATTGAAAAAGAATATATTCAAATTATTGATTCACCCAAATTCACATACACAAAATTAAATCAGAATATGTTGATTTAATTCAAAATGCATACAGTGACAATTTTCTGCTTAGAATTACTTGTTGCACTCCATTTAGATTTATGCATTGTTTATTAGAATTTGAATGAAGTGTAAATTCAGACCAGTACCAGATCTACCACTTCGAGCCAGTCCTAACCAATTCCGGACCACCAGCTATACATTGGACAGTTCCAGAACAATTTTAGCTAGATCTACCATATTGGACAAACGTCAAAATACCTAGTATGTGTAATTATCAGAAGTGGACTATACTCAGTTCCAGAACAATTTCAAGAACTATTGAGCAGAACTATTCTTATTTCCAAATGTCAGATGGATTTATCAAGAGTGGACAATACTAATTATTACATGTAGACTATACTTATTGGACAGATGTCAAATGTCTATTACACACCTGTCAAGTCCTGTCAAGTGAACGCATATTAATTGGAGAATAGTATCGATGTCAAACTACCAACCTGGACAGTGAGACTTTATTATACCTGTCTTATGAACATCTCCTGATGAAAATTCACAGTGTGTTAACACATTTAGAATAAACTCTTTTATTTGAGTGATTATGCTAGTATGGACATCACTAGGCTGTTGAAAACAGTTAAAGTCAAGAACTCGGAGAGATACACAATAAAAATGTGTAGAAAGTGGTGGAAGGATTCTTAAGGAGTGCCGTACCAGTATTAATTGGAATAACAATCAACGCTAACTACAGACGCTACACTGGATCCCACAGACGCTACACTGGATCCCACAGACGTTACTCTGGATGCCATAGATGTTACGCTGATGCTACGATTGGAATAACTTCTATTAAACAAAGACTATTTAGTAACATAATGATTTGATTTCATTTAGTTCCGCATTTCCAGAGACTTGTATAACCATAATGATTTATGTAATGATTTGATTTTATTCATTGGTAAAGATTCTGTTCCTATTGCATTTCTGATAACCCATCTAATTCTCACTGCTAACACATTATCTAAATGTCTCAGAAATTCATGGTTGTTTGGAAAGGGTTAACTCAATGTTTGTAAGTGTCATTGTTCTATGTTTCAATTAATAACTAATTGCATATTACATAAGGACAAACATGTTGTAGCTTACGGAGGTGTCATAGAATTTGTCATATTTGTCATTTTATGACCTGTGACCAGTACAACTCGTGCTTGGTTGTCAAAGTTAATGGTTAATTGATGTATTTATAATTAGGACAGTTGTATAACTTCTATTTGTGCAGTGGATATATAATGACATGTCTGGAGAGGAAAGAGAGAGAGACAGGAGGGCTATGTTGTAGTTGAATGCTAAACTTTGAACTTGCAAGATGTGTTTTATTATAAAATAGACTTTGTAAATATTAAACTATACGATCACATGGCTTATTCGTTTCTGTTGATCATGACTTTACGACACAATGTCGAATTTATATATATAAAAAAATAGGCAGAATATTGAAACAAAAGGAGAAAATGCAATCAGGAAAATAGTGCAAATCAGAGAAGACAAAAATAACTATGATATGATTTGTGTGCAAAATATAACGGCAATTATTGAGACAAATGGATAAAATTCCCTGTGTCTTCAAGTTTTGCAATATATTTCTTATATGGCATTGTTTAGGCAAGGGTTCCCTTTGTCTTAAAATCCAATGAATTAAATAGACTTGTCAAGGGGGAGAAATGAATTCGGTCACATTAAAAGATGCAAATTTCTTTCTATCTGATTGCCGAAAATCACAATGCAGTGTCGAACTCCAGAAGCAGACTTTTAGTTCGGCTTTTTTAACAAAGCATACCAACACCCAGAATCTGAAGAAAAAAATAAGAAAACATTTTTAACTGGTTCGAATAAATAGTAAATTTCTAAATAATTTCCTCTCTTTTCACCCATTCATAACATTTAGCGTTTTTGAACGTACTCCTGCGTTATATAATGGCGCTATATAATTTTGGTAAATAATAATAAAGCGTACCAAGATGCCATAGGTACCGTTTATTTAAGTTGTGCGACTTTAATGTAGGAATTATGTGCAAAATAGCCCAGGAAATACTTAGAAAGAGCGGAAAATGAGTGTCAAAAATGCAGGATAACTCAAAATAAAGAAACATTGAGGATAACGTAAACATATTCGTTATTAGCAGACGACAAAATTAATAATGGTACAGGAGGATTTGTGTAATAGATAACCTAGAAAGTATTGAGACAAGTGGGAGAAATGCTTATTGTCGACATTTCTTCTCTTCTTGCAAAGTTGTCTTCCTCAGCACTTTCTATCAGAGAGGTTTCGCCGTCTTTGGAAAAGGTATTTTCAAATTTTAACACTTTCCAAAACAACAATAATGTTAGTGTTGAATATGTTCAATTTCAACCCTAATGCAGACAATAAAATCAAAGCAAATACGATGAGAATTTGTGTATATAGTATAGAACTTACGATATTGGGGCAGAGAGAAATGCTTGTGACCGGCATTTTCTTCTTTTTTTTTTTCTCTCAACATTTTCCCAAGCTTTTTCTATCAGGGACGTTTGGACGAGTAAATAAATATTGATTAAGAAAATTCTCTTTTTTCTTTCCATTATTTTTCTTTCTTGAACCATACAAAAACAGTATTTACCCATTTCATCCAAAATTACTTAATAAATGCAAAAACAAATTCAATTCACCGGGGAAAAGGGTGAGGGGAAAAGGGTGATCCGAGGTAAGCGTGGCATATGGTCACGCGCCAATCCTGCGCGGTGAAACTTCTAAAGACGTGTGGTCAGTCGTGGCTTATTGGCACGTGGTTTATGTCACGTGCCTTATGGCTTTAATCATCTCATATTAATGGCCGATTCCATTCATTCATATTCTTTATTTTCCTCCAAGTTTGAATATTACAAATACACATCAGAAAAATTTGTGATTAACTTTTTTATACGTGTTTGTTGCTGTTTCTATGTGTGTATTTTTGTGTGTGTGTGTCTGTGATTTTGTTATTTTTGTGTTTGTGCTTTTGTATCTGTGCGTCTTCCGTGTTTTACTGCCACGACACAGCAACAACTTGATGGCTAGTAGGCTACCAACTTAAAGTAAGTTTATTTTATTTTCAGTGATCTTTCGATTTTAGTTTTGAATTCTCTCCCCCTCCATTTCGGTCATTTTCCCCTAAAACAGCAAGAAAAAAGTATTAAAACCCTTTCCTTAACAAGACTTGCTTTGACCAGACACCTTTCGAGAGCATTAAAGCAAAAGAATAAATGCTGAATAACAGCATGTTCCTCTTTTCTTACAATATTTCCTAAGCTAAAGTGAGCACAAATAAATTCTTCATCGACAACTATCCCATTACCAAACGACAAAATTTAAGGATGGTCCAAATTGAAAGATCCTACAGACGACAATTTCAAGTGAATAAGATTTTTTTTGTGATTCTTTTTAGATGGAAAACATTGTGGGAAATGAAGAAATTGCTTGTCACAACTAATTTCATCAGTTTCCACAATGTTTTCCAAAGCCATTAGCTTATGGGGAGTCAAAAAGAGTCAAAATGTTGGAATGGGCTATTCTGTTCTGAGCTTTTTTATCAGAACTTTGGCTGTTTGAGAAACAGTTAAACTATTCATCCTAAGCTTTCTCAATTAATATCAAATCAATTGAAAATAGACACATTTCAAACGTGTTGCAGACGACAAGATATTTGGTTTGAAACGCAAAAAAAGAAAGATTTATAAACATGAAGGAAAATGAGAAATACAGATTTTCGGGACTTTTTAATTCTTCCATTACAATGTTGAAGAACTAAAAGAGGATAAAACACTTTGGACAAAAGAAAAATACCAAAAATTTATATTTTTGTCTTTTTTTTCCTCAATATTTCATAAGCTGTATTGTACGCAAGGTGAAAGGAATTACCGAATTATACCGAATTATACCGAATTATTCTCTCTTATACCGAATTACTCCCAATAGTATTGTATATATAGCATTTTCTTAGCATTTAATCATCATTTGATATTTATTTTACTAATAAGTCATAACTTATACAAAAAAATGTGAAATAAGTGTCAATTTTGTCATTTAATACACAGCATATAACTACTGAGAATTACCGAATTACACAGGTGGTCGTGTAATATAACTATCGTGAGAAATACCAATATTGCAGTAAGCTTTAACCCTTTCCCAAACAAGACCTGGTTTTGACGTCCCAAAAAGAAAAAGATTGCGAAAACATTGAGGCAAAAGAAGAAAATGCTGATCATCAGCATTTTCTCCTTTTGTCTTAATATTTTTTGAGCTATTTCATACACAAATCCTGTCTTAGGCAGCATTCATTTTGTGTTCTGTGGCAGCTTTCAAATAGGAGTGGACTACCCTGATTTGGTCGTTTGGGAAAGGGTTAAAATTTTATATTATAATATTTGATTAACAGGAATGAAGTTTGTTCGTCATCAGACCCTATCACTAGAATTACCGTATTACACAGGGAGGCTTATTGGGAAAGCTACTAAAGTCACAGCTAGAAATAGGGAAGAAAGGATATAGAGAGATATAGAGATCTTTCACAATCACAAGTACAGATTTCAAAAGTTTGTTCATTATTAAAACAATATCATTCTGACGACAAAGTTTTAGAATGGTCCAAATTCAAAGCTGTTGTACAGTACGTAAGGTATTGAGAATATGAATTGATAACAATAATTTAAAGCACAGATAATAATGAGACAGCAGGAGAAAACGAAAGTTAAGCATTTTCTTCTTTTGCCTAAATATTTCCCAAGCCTTTCGGGGATATCAAACCCAGGTTTTGTTTGTGAAAGGGTTAATGGGTACGAAATTTTCAAGTGAAACTGGCTGATTTGTTTTAAAAATAAATCGTAGTCTTTTACCGAATTACAAAGTTTGGGCACCAATTATTCATATATTGGCTACATTTTAATTTTAAATAGCCTCGTAATTCATGAAAGGGGGAAGATCTATATTCTTAGCAAAGTAATTATAGAAGGTTTTGATAAAAGGATTCAAGACGATGTATCATACGAAAATCCCCAAAACAATTGATATAGCCCTTGTTGATGTGCAACCGAATTAGTTAAGGACCATTACCGGATTACTGACAGAATATACTTTTCTCGACCTAACCAAACTTACCGAATTATAGATCTGTACATAATGAGCGTCGTTTACACTGTGACTTCGAAGTTGACTGATCTGGAACCATTTTCTTTTAAATTTCCATTCTTCTTGCTCTTGTTATATTTTTTTCTTTATTTATTTCAGGAACAATATTTCGTGGATGAAATACAGAAACAAGATTTAGAAGAGCCAAGTACATTATCATGAAGAAGAACGCAAAAAGGACGACTCCTATTCTATAAACCGTGTACAGACAAGACCAGGGGTCCGTATTATCAATAATCGAATGACAAATTTACAATATTATAATTTCCCGTTCAAGATGGTCTAAGATTGTTGATAATGCGGGCCACGGGTCTATAAGGGAAAGTTTGGAAAAACATCGGCAGTATTTCCTCATTTTGTCTCGAATATGATCTAGGCCTATTCCATAACACATACAGTTTCTACTTTTGGCCTCATGATTTTGTTGTAAGCAATTGAAAATCAAATAAGACCGCCCTAGAATGTTGGGACACGCGGTGAATATCAGTATTTATGCGTCGGAACTGGTTTGATCCAGAGCACTTCCACTAACGCCCCGCCTTCATAGCGCTCTAACTGTGCATGAATCACGTTCATTTTACTTACAAGCAGTTACAAATTTATTGCTTTGCATTTCCATATGACATACCAAATTGGTCGATTGTCTTTATTTTGCATACGTAAGCACGCATCAAATAGCTATGATTCTTTGCTAAAAATAGACTGGGTTTGCTGTTAAATTTTGATAAATTGTCGGTGTTGTTAAAAAATCTGGTAACTTCGTTTTGTTTCAAGTCGTAGTTACGAGATTTTACAACAACACCTACGGAAATACTATTGTTTGTCCGAAATTACGTCACTGTTAACTGGATAAAATCGTACCCTATTTACCCATGCACGCATAATTATTCTTTTTAAGGCTAGAAAAAGTCTATTCTAGCTCGCATGCGTATATTTTTAAGGCTGATTGCATAAAATGCATGCGCGTGTAAGTTTTAAACTCGCTCCCGTAAAACGTGCGCTAGTAAAAATACACACATTTTCTTCAGATGAGCACTTACAGGAATATTGCTTGCTTGGAAAAGGATTTCAAAATATTTAGTGTAGTCAAATTTTAAAGCTGCTGCAGATGTCAAAATGGGTATGACTAAAGGTAAAATTTATGAATTATATAGTGCAGAAAATATTGCGGCAAAAGAAAAAAATGCTGATTATCGGAATTTTCTTCTTTTGCCTCGATCTTTTCCCACGCCACTCTGTTAGAGTGGTAGTTTTGGAAAGGGTTAATATGCCAATACTGTACATGTACCACATAATCGTGTAAAGGGAGAAAATGTCTAATTGTCTCCATGTTTTGTACGATTTTGTCAGAGTTTGCAAGTCACTGACATATTTCCCCATATTGCTTTCTGTGTGTAAAGGGTGGTGTGATACACGTGGAAGGATGTCGGGTCTAAGGGTGTGTTAATTCATCACACTTCTCATAATTGCTTTAGATTAACCCTTTTAAAAATCTCGTATGTTTTGTCATAAAATCTCGTAAAGTTTCTACGGCTAGCCGTAGTTACGAGATTTTATAATAACACCAACGCTATATCAAAAACATAACAGGACACAGAGTCTACTTTTCGCACAAAATTCATTGTCATTGTACGATCGTTGTTAATATGGACCCCTGGTCTTGTTTTGGAAAGGGTTTGAGCGAGATCACATTGTTATCAACACTGCACATTACACCTTATCTTTACAGAGGCTACAGTGGCTTTCGACACTGTCTTCTTAATTTACATTAGCGATCATCGAGAGAAAATAGCTCATACATGTAACTGATCATGATCAGCGATCTCTGCTTTTGTTTGGATTTTTTTCCATTGCTAAAATGTAGCGAAAGACTAACATGTAAAATTCCGTTCTCTCGAAATGGACATCTGAACTTGAACCAGGCTGTAATTGTGCCATGTGGTGAAGGGTAATAAGTGCAATAAATTTGTTCAAGCGTAAAGCATGTTGAACATTGAGCGAAAAGAAGAACTGTTTATTTCAGCAAATTCTTCATTTGTCCCAACGTTGTTATACTTTTTTCAGATAGCAACGGAACCATTTATACCTTCATAAATGTAAAAAAAATGTCTAAAAGCTGTCGTATCATTCATGCCGATGTTGAGGACGACATCTCGCTTGATGTCTAACACTGACAGGGTATGGAAATTCTATCACTTGTAGATTCTGCCATTCTGTCCTTTCAAAAAAAAGACTTCTGTCAGTACCTGAAAATAGTAAAAAAATAAATCATTGAATAATTGCAAAGGGCATATTAAACTTGAACATACTGTATTGGAGCGTCCAAGTTTGGAAATCTAAATTTCATAAGTTAATTCCGATACTCCGGTACTTCTACATTTTAACCCCAAAACTTTAATTCGGTACGCAATTATTCAACAAGCCGGTTGCAGACGACAATGTTGAAATTATATTGCCAAAGTGGACAAAATCTGTAATTCAGTATTTCCATAAATCGTTACTATCGTATTACAACCATCGCGTGGAATCTTTAATTCGGTACATAATAATTGTATTGGTTGCAGACGACATTATTCTTTAATCCTTTCCCAAACGACAAAATTTTAGGCAGGTCCAATTCGAAAGCTGCTGCTGACCACAAAATGGATGTTAGTTAAGATTGAAATTGTGTGTGATATAGCCAAGAAAATATTCCCAGCTAGCAATTTACATGGGTCCCAAACGGGTCCCATATGGGCACCCTTATGGGTCCCATAAGGGCAACCCATATGGGACCCATAAAGGATGTGCAACCGGGGGCCATATGGGTCCTATCTGGGCAGCCCATATACATGCAATATGGGACCCAGATGGGTCCCAGATGGGCAGACCCATATGGACAGCCCTTATAACACCCATTTCCATTGGATTTTATTTATTATCGATAGAAGTACAAGACATCCCTGAGCTTCACGCTCAGAGAGAAGTCTCTAATCCCCATCAATGAGGATTAATTAAGGTCTCGTCAGGTGTGTCTGACGACCTTGAATAGACCCAAGGAAGCTGGGCATATTAGTTAAAACATTTTCAATGTTTTCTATAATTATGTATATGTTTTTGATATATTGGAAATGTCTAGATTTATTTCTGTCCTTTTTAAAAAATATCTACACAAAAATGTTTTTTTTAACAGAATCACATACGATTACCAAGCAAATTGCTTTCTTTACATAAAAGCTTTGTGAAAACATGATTTATTTTCAAGATTTTGAATTATTTCCCTTTAATATACAAAAAACTTCATGTAACACACTAGTTAATTGGTTATGTTAGTAATTTGAGCTATATAATTACTGTTTAAACGCCGTAAAAACGACAAAATATTAGGATGATCCAACATGAAGGACACGGTTAAAAAATAATACTGGCAAAGAATGTACTTCTGTACAATATAGCACAGAAAAAACGAAGGAGAAAAAGAAGAAAATGTCGATTATCAACATTTGTGAATAGCTCTATGTTTTTTTCGCAATTTACCTTTCTATTAGAGAAGTCAAAACCAGGTTTTGTCGAGAAAGGATTAGATATGTATAATTGATGTTGCCTTACTTGTCTTACTGAGTCTAATGTTGTTGTTTTTTTCAATTTGTATTGATTTGATGGTCATTAACTTTGATGGATATAAATAAAATTGTCATTCAAATTACAAAATTGCAAACTTATAATTCTATAAATGATTCAGATTATGGATATTCTAGATATGCTCATGTAGGCCTATACATAATTATTTTGTTGTACTTGAATGGGCGCAAGTCACTTATTGTAACTAGGGCCCTTATTGTCAAACCCACATGGGCTTTCCTACATTGGTCCTATATGGGCATACCCATATGGGCTTACCCATACACAGCCCATATGCTGGGAATATGGGACCCATCTGGGCCCCTTATGATCAAACCCACATGGGCTTGCCCACAAAGGTCCTATATTGGTCCAATATGGACCTACCCATATGGGCTTACCCATACACAGCCCATATGGGGCCCACTTAAGCATGTTTGCTGGGTTGAGGCAAAAGGAGAAATTGCTGGTTAGCAGCAGTTTCTTCTTTTGACTCAATGTTTTCCCAAGCCCTTTTTTTTTGGGGGGGGGGGTATTTTCTTTAAAAAAAACCCTGTAATTCGGTTTTCCTCAAATTATTACAAGCGTAGGCTAGATAAAATCTGTAATTCGGTATTTCCCCAAGTTATTAGAAACGCAGGCTACATAAAACCTGTAATTCTGTGCTTCTTCAAATTATTAGAAGCGAAGGCTATATAAAATCCGTAATTCTGTATTCCCTCAAATTATTAGAAACACAAGCTAGATAAAATTTGTAAATTGGTATTTCCTTAAAAAAAACCTGTAATTCTGTATTTCCTCAAATCATTAGAAACACAGGCTATATAAAATCTGTAATTCAGTATTTCCTCAAATTATTACAAACGCAGGCTAGATAAAATCTTGTAATTCTGTATTTCCTCAAATTATTATAAAAGCAGGCTTTGTAAAATCTGTAATTTGGTATTTCCGAAAAAAACAAACTGTTATTCGGTATTTCCTCAAATTATTACAAGTGTAGGCTAGATAAAATCTGTAATTCGATATTTCCTCAAATTATTAGAAACGCAGTCTACATATATCTATAATTCGGTATTTCCTCAAATTATTAGAAACGCAGGCTAGACTAGATAAAATCCGTAATTCTGTATTCCCTCAAATTATTAGAAACGCAAGCTATATAAAATCTGTAATTTGGTATTTCCTCAAAAGAACCCTGTAATTCGGTATTTCCTCAAATTATTAGAAACGCGGGCTAGATAAAATATGTAATTCGATGTTTCCTCAGGTTATTGGAAACGCCGGCTATTTAAAATCTGTAATTCGGTATTTCCTCAAATTATAAGGGAGGGTTGGAAAAGCCTTCTGACTCGACTTTAACTTATGACGATACAGTTAAAGTTTTTCCAACATGTAAGTTTTAAAAATCACTTTCCAAAGTTATAAGTCACATACATGTCTTTAATTTTTAATACGGTAGTTGGTCCAGTGAATTTACCAGTGATTCATGATACTTTAAATTAGATCTACCATCCCTATTGTTCAGACGAATTTAACTTTAAATCATCTTTTCTTTCACTCTGACATTTTATGCTTTTAAATGAACACTGCGGGATTACATGCATGTCTTTCCTTCTGTCTTAAAGCTTACTGCAATATTGGTATTTCTCACGATAATTATATCACACGACCACCTGTGTAATTCGGTAATTCCATTTAGTACTATAATGGGGTATAATAAATGACAAAATTGACACTTTTTTCTCATTTTTTGTATCAGTTATGTATTATTAGTAAAATAAGTATTATATGATAATTAAATGCAAAGAAAATGCTATATTGACCACACTTTTGGGAGTAATTCGGTATAAGAGAGAATAATTCGGTATAATTCGGTATAATTCGGTAATTCCATGCACCGGTACGCAAATCGGGTATTCATCAACATCTATTATGTTCCTGCAGCAGCTTTCAAATTTGGAACAGTAAACGTTTTGACTGTTTGGGAGTGTTAAAGTATTCATCCTATGTTTTTTAAATGCATATCGAAATAATTTTGACCAGCATTTCCTTCTTTTCCTTCATTGTTGTGTAACATAAAATATCTGTATTTAAAATTCAAATATATTACGGGTCTTTAACGCCTTTGATATTGGTATAGCGTATGCGGGTTTTTTTTACATGCAATGAGAAAACAAAGGGGGGGGGGGCTGGGAATTTTCCTTTCAGAGTACTTTGTTTAACAATTCCATATATGGGAAATGATGTTACCTTACGATGAAAACGATTGTCGGATTTATTGGACTAGCCACGCCCATCAATATTGGATTTCCCTAATCAGCGAATGAAAAAAAGACCCAAGAATTTAATGACCAATGAAATAAATACATGCACTTAAATGTCGATAAATGAATAGAAAATTGGAATATTGATTGTTTTTCAACGATTATAAGTGGTTAAGGTATTTAGACATACAACTAAGATCTTTACACACAAAATTACATACATGCACAAGTACCTTCTGCAAGTTCATTCATGTAGCTTGGTAATGAAATAACACGAGACTGTTTGAAAAAGTTCTCAGAGATATGGCCTAATGTGATAGCCTTACTTATCCCAGCGCTAAAACCATCTAGACTGTGAGATAAAGATTACGTCGATTTTCAACAAAACCTCGTAACTGTAGCTTGTTTAATGCCTCGGTTAAGAGGGATTCCTTCGAAAACGTTGACAATCAAATTTTTCTAGGATATTTTGCTACCTTTAGGAACAACCTTTTTAAGTCTGCAGTATAGCCTTCCTAACAATTAATTTCATCATTTTGACACTTGAAGATCCATATATGTTGCTCCAGCACACACGTCACAACCCCCGTCAGAATTGAGCAAGGGCTAAAGGCCCATTGATATGGGACCATATTGGGTAAAATGCTGAGAGTATCGATGTTTATACTCTTTTTAACTATCAAATACATCATTTTCACACTTGAAGATCCATACATGTTGCTCCAGCACACACGGCACAGCCCCGTCAGAATTGAGCAAGGGCTAAAGGCCCACTGATATGGGACCATATTGGGTAAAATGCTGAGAGTATCGATGTTTATAGTCTTTTTAATTATCAAATACATCATTTTCACACTTGAAGATCCATATATGTTGCCCCAGCACACACGGCACAGCCCCGTCAGAATTGAGCAAGGGCTAAAGGCCCAATGATCTGGATCTATGTTGGGTAAAATGCTGAAAGTATCGGTGTTTATAGCCTTTTTAATTATCAAATACATCATTTTCACACTTGAAATTCCATATATGTTGCCCCAGCACACACGGCACAGCCCCGTCAGAATTGAGCAAGGGCTAAAGGCCCAATGATCTGGATCTATGTTGGGTAAAATGCTGAGAGTATCGATGTTTATAGTCTTTTTAATTATCAAATACATCATTTTCACACTTGAAATTCCATATATGTTGCCCCAGCACACACGGCACAGCCCCTGTCAGAATTGAGCAAGGGCTAAGGGTCCATTGATCTGGGCCCATATTGGGTAAAATGCTGAGAGTATCGATGTTTATAGTCTTTTGAACTATCAAATACACCATTTTCACACTTAAAGATCCATACATGTTGCCCCAGTACACACGGCACAGCCCCTGTCAGAATTGAGCAAGGGCTAAAGGCCCATTGATCTGGGCCCATATTGGATAAAATGCTGAGAGTATCGATGTTTATAGTCTTTTTAACTATCAAATACACCATTTTCACACTTAAAGATCCATATATGTTGCCCCAGCACACACGGCACAGCCCCTGTCAGAATTGAGCAAGGGCTAAAGGCCCAATGATCTGGGCCAATATTGCATTTATTGCTCAGATTTTCAGTGTTTATAGACTTTCTAACAATTAGATACACCATTTTCACATTTTAGTGTTGCCATTGAACACTCGGCACAGCCCGTGCAAGAAACGAGCATTGGCTCCAACCCAAAAGATCTGGGCTCAAAATATTGAAATTCGAAGCCTTTCTGGCTTGGTCGACACTTGCGAAAGTAAATGATGTTAACTGGAATCATATAATTAGACCTTCCTGATATCAGGAATTGGGGAGTCCTGATTTCAGGAATTGGTTCCTGATTTCAGTCTAGAAGACCCTCTGTTGTTTATTCCATTGGTGGCCATGAACAGAAGAAAAGGGGGCAATAACCATAGTTATGAATTTAACAATTTTTTGAAGGGCTATCTTTATGAAAAACTACAGAAGGCTTATTCATTTACTATGCATTTATTAGTCGTGCTGCACTATCCGGTTATATACGTTTGGTAAGCGTAAACAAAGTTGGTAAACTTTGGTAAGCGTTTTCAGTTTACATCAGCTTGGAAAATGTCCAAATACCGGGTAAGTCTGGGATTTCACTAAAACAGAGATGATATTACCCAAAACATCATTAGATATCTCGCAATTAAATCTTTCCCCAAAATACCTCTGCTTTTGACGTCTTTATTAGAATGGGCTTGGGAAAACCATTGTGACAAATCAAGGGAATGCTGATGACCAGCATTTTATCCCTTTTAGCAGATTTTCAAGTAGGCTACTTATAGATTTTGTTGTTTGGGAAACGCTTAACCCATTGCCAAGGGGCAAATATTAAGACTGGTATAAATAAAAAAAATGCAGACGACAATAATCTCCAAGTAAATGAAACTTTAAATTCCTTGGTCTTTCTGGGAAGAAAACGTTGTGGAAAAAGAAGAAATTGCTTGTCACAAGCAATTTCTTCACTTCCCACAATGTTGTCCAAAGTCATGATCTTGTAAGAAGTCAATGAGAGTCATTTTGTGGTAATAAATTAAGTACCTATTTTCATGAAATAGCAAAAATCAATCGAGATGTAGACAAAAGGTCATAATAAAGCTCGAGACATTCATGTACATTTATCGTCGGTGTTACTGCAAAACCTCATAAACCCATTTGATTTAAACTGGAGTTACGATGTTTTGCACTAAGACCGATGATATCCAGATCAGACGGTACATATGTTAAATCAATCATGGTCTTTATTTCTCTCCAATAGCGTCTTGGGCAACGAGGAATCTATAATAAAACAGAATGAATCTTGACCATACTGTGTGTATAAGCAGGTGGATTTAGATCCATCATGTTCTCAAATGCACAAAAATGCCCCTTTTCCAAATTATGCCTCAAATAATTGCATTATAACTTAACCCTTTACCAAACAAGAAAGGGTAACAGTAACAGTGTTGACCTCCCTAATAGAATAGGCTTGTGAAAACATTGAGACAAAAGAAGAAACTGCCAGCAGTTTCTCCTTTTGCCTCAATATTTTCTTGGCTATATCACACACAATTCTAATATTTATTAAACATTCATTTTGTTGTCTGCAGGAGCTTTCAAATCGGAACATCCCTAAATGATGTCGTTTGGGAAAGGGTTAAAGGGCATCTGTGTACAAGTCACTAAGTCTTGCAAACAATTTTATTTGAATTGAGTTTTACGTCCCACTCAACAGCTGAGGTCATATGCACTTGCAAACAAACTAGTAAGACCTTATAGGGAACGATTTTAGCCAGTTAACCGTAACGTAATTTCTGACAAACAATAGTATTTCGTAGGTGTAGTTATAAAATCTCGTAAATGAGTTGTTTTCAAAATTTGCAGGTTTTCTTGTCCACGTGTGATAACTTGTACATTTAAGTAATCAAATAAACGTTAATGTTAAAAATGGGTCCATACCAATGTAATTGTGTTGATTAAGCATAAAAATATAGCATGTTACATGCTTTAGTGAGATATTTTACGTGTTATATGGCCTGAATGTGTAAATTTGCTTTGTCCCACTGCTACCCTCATTGGTTTTGACCAGCAAAGATAACTTCTTTTAACCGTAATTGAAAAACTTTTTTGGGTTAGTTTGCATGACAATATGTTAAATTACACGTTGAATATACCAGTTAACCAAATGATATTATGTAAATGGCATAAAAATCATCATATATCCTTGTCCCACAGATTTTTGTCTTTGGTGTTCCAGTGTCTAAAAGGTCAAAGAAATGCAATCTTAATTAGATGTAGACACAAATCATGAACCTCCTTTTGAAAAGCTATCGTAGGCTCATACATTACAATTGAAAGAGGAAGAATTTATTTTGTGTCTTGTTAATAAATTGAAAAAGAAGGCGGTCAACTTGTACAGTACTTTTTTCTTTGTCTTTGGGATGACGCACTTTATAATACTTTGCAAGGTACATTTTTATTAGATATTTGTACGGTATATCTGACATAAAGTACAGTAAATGCTTTCAATAGTAGATTTAACAAATACCCGATTTTCACTTATATTTTTGCAAATTAGTGTGAAATTGTCCTTGGTGTTCCAGTCCTTGATGTTCCGGTCTGAGCACTGGAACGCCAAAGACAAAAATAAAATGGCACTGACGTATGTCAGATTGCCTGGATCAGATAGATATTATTGAAATAAGGTAACATACCAAATTTCAGCTTTGTTCGTGTAATAAGTTTAGAGAAAATGCCAAATCTAGGTTTCGTTCGATGTTTTAAGTGGAGTTTCATGTTAAGGGTTGAAAATGACTTTTTGGGAATGTCTGAATGAATGGAGCAGATAGATATCATTGAACAATCGTTATTTACCAAATGTTAGCTTTCTTTGTCCATTGTTTTAGAGAAATGCCAATTCAAAGTTTTGAACTGACAGGCAGGCTGACAGACGGTAAATGCTAGAACAGTATTACCCAAAATGTTTTATATTAGTGCATTAAAATCCTAAATTATTGCACATTAAATATATCTCTTTGCATTCTTATATCTTTCGGCTCATGCCGTGTTACTGAATTCATGTCTTAAAGGAGATTGGATTTTAATATCAACTGCAGGTTAAGCTTGGACTTTTCATTGGCATTTTAATTTGTCAAGCGTTCTGATGTGCGTTGCGGGAAGTGGAATCACATGGGATAAATATTAGCTGCCAGTTTCAACCTCAATCAATGCAAAATAAACATTTTAAAGCAAAGAAAATAGATGATTTTCTTTGGGGTTATGTTAATGTCTTTGGTGTTCCGCTAATGTCTTTGGTGTTCCGGTAATGTTGAATTCATTTTCCAAGAAAACTGATCAAGCAAATGCATCAAAAGTACTAGTTATATAAAGCAAATTGGACATACTAATTTTGACGATTGAAACTATTCTGGACATTTGGACTCAAATAAGAAATAAATTTTGAGACTAAAATGTTTGATTTTTTCCAACTTTAGCAGACAAAGATACTTTCATGTAAATTATCATGTAATTATGCATCCAAAATGATTCTTCTCTATTATTTATTAGCTATTGACCTTTTAAAATGTAATTTGGTGTAAAAATGTGAAATATCTTTTAATCTATATTAATGTCATACCTTTATTTAACACCAAAGACATTTTTGTCCGGAACACATAGTTAATAACCGATTTAGAAGCTACACACCAACAATCCAGGGTGGAAAATGATTTGAAACATGTTATTAATGATCTAACAACAAATTGAGAACACAAAATATACAATATTTGACAATTATTTTTCATGATTTACTGGTCTAAAAAACCTGCGAATTTTGAAATTGACTGAAATACGGCTTGATTCAACGCAGACGATTTATGAATACATAACGATTAACCAAGTCTATTTCTTGCGTAAAAACATGGGCATTAAAAAGAATATTACTTCTTGGTAGGGATGGCCATGTAGATATTTTATGCAAAACCGTTTGGTATTTCGATGTTATTGCAAAGCCTCAAAAATCCAGTTTGATTCAAGCTGGAGTTAGGAATGTTTGAAATGACACCGACGAGATGTGTCTCTTGATCACGTGAAAGACAAGAACCATCACTTTCAAAACTCACCAAACACCCCGATGAATTGCGATTGAAACTCAAATCAGAAAGGGGGTGTCTCACGAATAGGAAAAATAACACGGAAGTCTGCCCACGCTCGGAATTTAATGAAATTCGGCGTGAAGTTAGTACACTAGATAACGGTTCATATTCATGAAATGTTTCAAAGCGCACATTCCAGAAAACAATTTTCTCAGAATTTTAAGTTTTCACCATGAAAAAAGGGTACCCTGATTAAAACAGTGTGCAAGCGTTCTGGTTGTTAGTTTCATCGCGTAATTTATTCTAAAAATAATGCCCAGTCGTCCGTGATCCTGTATGAAACAAGAATATATATAATTGTGTACAAAAAAAATTGTTTTATATCAACTGATGTAAGGGGGTAACCCAAAAATTCATTGTTTTTAAATATTCTAAGCAAATTCTGTTCAAAATTTTTCTTTGTTCCAGTTTTTGTCAAGATTTGAAAATTATGTAAAAGTTGCGCACAAATATACTGATGATTATCGTGAAATATCGAGACAAAATAAAACCGGTAAAATGTTGCTTTTGGAATTTCCCCCTGAATAGTGCACATTTCCAAGAATGGACAAAATTAAGATTTTTTAAAAATGACTTTTGTCAAATGTTTTGTTTACTTTTTTGGTTATTTTAGTTTACTTGAGGATAAATCAAGGCATTTTTTCGGTTATTTCCTGTCATCTGTCCGTGTGTCTGTCTGTATTTTGGCATTTTCTCAAAAATTCTTTTTTCTCCCAATCTAATATGTAAATCTTTTTGAAACTCGCTAATGTCAAAAGTAGATACATTTGAAAAAGAGTTAAAAGACATTAAAAATCGTTTAGAAGATCAATGTGCAAGAAATACAGAAAAGGTTGAAGAGACGAGTGATCGAGTTGATGGTGCTGAGTTTATGATAGATATGCAAGAAGAGAAACTGAATGAACTTAGGAAAGATGTTGAAAAAATGAATGAAAATATGATAAACCTCCAATCTCAGTCAATGAGGAATAACTTAATCTTCTGTAATATACCGGAAGACCCCAATGAGAATGCTCCTGAGACAGAAGCAAAAGTGAGAGAATTCATGGAAAGTAAGCTAAAAATCGCAAATGAGATAGTGAGTGAGATGAAACTAGAAAGGGTCCATCGAATGGGGCCTCACTACGTTGGTCAGCATAGAAAAATCGTCTGCAAATTCAATCAATTCCAGGACCGAGAAAAGGTGAGGAAACAAAGCTTCAATCTGAGAGGTTCGGATTTTTTCGTGCATGAACAATTCCCACCTGAAATTATAGCCAGAAGGAAAAAGCTAATGCCCGAGTTCAAAAAAGCAAAGGCACAGGAAAAGAAGGCTTGGATCTCTTATGATACCCTATATGTTGAAGGCAAGCCGGATAAGATTAGCTAGGAAGCAGAGGGGAGTGAACTTCGTTTTTGTGTATGGAACTGCAATGGTCTAACTGATGATAAGCGCGAAAATCCAGAATTTATAGATAAACTTGTTTCTAATGACATAATTTTCATTTCAGAGTCGTGGTGCGACGAATTTTCAGACATTGACATTCCAGGTTTTAAATCTTTCAAATTTAAGCATAAAAAAGCAAAAAGGAACAGTGGTGGACTTGTTTTATATGTTAGAGAGTATTTACAGCAATCAGTGTCAGTTGTTAAAAATATATTGGATACAATATTATGGATTAAGATAGACAAATCGATTGTTAATTCAGAGAAAGATGTTTATGTTTGCTTTGTTTACCTATGGCATGATGATTCACCTGCTGATAACTACTATAAAACAAACTTATTTGACATTTTAAATAATGATGTCGCTTATTATGAGAATTACGGTACAGTCTTGGTATCGGGGGATTTTAATGCCCGAGTCGGTTTGAAGAGTGATTATGTGGAATGTGATAGTCAAAATCCACAATTGGATTTTGACTACTACACCCCAGATGAACCACTAGTACGGACCTCAAAGGATAAAACGCATAGTCGGTTTGAAGAGTGATTATGTGGAATGTGATAGTCAAAATCCACAATTGGATTTTGACTACTACACCCCAGATGAACCACTAGTACGGACCTCAAAGGATAAAACGCATAACTCGAGAGGTTTACAGTTACTAGATTTGTGTAAGTCTACAGGGTTACGAATTGTCAATGGTAGGGTCGGAATTGATGGAAATGCTGGTGAATACACTTTTTACAGTAAGAAAGCATGTAGCACTATTGACTATTTATTATGTAAACATGATTTATTTACTATGTTGAATAGTTTTCAAGTTGGCGAATTTAACTTATTTAGTGACCATGCACCGTTATTGTTCACTATAAAATGTAGTCATGTGGTAAACGAGCAGTGTGAACAAACACATTGTGAACAAGAGTACTTTAGATGGGACCATGATAAAAGGGACCTATTTAGACGCAATATTAATGGAAAATTGACTGAATTGAACAAAATTGTCGACAAAAATAGTTGCAGCAATAATATTGATATAGATAATATGGTACACAATTTTTCATCATGTATTACAAATGCTGCAAATCCATTATTTAAACGGCACTTTAAACCTAATGTTAAAACTAGACCTGTAGATAAAAGTTGGTTTGACAACGATTGTAAACAGGCGAAATTCTTATATAAACAAGCATTACACGATTTTAATGTAACAAAAAATGATTATAATAGATCCGTTCTCTGTGAGAAATAATTACAATATAAAAAATTAATTCGTAAAAAGAAAAGCCGTTATAAGCTTAAACAAGCAAATGAGTTAGAAAAAATGAAATATAAAAGCCCTCGGGATTTTTGGAAATTTTTTAAACCAAAACAAAACAATAATGATAATTTGCAAAGTTCGGCAGATGAATTTGAAAAACATTTCAAAGAAGTTTTTAATGATGTCAATTTAAATTCGATTCCACAAGTCGAGGAATTGGTAGAAAATAGTGACTTTAATATCGACAACCCGACTTTCGCAGAATTAAATAAAAGCATTTCTAATGCCGAGGTCGAAAGTGCAATAAAGCGCCTAAAACGAAAGAAGTCATCTTGCCCAAACGACAATATTTTAAATGAATATTTAATCGAATCAGCTGATATTTTAACTGGTCATTTATCAGATATGTTCAATATAATTTTTGACTCAGGCTATTTTCCGAAAAGTTGGTCCGAAGGCTTTATAATCCCTGTTCATAAAAAGGGAGATAAGCATGAACCTAACAATTATAGAGGGATAACACTAGTAAGCTGTCTTGGCAAACTATTCGTTAGCATATTAAACGAACGAGTCCATGAATGGTGTAACTCTTATTGTAAACTTTCTGACTCCCAATTTGGTTTTAAAAAGGGAAACAGCACTACCGATGCAATCTTTGCATTGTCAAACGTAATAGATCATATCTTAAATAATAATAAACGCCTTTACTGTGCATTCGTGGATTTTAAAAAGGCGTTCGATTCGGTCTATAGAAATGCCTTATGGTATAAATTATTACATCAGGGTCTAGATGGTAAACTTTTACGTATTTTCCGGTCTATGTATGACATAGTTAAATCATGCGTTAAATGTGGTAACAGTATCTCGAATTTCTTCGACATATCCGTGGGTCTTATGCAGGGACAAATAAGTTCACCTGTAATGTACGCCCTCTTTATAGAAGACATCGAGCTTTTCCTACAAGATGACATAAACTGTGGATTAAGTTTTTATGACATATGTTTAATTCTTCTGTTATTTGCAGATGACATGGCTATCATTGGCAATTCAGTGAACGATCTTCAAAATAGATTAAATAGTCTACATACTTACTGCACGAAATGGGGCTTACAAGTAAATACCGAGAAAACTAAAATTGTTGTATTCAGGAGAAGGGGTGGATTAAAACAAAATGAAAAGTGGTTTTACAATGGAGAAGAAATTGAAACAGTTAACAATTTTACGTATCTGGGAGTTGTTGTAAATTATACAGGCAGCTTTGAAATGAACAATCAATATCTGATAGGCAAAGCGTCAAAAGCAATGTACGTTCTCCTACGTAACATCAATAAATACCAAATTAAACCCTGTACTTCCTTAAATTTATTTGATGCTTTTGTAGGTTCAATTCTGAACTACGGTTGCCCCATTTGGGGCTTCACGAAATCCAAAGATTTTGGAAGATTGCATTTAAAGTTTTGTAAATCAATACTTGGAGTGAAAAATTGTTGTTCAAATGTTACTGTCTATGGTGAATTGGGTAGATTCCCTCTCTTTGTTAATAGATATGTACACATAGTTTAATATTGGTTGAAACTTCTATCAACTGATAATATCATATTGAAAAGTATCTATAAAGTATCAGTGGATGATTCAAGAAACGGCAAGAACAACTGGGTCACTAAATTGAAGAATCTACTTTGTACATACGGATTTGCAAATGCTTGGGAAAATCCTTCATTAATCACCAAAAATAATGCATTCATAACAATGTTTAAGCAACGTGTGAAAGATACTTTTATACAAAAGTGGTTCAGTGATATTGATAAAAGTAGTGTTCTGTCCACTCTTTATAAGTTTTTGAAAACAGAATTTGAATCAAGCCCTTATTTAAACAAAAATTTACCCAAATCCCTAAGAGTTCAACTATCTAGAATCCGAATATCTTCACATAGCTTAAGAATAGAAACCGGCCGTTACGGAAATAACAGAATCCCAAGATCCGAACGAATATGTCAATGTTGTGACTCAGGTCTTGTAGAAGATGAATTTCATTTTATTTTAGAATGTATAGCATTTTCGGAATTACGAGTTAAATATCTAAAACCTTTTTATTTCAAAAAACCAAGCACCTATAAATTAACATTATTATTAGATAATTCAAAAAGACAAATTCTTATAGGACTGTACAAGTTTATCAGATGTGCGCTTAAACTACGCAATAACATACTACACGTTTAATTGTCAAGTAGATATTTAGAATTTTTAATTATTTCCTAATGACATGTACACTTATCATGATTTGTTATCATGTACTAACACACTGGTTATATTTTGTACTATTTTCTGAAATTGAACGTTTGAATACAGTGTACATGTTTTGGAATTTACATCTTAACCCACTCTCCGTGAACTTTCTAAAATGTGTTTAGTGGGAAGAATTAAGAATCATAATTCTGATAAAGATAGAATCTTATAAAATTTATACATCTGTACAACTATATATGCATTGGAAAATCAAACGTACAAAGTCAGTTACTACTAACATCAATATTCTATATCTATATTTTGCTACCGAAAGTTACTTTATATTTGGAAATTGTTTTGTATATGACGAGATACATGTATTTGTATAAGTCAATAAAATCTATCTATCTATTTGAAACTTGATAAAAAGTATCCTTGGGTTAAAGGAGTACAACTCTGTGTATTAGAATTTCTTTTTGTCATAAACTTTTGTTGCTGTGGCAGCATAAAAGGGGAAACATTTCATATGATAAAAATAAGCTCTTTTTGTAAAGCTTTACACAGCCATGAGGTTTTAAATTTTGTATGTAAGTTTGCTAAGGGGTAGACTCAAAGCTGGTTACAATATTTTTTGTCCAGGGTCACATTAGATCTTGTCCCAGGTGTACCTACTTTACAAAAAAGAGAGGAAACTTTCTATAAAAATCATTTTAAATTATTCAAGTCAGCATTGTTTCATGAAAGCTAACAGCAAGAGTTATTTATAGATCTTTTGAAACATGAGAAAGCAAATAAGAAAAAGCACCGATTTCTCTGATGGCATTAAAATTTTGACAATCGTGCAAAAGTGGAAATATTGTTGTGATGCACAAGAAACAGATAATCCAGCTCCCATGTGACTATTAAGGGCTATTGATGGCTAAACAACATGTTAATCATATGACATCATCGGAATGTGTATAAATTGTGTATCAATAAAGGTTAAGCTATGGTCAGAAAAATAATTTGAGGAAATAATTGCACCCTGTTTTATCCCAATAGGGCCACGTTTTGAAATAAACAAGCACATTTTCAACTGTGTGACTGAAAAGATATAATGCTGTAACAGTCTTTTACTGAATCATAGGGGGCCTTCCATATCATGTTAGTTCATTAGGGGTGCTTAGAGCAAAAATAATTGGTTATGTATTGGTTACCCGGAAGGGCACCTTTTGATGCTTTACCGTACCGGTTCTAAGCGTCTTTTCAATTTCATAACATTTGGCTTGACATTAATTGCATGTCATAGTCTCACTAAAAATGGTGCATAGACAATGTGACCAAATAGTAAAGAAAACTTGCAATGTATATATGTATGCCTATCTTGGCTTCCATACATGTAATTTTGTAAATATAAGTAATATTTATGTTAATTCTATGTTTTTTCCAATGAGTTTTTTTGGACACGAATATTGCTGTAGGTTTGTACTGTATGCTACAATTGATTTTACTGAATATAAAAAATATTTTTAGGAGCGCAATCAAATTTTAACCGAATACAAGTTTTGGACCAAAACATCACCTTCATCAATAATATGTATTACATGACATTGTTACCGGTTTTGGATTTCTATATAATTTGGCTCAAAGTAAGAGGAAATTTGTAGCATGTTTTTCTGATGATATGGAATCTTGACAAAGACTCCAACATATTTAACTTTGGAATTCAATTTCACTCTTTTCCAAAATTTTGCTGAAAAATATGCATTTTTTCATGATTAATTCAATAAAAAACTTTCATAATAATTTCCTCAAATACCTTTTCTGGTATGAATGTAATGCCTTATGTGTCTCGGATCAAATTCAATTGACAGATCTTGAAAATACACAAAACTAAAGTTTTGCGACACATGAAAAGGGGGCCATGTTTCATGTCATAATGGGAATAAGTCAAGGTGGCTTTTTGGAATCCAGTTTGGATTATCTAAGAAACTAAATGCATTTTCATAGCTTGTATATGGTCCTTTATCACCATGCAGAATTAAAAGAAAATTCATGCGTGGGCAGATTTGAGACTCCCCCTTTTAAATTTTGATATTCTGAATTTTTAACCATAAACATTGGCCGTTAAACGAAAAACATTTACATTATGTTCGTAAAAATATAATTCTAGAATCTTCCCGTGACATATTTCGAATTGTCTGTTTTAACGTTACAAACATAAACGTTTCTACAATGTTTTAACTTACAAATATGTATTTCACATAGATTTATTTCATTTTGGGGAAAGTATAGAATATAATATTCTCTTTAGTTATCATTGTATCAACCGAAGTAACAATTCGTGACAGACATATTTAAATCTTATTATTCGAAAGCAATAAAATCTGCAAAGCGTATTAAGCGGATACATATTTTTAATGACAAAATCTGAGCAATCCTCTATTTAATATTAACCCTTCCCCCAAACATTTCGAACTTGTCCAATTTGAAAGCTGCTGAAAACAACAAAATGTGTGTTGGTGATTTGAGTACAATATTGCACAATAAAATTAAGGCAGGGAAGACAATTCTGGTTATCAGCTTTTTCTTTGTCTTTTATGCCTTTGCCTTACCTTATCTTCTCCGTTAAAGAAACCAACACCATGTTTTGTTTAGGAAATGATTAAATAAAAAAAAACTTTTCATTACATCCGGCTGTCACTGGCTACATGCTAGTCTCTACTTTGTACATATTTTACCATTAATCCTAATCTTTACCTAATCAATCCGTGTCTTTCACGTCCGAAACTGAAATTTAAATTTGGGCAAACGCTGAGGGGAAAATGCTGGCTATAAAAAAGGCATTTTTTCGCTTTTCCTTACAAAAAAAACACGTATCTACAGCTTGTTTAAAACTGTAGATACGAGACGTTTGTTGAAAAGCCGCGATTACTTTTTATTAAGTCCTCTCTCCGCTGATCCACTTCATTATGATCAATCGCTCTGGGTCTTCATTGGCAGATTTGAATTCAGACCAAACTTAACCCATTACCAGACGGCAAAATTTTGGACTTTTCCAATTTCAAACATGTTGCAGACGACAATTTCTAATTGATGAAATTTTAAAAATCTTTCCATTTGGGGTTAGAAAACATTGTGGCAAATGGAGAAATTGCTTGTCACAAGCAATTTCTTCATTTGCCACAATGTTTTCCTATGCCTTTTCTTGTGAGGGAGTCAAAAGGCGTCACTGGGTGGTAATGGGTTAAATTTAGTTATCTTAGAAAGGGTTACGTATCAGTCACACTTTTTCAAGCTTTTAGGAAAACCAGTGTTCTCCCAGCACAATAAGATGTAGTGGCCCGACTAAAATTTTGTTATGGGGCAGTTACACATGACAATCGGTGATAGATCGGTTGTTTGTTTTATCCAGGTAAGGACGGAACCGACCAAAACCGATATACAACCGACGTCTCCGATTGGCAGACGATTTGTCACTCACCACAAACTATTTGGAAAAGATGAGTTTCGTCGGTGAAAACTAACCGATCGAGATTTTTAAACTGTTTAAAATTCTCGATCGGTGAAAATTTCAAACGAATAAGCGATTGACAAGCTATTTATAACCGATATCACCGATCGATCAGTGATAAGCAACCGATTAACAAATATCTATTAGCGATGGGAAAAGATGAGATATTTTCCAGCCGAGTATCCATTCTTTATGAATACAATACATTTTATTGTAGAAAAAGGGTTTGAGTTTATTGGGGTTTTACGCCGTTTTCAACTACCAGGGTCATATCGCGGCGGCTGGAGCACCTACCCATGGATTCCTGTTGTTTCTCAAACCAGTACTACCACAACACCCTTACCGAGCCTCCAGCTGCTCGCCTGTAGAAAAAGGCCACCGGCCCAAAATACAACATTTTGTACAACAGTACAACAAACAGATACATTATAATCAACTGCCCCTTAACGACAATCAATCTTCTCTATCAGTTTCATTATATAAATTGCTGTAATTTTAACAGTTGTAGGATTAGTACTTCCCAATAAGCTGTTGAAAGCTGCTCGATCCCTACGACCATTATACCAACTATATAAATAATCAAGCCTCGTGTCTTTAAATTGTTCACACTCAAATAATGCATGCTATTCATCTTCTGTTTTAACAATGTCGCTTGATACGGAACAATGCATGCTAATTCAATCCTCTCTATTTAAACCAAAATTTCTTCCCAGTTCAATGTTTAATTTATGATTAGAACAACGGAACCGGGCTAATGCTTTTCTGTGCTTAAACGGTATGTCAAACATTAAATATTTTTCAGGCTCTAAAACAGATTTAAAATGCTTGCAGGTGTCACATCGTGTAGAATTGTTAATGTCGTTGTGCCAGTCTTGTCTCGCGCAGTCCGTTGTTTAAACATACGTAAAATTGATTTTCGTCCCCTACATCTTGTGCGATCCAAACGTATCCAAAGCCATACCTAAACAAAATATTTTTATCTTTGGTTGCCCATGTATATCCATTTGTTTCATCAAATGACTTAATCATTTTATAACAATTTAAAGCATTTCTATTGTTCGGCATACGCAGTAAATGACACCAAAATTTAATACATTTCATGTAATATAATAATAACATACATCGGAAGACGCCCACAATCGCCAAGAATCATACTACAATGTATTATTACTTGTAGAATTATTACCCATAAAATATCTGCAAAATTCTAATTGCGCCTTTTCCGTAGCTTCGCTGTAGATTGTATCCCATTTCAGCCCCGAAAGTTAGAATAGGAGCTACCATGCTGTCAAACAGTTTAAAAGCGTCAGAATGCGAAAAATAACCGAATGACTTTTGGGGCTGTCTTATACTTATAGAATGAAATGCTTTTCGCCCTTGTTCTGCGAGCTGAGTTTGTGCTGCAGTCCAAGATAACGAATATACAAATTTTAACTGAAAAATTATTACATGTCCTTTTGGTGTCTTAGATTTCAAAATGGCGCATTATGGGGATTCTTCCTCAGATAGTTTTGGAACGCACTGATGTCACACTCTCTGAGTTCGGCTATGATAGTGTTGTATTGCGCAAACTAAAGTCTTTTTTTTTGCGTTAGCCATTGCTTCGTCCACCATCTTCTTTGTCTCCTGTGGCGGCGACCATTTCCGCCTCGGGGGCCCAAGTGAATGCCATGTCCGAGGTTTAAGAAAGCTTGCTGTTGCAGCAATAGACCAAACTGCTGGATTGCCCTTCCAACATTCATTATATCATACACTGAACTAAAATTTATCGGTTTTCATCGCTTATGTATCATTTTAATGGAAAAACCGACGGCAGTCTGCTGAACAAAGATTTGTCAGCTATCCATCGCCGACATCACCGATCTTTGACCGGTGAACACATACGGATCACCGGTTGTATCCGATGGAAAGCGATAGACCTCTGGTCGAACACCGATCAATCACCGATCAATCACCGACTGCCCGATTGACAACCGTTGTAAAAGCGACGACAGCCGATGGTAAATTAAGCAAATAAGCGATCATCACCGACCAAGCTCCTACTGGCCAGCTATTTGTCGCCTACGGACAACCGATCTACTTTGTATTTTACCGATCAATTAGCCATTTATCGCCGATACCCTGTTACACATAAAGTCTAATATTCTGACACCGATGACAACCGATCACATGAGAGAAATAATTCACCGATTAAGGACCGATTTAAGCCTCATCGTATGTGTAACTGGGGTGTTACCTAGAGTACTTTTGAAGTATTTCATATTTAAAGCGGATAAAATATTATAAGTTTTATTACCATGATTGTTATAATTTTGGATACTAGTACAACATTCTTTGAGGAGAAATTGCTCAAGATGAGCATTTTGTTTTCTTTTCTTGGTGTTTTTTTTCTCACTAAATTCTTATATGGATAATACATGTATGCCTTTAAAGATTTACTGATACTTCTGAATACAGTTATCACTACAGCTTCAAATTATGATGCGGGGTACCCTAGAAACGAATGCTAATTTAAATGGTTGCCAGTTGTCGCTAGGCAGAGGAAATAAAATAGGGAACGATTTTGTCCAGTCATCGGTGCGTAATTTCAGACAAACAATAGTATTCAGCAGGTGTTGTTATAAAATTGCGTAACTATAAAGGCCGCACGATAATTTGATCATTTGTTTATTTACATTGACCTGTCCATTGTTATTGAAAACAGTTCACAGATTTAGATTTTAGAAAGTATTCGTTTGTACAAATGTCGCTTTGCAAGTCCGTGATAGCGCAGGGGAAAAACGTGGGGCTTCTACACGAACGGACCAAGTTCGATTCTACTACAAGACAGGCAAAATTTTATTTTTCAAAGATTTTCATTTATTTCTTTTTATTCCTTTGTTTGCATTTTAATTCATTGACAGACATCAATTACCGGTATGTAGATATTCCCAATTAAAAGGCGATACAAGAAACGCGCTTTTGAAATTTAAAAAGAAAATGAGGAATCTTTGAGTGCTCACTTTTTCATGCTTTTCTCTTGATGTTTTCTGCGTGAAATGCCAAAGTCAAATAGATCTATTTCTGGCAAAATTAAATGGCACATTTTCATAATCCAGATCTTTTTGTTTGCATATTATTCATTTTTCTCTAAACATTTGTTCATATGTTAAAATATAATGATTTGTGATTTTTGTTGGAAGACCGTTTACAATAAAACATAATTATGTCTATATTCGCATATTTTGTCCGTCGAGCATAATGAAAAATACAAAAAAACTTGGTGCAATCAAAAACGAAATAGAAATGAAAAACAAATAAAATCAGAGCCGATTGTGAGTTTCGAACCCATACAAAAAGAAAGCCTGAGGTATGAGTCTTCGTCTGTTACCATTAGACCACTTTGACTTTACAAAATATGTTACAAATAGTATTTTTATACCTAATCAACAATAAATAAATCAACCATATCGGATAATTTACCTGGATTCCCGTACTTGACATCGACTCACCCGGGTCAGTGTAAAAATTATCGTTTTCAGTTTATACGGCTCGTGTCAAGTCGTGGTTACGGGATTCTATAACAACAACGAATGTTTATCCATTTTTTTAGCATAAAATGATTGCCATTCCTTGATAATCCACTGCCATTTCCCTGACAAAATTTTAAACATCCCTGACATTAAATAAATTACATTTCATCCTTTTGCATAATTCCTCGATAATTCCCTTAGTTTTTGCATACATTTTCAAATAACCTGACTGTATCAAAGAGACAAAAAAAGTCCGACTTCATTATTTTTAGTATGTCTTGACACCAAGATTCGTTATTCTAATGCATACAAACGATAACATTTTTTCTTGCTGATAACCGAAAAGACGCCTTTAAAGTTGAGACAGAAATTACAAATTCCATATAGGCCTACATCTGAACTGCTGTTGGCGTATTTACTTTAGCTGGAAATATCACTTATTATCCTACAATTCCCTGTGTTGGAAATAAATTTTAATTTCCCTGACTTTACCCTGACGCGTGAAACTCTAGAAATTTTACATAGTACCTGAATATGAGCAGGGATATGAAAAGGATTCTATCCGTTAGTGATACCGATCTATGGTCCAACCACGATAATCTGATACATGTTTATTGAGTTTACCTACTACATGTACATGAATATAAACAACACAATATCGCATTCTAAGCTACTGTAATTCTGCATGTTATGGTTAGAATCCTGAAGATGTCCGACACCTGCTTGATTACCAGAATTACATGATGTACATTAAGATTATGACCAAATGTTCCCTTAATTCACACCGTTCATCCAGATACAAAATACACGGATTGGTCTTCCAAACGCGGATGTAAACAATTTTATTTTGATCGGAGTGAGTATTTATTATCTTTAATTACAACGAATATCGGCTGAGTTGATTTTTGTGTTACATACGATGAAAACGTACATAACTTTGCCAATGTTTACCTAAAACCATGTCTCATAAAATCTGTTAGTAAAGGAAATATATGCTACTGAATCTGACTTTGATGCACGAAAAGAGAAAAATCTTGGTAAGAATGTCTGTAAATTATTATTAAAGCACATAATTATTGTCAAATTGATGTTTCACGGAGAATCGGGGATCGCTTCAAGTGTTTTCTTTACAGGAACCCATAAAAAAGTACAGAAAAAGAACAAGAACTATTTGAAATTGGGTACTGTCAGTTGCTATGGTGCAACATACCACGGTGCAAATTCTCCAGCAGGTAAAACAAACTCGGACCCATCGATACAACCGACACGGATATTAAAAACAAATTCCGGTCTTTTTTTTTTAAGGAAAATTGGCTGCATCCTGTTAAAACCAATTTTATATCGTCTAGAGTCAATAGATGTTTGGTTTAAGACCAATTATGGCTTATTTTGGCTTACTAAAACTAAAAGGCTTGTGGATGAGCACTTTCGACGGTAAAGACATTAGTAAACCATGTTTACATGTTTTATAACGAGATAGGCGAATATCAGCTGCATATTAACAGATAAATTATCCGTGTCTTTGTTTTCAATCTTTAAATTCTAGGATTAAAACCCTCATTATCATCTTGTTTCATTGCAGTTTGATAGTGAGCTCAAAACGGTTTTCATCTTCGATATTCAAACACCAACTCTATTACGCATGTCTGTCAATTATTACATGTAAACATACGGTATATGGGTGCATTTCTTTCATGAAGATATTGCCAAGAATATTGATCATGATTGTCTCTCTTACTCTTTAGTGTGGGTTGAAGCGAAAGTCTTTATGAAAGGCCCTCTACGACAGCATGTAAAACAAACTACATAGGCGTAGGAAGAGGGGGCCAGGGGGGGCATGGCCCCCCTAATAATTTAGAAAAGGGGTCTGCCCCCCCTATGGCCCCATAATACACCCATATTTCCATTTACATGAATGTTTGCCCCCCCTCCCATATTATAAACCTTCCTACGCCACTGAACTATGAATGGAAATGAACATAAATTGCGTAGATTCAAGAACTAGTTATCATGCCTCTGGAAGACTTTGGTTGTGAAAATAAGGACTTACATTGATTGTTGATCCTGCACGCAAAAATAACAAAAACTAATACAGTGCTGTCCGGCAAGTCTGCGCACTTGAGAAACAAGATCGAATTCGCCCTTGAAAATATGATTTTAAGCTCACCAATGACAAGCATAAATCAAATTAGTATCTGTTTAAACATGTCAATCTAAAATTTCTGCAAAATTCCCCCAAGCAAGCAAGCGTTAAATCCAAAAAAATATTTCGAAAGTGCTTCGTAAACAATTATGATAAGCATTTAATTAATCGTGGACGGTGACTGATCATTTAGGTTAAACTTCATATTTAAAGTTTCTGATCAAGTAAATCTTTCTTCTTCTTTTTTATTCAATTTTACGTCCCTTTTAAGATTATTTCAACCCGAATGTGACGGGACAGTCAGTAGGTGGTGCAAAAGCAGGAGAACCCCAAGCAAAATCACCTGGTACACCCGCAAGCAGAACTTGGCTTCTCTCATATGTGCCTCGTATAGGTCTCAAACACACACGAGACAGCGGTAACATGATCAAGTGATTGAGGCCGGTAATGAAATATCATCGCTCTGAACTACTTCTTTAGGAAGGCTTTTGTCTCTGGAATAAATAGAACAAAGATCATTCGAAACCACAGTTTGGTACATAAGATAAAATTCTTAAGCGTGTGATGCAAAGTAAATAACCGACTATAAAAGTCAACGGGATGCGGTTATAGCACGTTTACTTTATAAAAATCAAGCATTTGTCATTGTATTCTAATTAGAAACGCCATTTTAAGTGTTTTGCACTATTAAACCCGATTTTCGCATCCGAGTTTGTTTTACCCAAATTATGTGGATCATCCGTGGTGTGTGGTATCAGCATCCGTGGTAAGTTGTACCTTGAAGCAAACTAGGCTAATTTTTAAACATGGCTTTAGACACCCAAAATTTATTTTTCCAGTTTGATGAATGGTATAGATTTGTTCCCTAGATGTCGAAAACTTATTTTGAAGAGATATTTGCTCGAAACCAGTTAAATAATTTCTGTAAATATAAAACAAAACGGGAAGTGGGCGAGAAAACAGTGATTTGCGATTTAAAATCGCTTGTATCTATAGTTTACTCAAACCTTTTGTTATGAAACTACAGCACCCTCAAGATAAACCATTTTGCATCAGCTCTGCACAAACACTTTTTATATTGCGGCAATAAAAAGGCTATATGTTGATGTTTTCTTACCTTGTGTATTCCCACGCTGTTGATTTTCAAATCCGCGTTTGGAAGACCAATCCGTGTATTTTGTATCTGGATGAACGGTGTGTAATTGCACAGGCAAAATTTCTAAATACATGTAGATCTATGTGCCATATCTTAGCTGGACTGGGTACTTATAACACAGGATCGCAGGTTCAATTCATCACCGCCCTGTCTTTCGGGTGAGACTTTAAACCGAAGTCACGTCTCCATATGACCTTAGCTGTTGAGTTGGAAGTAAACCTCCATCCAAATCCAATCCGATTGTGACTGGACTTTATTTGTGACTTATTCATATCCCGCTGAATTCTGTCTTTTGGAAAACGCCGAGCCCGGATAGCTCAGTCGGTTACGTCGGAGTCTGTCAATCCAGGGTTCGAACCCCGGCTCGGTCAGTATCCATTCTGACATTTGACAAAATTCATTTGTCTCTCACCAATGGGTGTGAATCATCTAAGTGAGAGAGCAGCTGAAGGCTCGGTTTATATATTGTGGTTGTATTGGTGCGAGAAATAACAGGAACCCACGATTAGGTGCTCCAGCTGCCGCGATATGACCATAGAAGTTGAAAACGGCGTAAAACCCCAATAAAATCAGTCTTTTGGAAAACAGGAATTTTCCCCGCAGAGTGATCGTTCGTTACTCTCACATTTCATCCCTGCAACAGACTGACTCGACTGGAGACCATAAATCGTGGTCAAATGAAGGATAACGTCGTTCATTACTGTTTAACTGTCTCATTTCTTGTATAATACATCAGGGAAAGAAAATATACTGACGTCCAAAAGAAACGCCTCAGTCCTATCAAATGTCAGATTTTTCAGAATAAATGATTTGCACTTACACAAACTTATTTCCATCTGTAAATTTGATTATCTGTGGTTGAAAAATGATAATAAAAATGTCAAATTGTTCCAGTTTAGAAAAAAACAGCACATTTAAACAGGGTGGTACCAGGGTTTTCATTTAACTAGAAGACCTGAAGGTCTTGAATCGCTCCACAGGCCTGAATTTCATGTAATATTAAATCCAAGTTTTGATTAGATTGTTCAATGCTTGTGTTTCATAGAGAACTAGAAAACTAGATTTTTCAAAATATGTGATTCTTGAAGCAAAGAAAGTAAAACTATATGTTTGCCATTTAAGAAAGGGTAAAAGAAAATTGGAGAACATTCCAGCTTAGAATGATACTAGCAATTAAAAGTTTCCTTCTTCTAAACAGATCTAAATTAACAGATCATTGATTACTCCAAAATATTTCATATTTCTAAAAATTATTTTTGAGTTTAAAATAGATTTTGAGCTAAAACAGATTTGGGGAATACCCTATTCCAAAATTAATGCAAATGGCATCAATCCTGAATTTCTTGTAAAATCAATTAAGTCCAAGTTTTGACTAGATTTTTCAATACTTGTTGCTCTAAATAAATAAAAATAAATAGTAAAAAGAAGGCTGAAAATACATTCATATAAGATCTTTTAATTACCAAGCTTTGTCTTTGTTAGAGCGAGTTTGGCTGTAAGAGTGTAAACAAAGTCACAATTAGCAATTTTGTCAAATTGAAAGGCATATAACTGAGGATTTTATATTCCTATCTAGCTAAGAATCACACTTTAGCTAGATCTTAACTTCACCTACACCTTTTTAAAGTTTTTACCTAATTGTTCAATATTTGTGGATGTAAAGAGTGTAAAATCAAAGTCGAAAACAGCATTTTTTTCAAATTCATTGGCATATAAATCATGACTTAAGATTTCGGTGAAGCTGAAAATTATACGCATGCAAGATCTTATGACCAGTAAGATAAAATGAAAGTTTGGTGTTGATTGGTGGATATTTATGGTTGTTTAAGTAAAAATAAGGTCAAAAATGGTAATTTTGCCAATTTCAAGGGCACATAACTCAAGACGTAATATTCAGATCAAGCTGACAATTGCACTAAAGCAAGATCTTATCAGCAACAACATTCTGACCAAGTTTTGTCTTGATTGATCAATAGTTGTAGTGGCTAGAGTGAAAACAAAATCAAAACAGCCATTTTTAATTCAAGGGCAGATAACTCCAGACTTTCTGGTTCAATCAGATGTGATTGAAGGAATCTGATAGAGGACCACCTAAGGATCATTCCTATGAAGTTTGATTGAAATCCATCCAGTAGTTTCTGAGGAAAGGATTTTCAAAGAAAAAGTTGACGGCCGGACGGACGCACGCACGCACGACGGACACAGCGCCATGACAATAACCCGGTGGCCTGAAGCCCAGTGGAGCTAAAAATCAGTAGCGCGTGGTTCACACTATACTTTCGACAACAACAGATACCGTAAAACGTCTTATTTGGTGACCATATTAAGTGACTACTAAATGTGACGCCGATTTCAACGTCTCAAGCCTGAAACGAATATACTTTATTCTTTATTTCTTAACATATAACTACAATGTTATAGCAACATACAATACAAACATTTAACAATGAACAGTGTTTATCAGAAGAGCACACGATGTTGATGTGCAATACAGAGTTTATGAATAGTAATACTATAGAAATTCCAATTTTCAAGAATATATGCGGGGGGAAAATTTCTCTAATTAAAGCCAGTGCATTTTGAAAAAAATGAGAAGTCCGGGATGGTTATTTCGGACAAAGGTCGGACCATGTATAGACAAAGTCCGTAGCTCTGTCCGATTCAACCAAATCATATTCATACAAGTTTTGGCAAAATTTAAATATTATTAATATTTCATTAACAATTCAAATTCGCAACTGTACGTCACCGCTTGCAATACAAGTGTGTTTTACAACGTTTATACATAAGATTTTATAATTAACTGTATACTAAAATATCTAGTTTGACAAAGAAAACAATGAGTGAAGAGGTGAAATTGCTAATCTTAGTATTTTTAGTAGTCTCTTGCATATGACGTCAATGTAAGAAAGCTTCTTGTATAACAGGCGTTACACGAGGTCTATCTGACTTTGGCTTATTGGCAAATGTTTCTGTTAATCTAATTGTCGACAAAGGTGCATAATCGTGCAATGCAATACGTCAAAACGCCCGGTGGCTCATTTTTGAGTTTCCTGTATTTGAAAAAGGCTAATTTACGAGCTCTATTTTCCGAACAGTGTATCTGTTTCAAACGTTACGTGCAACAACAACAACAGTTACCATAAAACACTTACATTTATTTGACCACCACTAACCGACTACTCGACACAACGTCTATCCCAACGTCACAAAAATAAAACGTACATGACGTTTACGTGAGAATTATCTTATTTTACAAGCTTTACACGAGGTCAAGATGAGCGTGGCCGATCGGTAAACGTTTGTGGTTCTCAAACTCATCGATCAAGGCACCCAATCGAGTAACAAAATTACGTTTAACTGTCTTGCGGCTTGATTGTGCATTCCCCGCATTCAAAAATGGCCATTTTACGAGCTCCCTTTTCAGAATTTAGCCTTGATATCCTTACACACGGATGTTTCATATAAAAATCTTTAAATTTGTGATTGCCTATCCACTAACACATGTTACCGTGTAAAAAGTGACCAATTTCATCACGTGGTATACATACACGAAGCGCACGTAGAAAACGTGACCAGTCACCGGAAATGGACATCTTGGTGAATTGAAACGGCTTACGCATGTTTTTTATTTGCTGTAATTGTCGGTCAAAATGATTTTATACAGTATACATTTGACTAATAATGTAATAGGCATAAAAAAAATATCGACACATTTCATTGGAGCGTTTCTTTTGTACGTCAGTTTATTATTCTGTTGGCAGCAGAAGTGCTCTCAAGTTTAAGTATTGATCTAATTAAAATGGGACTATTTTTTCCAAAAGTCCTTGTACTCTGTCGTTATTTTTCCTAATCTATCGCAGCCCTGTACAGAGGCAAAATAAATGAGCCCCTGTGAAAGAGTGGTAAACAGGATACATGTACTTCACATATATATGAGCCAGGATCTGGAAAATGGTCCTTTATAGCATTTGAGACATTCATGTTTCAAGGCCACTATCTGTCCAAGTGTAGTCTGGCAAGGGTCAATTCTACTCATCTAGTGTTGCTACAGGCCATGAAGAAACTCGTATTGGAGAACAACATGGTTCTTGATCAGACTGCGTGTATACGAAGGCTGATCTGGAACCAAGTTGGACACCAAAGCCTTGAGGGACCTTTTCAAGATCCTGGCTCATATAGAAAACCTCAGATACATATCTTTGACATGCATTTTATTAAAGTATTTTCTAACTAAAACAACATTTTTTTCGATTCGCACAAACTATATTGGATAGTCATTAAAACACACATTTTAAAAGAAATAAATATCGTGTTAAAACTATAGATCTATATCTTTAAAATCTTTGAGATAGTATCTTCAAGTAAGAATGTCTTTTTTTCTTAATTGATTTTTTTATGTTTAAACTAAATAATAAAAGAATAATAATTATGGCTTACCCCTTTCCAAAACGGAAAAAAATAAGAATAATTTCAGTTAGAAACCTGCTACATATATACTACTAAAATGGTGAATAAATTTGTTTCGAAATAATGCAGTTATACAAATTTATTTCTTCGAGACTAGCTTTTACTTCGACTAGGTCACGCTGGAGATTGTGCATCATTGGATGGTTAACGACTACGGACAAAATAATCTCGATTCTGGTCAAATATTTTGCAATAAATTTATTTCAGAGTTAATTTTCAAAATGTTTGTAGCATATATCTCGTCTTCCTAAGCCCTTTTATCAGATATATGAATGACATGCGGAATCTTGGTACTCTTTCCAAAAATTTATCCCAAGCGACCAGAAAACGAAATGATAACGACTACGGACAAAGCCTCCCTTCAGCTAAGAAATAGTGCAATACCGGTAACTTTCTTATTTATGAGTCAATTTACATGCGGTTTGTTGCATGTTTCCGAAAAATTGATCCCAACAAACCAGAATACGGTCTGAATTTTGTCGTTGTTCTGGACAGTGTGGATCATTTTTTGCAAAAAGCACAAGAATCTTTTAGGTAAGTCATACATCAGAGGAAAGAGCTCAGTTAGGCGGGGTACATACATCAAAATTGAAAAAGAAATAAGAAAATTATTGAAAGATGTCTTACCTGAAGCGAGGCAGATATGTCCGTAGATTTACCAAACCCATCGTGCACAATCTCCAACGTGTAGGTAGAGATTCTACTTAACCCTTTGTCGAGATAACGAGTGTAAAAACCCTTTCCCAAACAATACCTGGTTTTGACGTCCCTAATAGATTTTGCTTGAGAAAACATTGAGACAAAAGAAGAAACTGCTGATCACCAGAAGTTTCTCCTTTTTCCTAAATATTTTCTATACTATGTTGTACTCAAATCATATCTTTATCATCATTCATTTTGTCATCTGCAGTAGCTTTCAAATAGGACAACCCTAAAATTTTGCTGTTTGGGAAAGGGTTAATCCTTTGTCGAGATAACGAGTGTAAAATTACATATAGTTTACGTTTTCTGTTTTTTTTTTTTCTAAATCATACATTGAAGCAAAAATATTAAGAGAAAATGATGGTTATTTGTATTTTCTTTTCTCTCAATGATTTCCCAAGCCTTTTAATTTGGTCAAATGAAAACCCTGTCCCGGCTTCTCGAAAAAAAACTTAAGTACGTTCTCAGACTCAAATCTGAGCACCGTGCTCAAATCGCACGAAATCCACGTGAACTTCAATCGACTACCCTTCAACGTTGGAGAGTATTCCTTTGAAGTTGAGCATGTACTCATGAGTATATACTTAACGTTTTTAGAGAAACCGGGGCCGGACTAGTCTGCCTTTCAAGAGCCATTCACAATCGTTAAATTTGCACCTATATTTTGTATCATGCAAACATCTGCCAGCCCAACCCATAACTACAGAAATAATGTTCATTGCGGAGCGACACACTAAGAAAATAAGAAAAAAAGTGAAGTTTGTCATCTGCAATATAATGAAACTAAAAGAGCAATCAAAACTTCAATTTTATTAATGATAAATACTTTATTGTAAATTTTACATGATTTTTACCCATGTTACAATAACCGTTTAATATATCTCTGAGACGGGATAGGTTGATTAGGTTGATATCGGTAACCATATGCCAACATCACATTCCTGCTGGATTCATTGTACATAAGCCAGAAAGGACCTCTACGGATAAGGCGATAATTCTCCCTAAAAGGCTCAGCTCGATGGGTCAATTCTCAAAACTAACAAATTGAGAAACAAAATTAAGCTTTATGGTTAGGTAGACAAACAAAGGAAATAAACACCGATTTTTATGTCATTTTAAAAGTTCTATAGGTGCAGATAACTCTTGATTTTAGTACCCACCTAAATGGTTTCGTTTTCTTACACTACCGGTATTCAAAGAGGTAAAATGAAGATTCTTTTATTTTTATTTGCAATTTATTTTCTACAGATACAGGGATAAATGGTGTTGACATCATATGGCAGCTTTGGTTTTGTCCGTATTGCGCACGCGCACCATTGAAACAACTTTAAACGCACACTTTCCCGCCAAAAACCGAGGCATACCTACCTTCCCAAGGCTGGCTAACATCGTTCCCCCCTTGACCCAGCTTCCCATTGACATATATTGTGTAACTGGATCATAGGCTTCCTTGGTAAAAAGGATTTGCTGGGTCACGGGGGGGGGGGGACGTACTTTTATACTAAAAATAGTACTCATATACCATATGCCATAATTTTGGCGGGAAGATTTCGCCTTTAAACTCGTTTCAATGATGCGCATTAAGGACAAATCGAAAAATGGTTAATGATTTCAACACCAATTGTCCTTACATTTACAGAAATTTTTTTGCTTATAAAACTAAAGAAAACTTAAATCTGGTTTAATGAATAACGGTGGGGTAAGAAAATGTAATTTTGGGGGTAGGTACAGAAACCAAGAGTTATCTGTACCTGTCGAATCGTTTTGATCGTACAAAATCAGTTTTCATATGATTTAGATACATATCTAACAATACAGTTCGAAATAATAATCAATTTGCAAGTTTTGAAAAATGACTTTCCCATTTGAGCCTTTTAGGGAGATTTCTCGCCTTATCCGTAGAGGTCCTTTGATATTTATACAAAGAATTGGACATTTTAAAAATCCCTTTTCCAAACGTCAAACTTTTAGAGTGGTCCAATTTAAGAATTGACGTCAGTGACAAAATGGAGGCTGATAAAGATAAGATTTTGGTACAGTACAAAAGAAAATAATGACACAAAAGGAGAAAATACAGGTTGTCAGCATTTCTGTTTCTTGGGTTTTCCCAAGTCAGTTCTGTTTGGACCTTAAAAACCAGGCTCCGGTTTCTCGAAACAAGAGGGCCATTGGCCCTGAAGCGCTCACCTGATATAATATAACTTTTTGTATACCAATTTTCAGGTTGATTGGACAAAAAATGTGACCTCTAGGGTGCACTCAAGGTTTAACTAAGATTTGACCTCGTGACCTAGAATTGATCAAGACAATCATTCTGATCATTTTTCAGGTTGATTGCCCAATGATTGGGCAAAAATGTGGCCTCTAGAGTGCACACAAGGTTTTATAAAGATTTTACCTCATGACCTAGTTTATGACCCCAGATGACCCAATTTTGATCTTGTCCGAGAATTGATTAAGACAATCATTCTGATCAATTTTCAGGTTGATTGGGCAAAAAATGTGGCCTCTAGAGTGCACACAAGGTTTTTCTAAGATTTGACCCTGTGACCTAGTTTTTGACCCAGATGACCAAATTTCAAAGTTGTCCGAGATTTCAACAAAACAATCATTCTGAGCAAATTCCAGGTTGATTGGGCAAAAAATGTGGCCTCTAGAGTGCACACAAGGTTTTTCTAAGATTTGACCCCGTGACCTAGTTTTTGACCCCAGATAACCCAATTTCGAACTTGTCTGAGATTTTATCAAGACCATTATTCTGATCAATTTTCATGTTGATTGGGCAAAAAATGTGGCCTCTAGAGTGCACATAAGGTTTTTCTAAGATTTGAACCCGTGACCTAGTTTTTAACCCCAGATGACCCAATTTCAAACATGTTCGAAATTTTATCAAGACAATCATTCTGAGCAAATTTCAGGTTGATTGGTCAAAAAAATTGGCCTCTAGAGTGCACACAAGGTTTTTCTAAGATTTGACCCCGTGACCTAGTTTTTGACCCCAGATGACCCAATTTCGAACTTGTCCAAGATTTTATCAAGACAATCATTCTGAGCAAATTTCAGGTTGATTGGGCAAAAAATGTGGCCTCTAGAGTGCACACAAGGTTTTTCTAAGATTTGACCCTGTGACCTAGTTTTTGACCCAGATGACCCATTTCAAAGTTGTCCGAGATTTCAACAAAACAATCATTCTGAGCAAATTCCAGGTTGATTGGGCAAAAAATGTGGCCTCTAGAGTGCACACAAGGTTTTTCTAAGATTTGACCCCGTGACCTAGTTTTTGACCCCAGATAACCCAATTTCAAACTTGTCTGAGATTTTATCAAGACCATTATTCTGATCAATTTTCATGTTGATTGGGCAAAAAATGTGGCCTCTAGAGTGCACATAAGGTTTTTCTAAGATTTGACCCCGTGACCTAGTTTTTAACCCCAGATGACCCAATTTCAAACTTGTTCGAAATTTTATCAAGACAATCATTCTGAGCAAATTTCAGGTTGATTGGTCGAAAAATGTGGCCTCTAGAGTGCACACAAGGTTTTTCTAAGATTTGACCCCGTGACCTAGTTTTTGACCCCAGATGACCCAATTTCAAACTTGTCCAAGATTTTATCAAGACAATCATTCTGAGCAAATTTCAGGTTGATTGGTCAAAAAATGTGGCCTCTAGAGTGCACACAAGGTTTTTCTAAGATTTGACCCTGTGACCTAGTTTTTGACCCCAGATAACCCAATTTCAAACTTGTCCGAGATTTTATCAAGACAATCATTCTGAGCAAATTTCAGATTGATTGGGCAAAAAATGTGGCCTCTAGAGTGCACACAAGCCAAAGGTTGACGCACGACGGACGACGCACGACGGACGACGGACACAGCGGTATCACAATACCTCACCATGAGCACTATCGTGCTCAGGTGAGCTAAAAAACTTAAGTACATGCTCAACTTCAATGCAATACTCTCCAATGTTAAAGAGAATTCGATTGAAGTCCGCGTGGGTTATGTGTGATTTGAGTATGGTGCTCAGATTTGAGTCTGGGAACGTACTTAAGTTTTTTCCAGAAACCGGGGCCAGGTCTTGTTTGAGAAAGGGTTACAAGACTTTGCTTTTCCAGATGTAATCTTTGGAAAGAAGTTATATCTCTATACAACAGGGCAGCAAAGATCTGTTAACCATTATCCTGCTGATTTTCAATTCTGTTTCAAGCAAACTACCAATCTAAGAGACATTTCAACAAGATTAGCTCAAGTTTTGCTAAAATAATGGAGTCGAAATCAGGCAGTGTAGGCAAAGATCAGACTGCAATGCCATGTCTGTTCAGGCTGATCTTAGTCTACACTGCCTGACAAATCTGTTGTCACAACAGTCAATTGATGTGAACAGCATAAGAAGGATTAAGATACAGGTTAATCCAAAACAATGAAGACATAGAGAATAAACTTCAAAAGAAATCCGGTTATTCACATTTTATTATGCCATTACATAAAGACATTCAAATTACAAACAAGATGTAACAAATGTCCCCTAAATGGCCAAAGGGCAGATCTAGAGAGGGGGGGGTCACTGGCAATGGCCGAAAAATTAGATTTTGACCATATAACTTTAGTGCAATGTTACATATTGCTTTTCAATTAAAACCTCGTAACTGCGGCTCAAAACAAGCTGCAGTTACAAGGTTTTCGTTGAAAAGCAACTATATTTATCACATTTTAAGCCATCATTTGGGCTTGGACCCCCTTGGAAAAAAAAAAACCTGGATCCGCCCTTGTGGGCAATGTTAAGTGTTTGGACAGAAAAATGGATGTTCCAACATTTCAGAATTAAGTGTTTTTTTCTTTGATCTTTATCTTGAAAATTTTCACATGAAATGGCACAGTTAAAGTGGTTTTGCTCTATAATTCATACAAACTAAGGAAAGATTGGGCCACATAAATACATGTACCACAAGTTTGGCCCGGACAGACGAACATGAGTAAAACAATATGCCCCAAATCTTTTGATAGGGGGGGGCATAAAAAATGTGTCAATAAAACAGTAGCACTTCTTTGCATAAAATACACTATTAAACAAGTATACAAAACAATTACAACAATATTAATCAGTTTAAAGGTGATCCAAAATCTACTATGTCTCTGACTAACCCTTTCCAAAACGACAAAATTTTAGGCCGAAAGGAGTTACAGACGACAAAATACATCATATCAAATGGAGAAAATATGTATGTTATAGCTCAGAAAATATTGAGGCAAAAGGAGAAAGTGCTGATTATCAGCACCTTCTTCTTTTGTCTAAATGTTTTCCCAAACCCTTTCTCTTGGGGACGTCAAAACCTGGTCTTGTTTGGGAAAGGGTTAAAGTATAAACTAAGATCACCAAGTACAGTCAACACTTGTTATCTTGACATCAGATGAGTCATATTTTTCATAATTACCTCAATACCTAGAAGTGAATGGCTGGCCTGATCCTCACCAATGGATATGTGACCGTCGCGCTAAAAGGGACCTTATCAGGTGTGTGAAAAATATCGACCTAGTCAGTCTGCGAGTCCGCGCAGCCAGACTAGGGCCGACACTTTTCACGTTTATGTAGTTTTCTAAATCCGGAAGGTTTCCCCTGTCTTACTATATGTTCATTTTTCGCATAGGGGATCTGATTGACTAGACTGGCTCCAGTCTGACCGATCTGATTTTTTATAAAATATATGCAAATAATGTACATCTAATTTACCACACTCATACTCTCTGTAAATGTTGATCGTGAGATTATAACGAGAAGGGCAGTAATTTGAGTAAATGATTTTTTCCAGCAGGAGTGAAGTACCTTTGTAAATTTATTTATTGGCCTATTATATTCATTCTCACGGCCTAGGAGCCAGGCTACTGATTGACATATGATGAGTCTGACAAGTTTGTCAAATTTTGGATTTTTGGAATCCTGATAAGGTCCCTTTTAGCGTGACGGGTCACATATCAAAAGATTTAAACGAACCAATTTCATTATATAAATTGCTATTGAAATTTGGTAGGAAAAGGATACAAATTAAGGGTTTCGAGCATGTTCTCCCTTTTTCCGACTATACATTGTATTTCGATGTGCTTTGACAGGTGGCCCATGTGACTTTGACACAACAAGTGTTGACCGTATATGTATTTGGGTAAAACGCTGCATGAAATAGACTTTTTAATAGAAACAAAACTTGTTCAAATTTTAAAAATGTGATAAAATAACAAAGTTTATGTAACATAATTCAGTGCCACTGATTTGCTGTAAGAAATAGTTTAACCTTTAATTTTTAGCCTTTTGACTCCCTCACAAGAAAAGACTTCAGAAAACATTGTGGAAAATGTAGAAATTGCTTGTGACAAGCAATTTCTTCATTTCCACAATATTTTCTTACCAAAAAAAGGAAATATTTCTAACATTTCAGCAACTTGAAATTGTCCTCTGCAACACCTTTCACATTGGAAGAGTCCAAAATTTTGCTATTTGGAAATGGGTAAAGTTAAAGTTTTAAATGCATACCATACGGCACTTATGCTCAAGTACTTACATATTTATTACCAAATACAATGCCGTAATAATTTATAGATTTTAATTCAATTATAAGAGACTATATCATGGAATTACCGGAATATAAGGATCAACTGTATAACCTACATGTATGGCGCTCTACCTGCGAGTCAATTAAGTCACCAATCAAACAAGTGACTTAGTGTTATTCATATACTTTTTTCTTTGAAAAAATAAATAGGTCCATTATCAATTTTCAGGCAATGGCAAAATTATGGCACTTACAGCAACAAGGGAGAAACAATGGCTAAATCTTGTTAAACCCTTACCCAAACAAGGCGTGGTTTTGACATGATTAAGAAAATATTTGAAAGCATGGAGAGAAAATAAGAAAATTTTGAAACCAGCATTTTCTCCTTTTTCCTACATAATTTCTATATAATGAATTATAAATTTCCCAATATTGGAAACAATGATTTTATCATATGTAATGGCTTTCATATTGTAATTTTAATTTTTGGCTTTTTGGGAAGGGTTTAAAGGTTAAAGAAATCAATCAATCAATAATAGGTTCAAATACAGCACACAAATAAATCATCATTAACAAATCTGTTATAAAGTAATTTTTGTTCAATAGTAAACTTTGTGTTTCATCGAAACATTTCAGTGGTATTTCAACCCAATTTCCAAAGAAGGTTACGCTTGATTTTGGCATTACTAGGACAATATACCAAGAAGGTTTCAAAAACTGAAAAAGAGATATGAAGAAAATTCTGATTTCCTCCTTTACCTCAATGTTTTATATGATTCAACATCCAATTCTGCATTTGAAGTACCATTATATTTTCTTGAAAGAAAGTCAACTGAATATATGAGCCAGGATCTGGAAAAACGTCCATTATAGCATTTTCAAAAATTGAGTTTGAAGATCAGCCTGTTGTCAAATGCAGTCCAATATGCATCCATGCTGCTCTCTTTAAGCTACTACAGGTCACGAAGAAGCTACTAGAGAACAACATGGATCGTAATCAGACTGTGCGTATGCACAGGCTGATCTGGATCAATGTTGGGCTCAAAAGCCTTAAGGGAACTTTTTCCAGATCCTGACTCAATATTATTCTTTGAAAACATCATAATTTTTGTCAATTCGAAAGGTAGCGGTTAAAACTGCCCTCTGAAATCTTTTATACTCATATGTTGTTTGGGGGTTATTTTTCCAGATATTTACAAGTCTTTACACACCTTACCCATGTTTACCCTTTCCCGGACAAACCATGGTTTTCATGTCCCTGATTACACAAGATTTGAAAAGCATTGAGAGGAGAGAAGAAAATGCTACAAATCCAGCATTTCATCCTTTCTCCAAATACTATCCACAATATACATAAACATTTTCATTACTTAGAAACAGCAAATCTGTTTTTGCTTAAACTAAAAAATCAGGCTAGTCTAAAAAATTGTCATAAAGGAAGGGGTAAATTCTCGACAGTTCTATAAGGGTAAGTTGAAAACAATAAAGACATACAATATACTCTAAGCTTATTTTTCATTTCTAAACTTGAGATTTACTTTTAACTATCTTTAAGTAACCAATCCCTAGTAAATATGAAGAGTTTGAATCAACTTCACTCTTTAGATATAGGTAAAAACACGAAGATCGAGGCTACGACCCAGGCAAGCGCAAAGGCAAACCATCCAGACTTGTACAGAAACTGTAGTCCAAATCCAAGAGCCCAATCCCAAGCCTGAAAGATAAACAAAATTATCGATTAAAGGGAGGCAATCCAAAGATATTTGAAGTAGCAATTCCCTAAATGTTCTTACTAATTTCTTTTTCATTTTCAACCCATTTCAACTCAAGATGGTGCAATCTTAGACTTATTCAAATGAAAAAGTTGTTACAGACAACAACTTGAAGTGAACGTAATTCAAAATCTTTTGATCTTTTTAAGTAGAAAACATAGCGAAATATGAAGAAATTGCTTGGAACAAGCAATTCCTTCATTTTCCACAATGTTTTTCAAGGCCTTTATCTTTTTGGGCACCAAAATGTGTAGCCATGACCTAAATAACTGAAACCCAAGAACCTGATTGTATGCCTGAAAGATAGACAAAATTATAGGTAAAGGGGAACAATCCAAAACAATAATAAGGTACCAATTGTCTGTATATGGCAGATGATCTTTTATTTTTAATTCTTTTTTTTCATTTAATTTTTTTAACTCATTACAAGACAATTCAATTTAAGACTAATTTAAATCCAAAATGTCACTTATTCAAATCCAAAATGTTAAAGACCTAAATTTGAAGTGAATGAAATTCAAACTAGAACTGTCACATAGCGGACAAATACCTCCACTAGTGCCTTTTCACTAAAAAATGCTATAGGTCAACCGGTTCTTAGTTGTAGCATGGAAACGGATTTTAAACAAAGTCCAACTGTGACCTTGACCTTTGACGTTGGTGATCCAAAAACTATAGGGCACCTTCTTGGGTCATGGGCAACAACTACGTAAAGTTTCATGATCATAGGTCAACTGGTTCTTGACTTAGAGCACTGAAACGGATTTTAATTAAAGTCCAACTGTGACCTTGACCTTTTGACCTTGGTGACCCAAAAACAATAGGGCACCTCCTTGGGTCAAGGGCAACAAGTGTGTAAAGTTTCATGATCCTAGGTCAAACGGTTCTTCAGTTAAAGCACGGAAACAAAAAAGTCTACTGACGGACGGATGGATGGATGGACAGACAGGGTGAAACCAATATACCCACCTCTGCTTTGTAGGTGGGGGGGTATAAATATTTTCGTCTTTTTTAGTAGAAAGACATTATGGGAAATGGAGAAATTGCTTGTTTAAAGCAATTTCTTCATTTCCCTTATGATAATGTTTTCTATCCAGAATCACCAAAACAGTCAATTTTTATTCACTTGAAATTGTCATCTGTAACATCTTAAAATTTGGATCAGTAACAAAGGGGATAATCCCAAACAGATAGTGTACTCACCAAGTGCCTAATTCCGTTGATGAAATGATAGCAGACTGGAAAGGCCAGGACATACTTGACAGCTGTTAGTATAATAGGGCCAAGTTGTAACTCTTTTATCATGTTGATTATCAACATTTTCTTCCTTTGCCTCACTGTTTTCTTAAGAATTTTCTAGTTTGGGAAGGGGTTGACCAAATAGAATACTCACCAAGTGCCTAATTCCATTAATGAAATGATAGCAGACTGGGAATGCCAGCACATACTTGACAGCTGTTAGTATAACAGGACCCAGTTGTAACTCTTTTACCATGTTGAGGTAGGTAGGAAAGTCACAGGGCAGACACAGTAAAATGATGGACGCGCCTGTTATACCTTGAGAAATGAAAAATAAAACAATTAAGATATGTTTATGAAACACAAAAGTCCCAGCCAGGTTTTGATGTATAGTTCTGACAAAAATAGTTGTTATTTTTGTGATGACTGTCAATTTCTCCATTTCAAGACTGCAAATCTAGGTTTTGTTGAATTGTTGAAATAATCTAACTTAATAAAGAAATGCAAGCAAGAATATAGATATGTGGCTTAAGGGAGGCAATTCATTTTACCTTACAATACCTATAACATTATGAAGAATTGAAATAGATTCATGATTTTCCCTTGAATGCAGTCCATGGTTCTGCTTTGGATCAATCCTGACTTTTCTCGTTTGAGAAAAGGTTAACACATTCCCATAAAATGACCTCTATTGACACCTCACTAGATAAAGGCTTTAAAAACATTGTTAAAATTGAAGGAATTACTTGTGACAAGCAATTTCATCATTTCCCATAATGTTTTCTACCAATAAAGTTGTATTTTTTAACAATTTCATTACATGGAAAATATCATCTGCAACTTCTCCCAATTTGTATCAGTCTAAAAGATAGCCTTCTGGTAATGGATTAATCCCTTAACATACAAGACCCTGTTTTGATGTCCAAAATATAAAAAGCTTGGGAAGTTATTGAGGATTGGGCAATCATTGAGCTAAAAAAAGAAAATGCTTGATTTAATCAGCATTTTCTCCTTTTGCCTCAATATTTTACTGGTTCTGTTTCACACAAAAAATATCTTTATCATCATTTATGTGTCTGCTTTCAATTCTAACCGCCAAAAATTCTGTCATTTGGTAAAAGGTTTAATGAAACAATAATGCTACATACCCACCACCATGACAATGCCTGTAATTCTGTGACACAATGATAACATTGATGTTAACTGTGGCCTGCAAAATAATACAATGGTGATAAATATATCAGATTTAACACATTAATTATTTTAAAATACCATTTTTTTGTCTTTTCAAGTAGAAAATATTGTGGATAATGAAGAAAGCAATTTCTTCCTTTTCAGCAATGTTTTATTAATCCTTTTCTTTCTTGTTGGACATCAAAAAGGCATCAATATGCCGGAATGTTTTAACTCGTCCTATGACATGGCTAGGGACCTGTTACATCACCAATCTTAAAGGGGCCCATTCTAGGTTTTTATGCTTCCGAACTGTTCGGGAACTCATATTTCTGCATGGAAAAACAATTTGCACTGCATAAAAACCTCAAACACGGTTTCCTTTGCTAAAGATCAATCCTTTACAAGAGTGTTTACTTTTACTTCAAAACGAAACAAGGTCAAGGTCAACGAGACACACCTCCGCGGTATTAACACACCATACAATCGGCTGTGTCGATGACTGTGATCTTATTTGCGAGGGATATGTGGAAATGTTTATTTTGTTCAAACACTGAACATTTATACGCGTATTTATCAACTGTAGAATACCAAAGATCCTTTCGTTTATCTATAAAAGTTAATTCATTTGACCTACCATGCACATGACATCAGATGCCGAATCTGTCTTTGCAACTTTCGACGAAGTCGGTTGTACGGTGTGTTGAATCTCGCTGAGCACAATTGATGTACCTCTGACGTAATTGATTTTTGAAGGTAAGGCATATGTAGCCGTTACAAAACAAAAACAAGGACAATAAAAACTGGCTGCACGTTATTAGTTGACTTGGATTTTAAAATTTGATAAAGCTTGATGAGTGCTAAAAATGGACGTAAGTGATCTACCCCTTCAGGTTGGTAATTTCATACATTATTTCTGGTTTGTAATTATTGTGCCATTTGCATTTTCGACAGCCTAGCTGGCCCCCCCCTTAAGACCAACTTGAAATGGAAACCATTACATTGGTAGATTTGTCATATGATTATAAAAAGAAAATATGGGCCCCAGGTTCTAAACTGTTTAATATGCTGACAATGTCATCTGTATTTTTACATGGCTCATTTATAGTAATAAGATAGAAATCTATGAAAGGGTTAGACACTAACTTTTCCAATCAAGGAGTCCGCCAGACTCCAATAAAGAGAACTTGGGGAGTCCAGTCAAAAGTAAAGGAGTCCGAAAAAGAAGCAAATATTTCATGTTGCATGCATGTTGCCTTTTATCTGTGACGATGTCATTTTCATGTCTGCATGGAATACTAAAGAATAAATGCAGTACAATAGATCCTGTTATTTTGAGGTAACAGCTTTTTATCATTTTGCTTATAATTTTTCGACAGAATGTTTAAGGAGTCAGTCGGACTCCCTAGGTTGAAAATCAGGGAGTCCCACCAATTTTTAGGGAGTCTCGGACTCACGGACTCCCCTTAGTGTCGAACCCTGTATGAGACACAGTCAGAGCGATATTTCCAAATGCCTACTATGAATCACAAACTCATCTAGCTCTGGTGTGTGTTTTGGTGGTTTTTTTGGTTTGACCCACACAATTGGAGAAACAATCCCTAATTTTGAAGGCAAGGGTGTTATAATGATCCGAAAACCTTTTTGCCCAGGGAAAACCCTGGTATACTATGAGCAATAGAGAATGATTTTATCCAGTTAATCGTGATGTAACAAGGGACAACAAAAGTATTTCAGTAGGTGTTGTTATAAAATCTCGTAACTACGGCTTGATTCAAGCCGTACTTTTGAAATTGTATAACAACACTGACGGTTTATCAGAGCATACGGTAAACTCAGTCTATTTTAAGCACAAAATTCATCGCTATTCACTACAACTTACTTATAGATGGAGAGATGGGGAGAGAGTGGTCTCTCTAGTTCTCTATTTTTCTTCCAAAACTCATCCATTTGTTTGTAGTATTTCATTGTGCACATTCGGGTACTGAAAAAAATATTAAAGACAGAGTTACAGGTCTTTCCGTTCCTTGTTCAACAAACTCTAAGACTATGTTATGGGTACTCGTCTTCATGGGTTATCAAAGGCAAAGTAGCAAGAAGACGATACCCAAATAGAAGGGTAAAACAGTGGGGTTTTTTTCATAATTTTGGGAACAGGTCCAGTACTGGGCAAATTGGAAAAAATGTGTTGTAAATGTCAAAAATTGGGAAAATATTTTCAACACAGACTGCAACAAAAATTGAGTCCTGTGCATAGTTAACTATATCAAATCAATGGAAGGGACTTCCAGTTTCCATCTGGATATTTTTTTCTCAACATTTGAATGGGATTGATTGAAATTTCATTCAAAAAGAAGGAATAACTTTGGTATTGGGAATCTTTTGTCAGATTTTGGGAAAAAAATAAACTATTTGGCATTGGGAACGGGTCCTTTTTACGGACCCGTCCAATGAAGGAGAAAAAACGCTGTAAAATCCCTGGCCCCACCTCTAAATGAAACCCCTGAATTTGGCCTGAAAGGTGAGTTCAAATTTCAAATGAATCTATGATGATGATATGGGGATCAAAATATGTTTACATGTATTGTACTTTCTGTTCTTTGGAGGATAAATTCAATTTGCACAATACCAAATCTTAACCATCTAACCTGAGCTAGAGATAAAAGGATTACCGGATAAAGGCTTAAATTTCAAAATGCTTCAAAATATTTCATTATTATTTATCAAACCCTACATTAGCCCAATTATCAGCATTTTGCCCTTTTCCTGCAAGGTTTTCGTAACTCATAGCTAATTGGGCCTTAAAATGAGGTCACAGAAATGTTGTATTACTATCTTACCATGACTGCAGAAAAACTCCTGATGACCGAGTAGCCAGAATTCCTGAAGACTTTGTGGCCAGAAGTGACCTCCCACATGATCTACAAAAGAAAACAAGATTTAGAAGCATTTAATCATTTCAAGTTTACCCTTTCCCAAACATTACACAACCGGTTTGTTTTGACATACCTGATAGAAAAGCCTTTCAAATCATTGAGGCAAAGAACGAAAATGCTGATCTCCTTTTGGCTCAATATTTTCTGTGCTACATCTAGTATGCACAAAATAATTCTTTATTTATTCATATTCAATTTATGGTTGGCAACCGCCAATCAAAATACATTGATACATTGCGCTGGTGGCAGTGGTGCAAAATCGTCTAGATTTTAACCCTTTCCCAAACAAGACCTGGTTTTGATGTTCTTAATAGAAAAGGCCTGAGAAAACATTGAGACAAAAGAAGAAACTGCTGATTACAAGCAGTTTCTCCTTTTGTCCAAATATTTTCTGTCCTGATTCTTATACACAAATACTATCTTTATCAACATTTGTTTTGTCATGCAAATCCCCTTTCAAATTGAATCACCCTAAAATTTTGTTGTTTGGGAAAGGGTTAATCAGATTGATATTATTGGAATGTTGGCAGTTCAACACATAATCCGAGTCTTCTCTGATGAAAATTCCCTCTTTCATGTTTGGATGTCACTATTTACATCGGAGCACACTACCATTCAAAAACAAAGGAAAGTGGGTCATTGTAAACAATGGTTGTTGCAAAACATTGCCTATAAACCCTTTAGAAATATGTTTTGGTCTTAAAAAATTTGTTCACCAAGCATCACAAGGGGAACCAGTAAAACCGGCCCCTTGTGAAACCGGCCCCCGGTAAAACCGGCCCCAAAACGGTAAAACCGGCCCCTAAAAATAGTTAAACCGGCCCCTACACTCAAAAAAAGGTAAAACCGGCCCCAAAACGGTAAAACCGGCCCCAAATTGGTAAAACCGGCCCCTCTTTATTTTGAAATGACGGTTCATAATTTTATATATTTGTCTATTTAACTTTTTGTGTTTACTAAGTTATAGGCCTATTCATACACTCGATTTTGCTCAGTAATTGTGTATTTTTGTTGTTGTTTCATACATTTACTTTAGATTTAAGAAATAAATAAATAAAATATTACTTGTATTGCTTATCTGGATATTGATAAATAGGCCTAAGTTTGTAAAGTTCTGTAATGCAATAGAAAATATTAAAATGATGAAACGATAAAAATAATTATGTGTTTGTCTTGTTTTTAACACCTGGCCTTGTATCCCATGTCCCCAATAGTAGTAAGTTTGTAATCAGATGAATTTTGCAATTAAAGGCATGTGCTAATCAATTACCTGTGTAGTAAACTGTGGATTAATGTTTTAAGGAACAGTCCCTAATGCTTCAATTATTGGTAAAATATTATGAGAAAATATGAAAATGCTTGCTAGAAGCAATTCCACTTTTCCCATAATATTTTCCATTCATATCACCTAAATGTCTAATTGGCATTCACAACTATTTCATATTCGAGCGGTCTAAAATTGTGCATGTTTTTCTCTCTCTCGTATTCTTTTTTCAAATGAGAAATGATTTTGAACTTGTTTTTCTCTTGCCTCAATATTTTCTTTCCTAAATTGTTCACAAGTTCGATCTTTGTCAATATCAATTTTGTCGACTGAACATTTCATATTGGAATAGTCCAAATTACAACGCAGGCCAATGTGTAGGCCTATACATTTAAATAAGGTATGCCTATTGAAACATTTTGAAAAAGCAGAACTTGTTTGCAACAAAATATTTCTCCTTTTTCTGTGTTTTTTTTTTCAAACAACGATCTGTCAATTTTCGTTACAATATTGAGATATAGTTTATAATTAGATATATCATAAATCTATATAACTTTTTATCATACTTCTTCACCCTTTCCTATATATAGTGATGCGTAATGACGCCGTACAGGATAAATACTTTGGAAAAATATGGAAAATGGAAGAAATTGTTCGTGAAAAGCTAGAAATGTTTTCTAAGTGTAAATACAAAAAAGTATAAATGTCATTCACTTGAAAAAGTCGTATGCTCTTGTGACTTTGGACTCTTCTAAATTTCTGTCGTCTGTTAACAGTTTAATAATTCCTGGTCGAATAATTAAATAATTAATGAACAACAACAGTAGCAACAACAAATAATAATGAAAATTAAACAAATTAATAAAAATATCACATTGGATATAAAGGTTCTTCATAATCATCACCAATAATGATCATTGATATTTTGGGGCCGGTTTTGGGGGCCGGTTTTACCTATAGAAAATTGATAATGGGGCCGGTTTTACCGATTTGGGGCCGGTTTTCCGGTTTTACCGGGGGCCGGTTTTACGTGGGGCCGGTTTCACAGTATAGTTGTTTATGCAAACCTCGCGGTACTTTAAACCTCGCGGTAATCACAAAATTTACCATGGGGCAAAACTATGCTATCGACGAGAATTATCCTCGTGAGCGTTGATTAGCCTGATCTCAATCTTGACAGCGGACACCAACTAGATGAAAAAAATTAACCAAATTGGTTAGCAAAACACATTTTCAGCGACGATGCAAAGAAACTGACCTTTTCCAAAATTTGCTGATCCCCTGATATGAAACAGCTGGTGCAATAAATGCGCAAAGTGCAGGGTTTTTGCTGAATTTTGTGAATAATTTCTGCCTTTTCTTCTTCTGTCAATAATGGTTTCAAAATGGCAGATGGTGCGTCATTGATGACGTCATAGCTCTTCCAAATAAGGGAGTGAAATAAGGAGGCCCAGGCAGGAGTTCAGAATGTGTGTATAAGGTAGACTAAACTTAATAACTTCAAAACAGTTTTTGTCAGACCTCCAAAGTAAAAAATTCTTATAACAAATTTTAGCTTATTCATTTTTTAAATATTTGTAAGTACACATATTTTTTTTAGTTTGTTGAAGAGGCCCAGAAAGGGTTTTTCTTACTGAGAACTATCTAAATATTCTAAAGGTTCGGCGCTCAAAGCAATTTTTCCTGTGATCCATTTTAAACATTTTTTTTCTTTTTCACATTCATTGGATGTTGGAAAAATATTAACATAAATTAGATTTTCTATATTCTAATCTATATCTGACAAAAATATTCCTGCTGATATTCTGTGGTACACATTGCAGGGCCTCATATGAATACCGCAAGGTTTCCAAAATACCTATTTTTAGTAACTAGGTCAACATGCCTAAAGTCACGTGGCACAGATATCAATATTATGCAGAACACGAAAAAAATCTCTGTGTAAATAAACTCAAGAGATGTTGATTAAACCATAGAGTAACAGAAATATTGAAAGTAAGGAGTTGTTCTGAAAAAATTCATTCTGAGATGTTAGTACCGCGAGGTTCACAAGGCCAATCCTAAAGCATCACAAGCATGACAATAAATAGTTCATTGATCGGTTTCATAAGTCATTTAAAGGTTAGCGTTTAAGATGCTGATATTTAACCTAAACCAGCCAAAAAGACTTAGCAAAATGCAAAAGCATGTCAATGACCTTTTGAATTTGAGTTGACAGATGCCAATGTCAAGGCCAAATGTAAAAGGTCTAAACTCTAATGTAAAAACACTTTTAAAACAGTACAATCTTTGACCAAGCAACATGCCTCAGTTATCAGACATGATACCCAATAAAATAAAGACTTTAATTCACTACATTAACGTCTAAACATATCGCAGTTATTGAATTAAGTTAAAAGAAAACGAAAATATTGTTTGTTTACCTAAATAATGTAGCCGCCATTTTGATTATATATTTTCAGTACTCCTGTAACTAAACAGAATATTTGTTCTTTTTGTTCGATTAATTCTACCCCAAACAGAAGATTATGGACTAGTTTAATTTCAAAGCTGCTACACACGACAAAGTCGATGGTAATGAAGTCTAAATGTTTGCTAAAAACCAAGTACATATACCATGAAAATATTGAGGCAAAAGGAGTAGGCTACCTGAATAGAATAAAATTTTGTTCGATTAGCTCAATCGTATAATTTTACAAATCTGACAGACTGGTCCAAGATTTAAAAAGAAAATTTTGCATACAACAAAAATGTTATTTAAAATAAAATTTGTTTACATGATACCAGTCCATCGACATGGACCATTGAGACAAAATGAGAAAAATGCTGGTTCGGCAAAATATGCATCTTCGCAAGCCAAGGGTTACTACCTCCACTTTGTTCCTTACGTACGTTCGTAAGGAAAAAAGTGGAGGTAGTAGGGTAAGGTGGGGCAAAACGCCCTCGGGGTAAAACGCCCCCAATCGATTTCTCGAAAAAGCCAACACTGTAAAAAATACATAGATATCTCCATTCGTTTTAAAGATAATGACCAAAAACAATTTGGGGGGCGTGTTGCCCCACCTTACCCTAACCCTTGGCTTGCGAAGATGCAAAATATGCAGCCCCCCCCCCCCAATAAAGTTTTCCACACCGTACAACTGGTTGCGGTGATCTGACAGACGAATCCTGTGGACGATGACAGACCAGTCCCTTCTCTGCAGTGTGTAAAGCTATTTTAATTTTGAGTTCTCTGGCATTCTGTAGTTGATGAATAACAATGGCGGATCCAGAGGGAATTAGGGGGGGGGGGGGGTCAACCGAACCCCTTCTGAAGCCAGGATTAGACCTAGGCCTATTTCATTTTCATAGCCTACGTTATGTAGTCTATTTATAAATTCAGTCAAAATTGTGAATCACTTGGAAAACGAACCCCTTATTTCAATGTTAATGTTCAATGTCTTCACAGAAATCCAAGATCTGAAAGGGTTAAAACTGAGTGATCAATAGAGATCTAGATCTTTGAGATCTGTAATCAGCTATTTTTTTTATTTTCCCCAGATAGGCTAAATGCTTTTCATGACGTATCTCAGGACACAATAATTTTGTCGTCCAAAACATCTCTGAATTTGGACAAGCCTGTATGTGCTTTTCTGGAAAGCATTGGGCCTAAACGATTTAGGTGGAATTAAATCTAATGCCGCAGAAATATTCTCTAAATTCAAAATTAATGTTGTTGCTTTAAAATTTTCAAACAACCTGTTTATCTACATACTTTGTATTTAAGGCCTGTAGGCCGAATTAAACATAAGTCAGACTGAGAAACAGCTGGTACACAAACCATATCGCTAGGTTGTTCTACGCTGCAGTTAACCCATTACCAAACGGCAAAATTTTAGACTGGTCCAAATTCAAAGATGTTGCAGACGACAATTTAGAGTGAATGGATTTTTTTCATTTTTTTTTTTTTTTTTTTTTTTTTGGTATTTCTATTGAGAAAATGTGGGAAATGAAGAAATTGCTTGTCACAAGCAATTTCTTCATTTTCCACAATATTTTCCAAAATCAATTTTTCTTGAGGAGTCAAAAAGAGTCACTGTGTGGTAATGGGTTAAGAAGCTTTTGTTGAAATGCGAGAATATAGCCTATTAATCGGGACCCATATCAATCAACACACATTTTGTCGCCTTCACTTTCAAATTAGTGCAACACCCTTTTGTCGTTTCGAGGAAGAGACTTTTTGGCCTTCTGTTTTCTATTTGACGTTAACAAAATAGATCTAGTTGTGTTTCCACCAACACGTCGAAAATATCTGAGTCATTCCCTACGACGGCAACTAATATTGTTTTCTTTAATGAATTTTTATTTGTGAAAAAAGGAAAACTGTAATTTTGGCACAAAAATTAGGACGGTCTAGTTAGCAGAAACACATTGAATTTCTATGAGGTCTATATGCCTATTTCGAATGGGTATTTTCATAATTCAGGTTTTCTAATTTGGATTAGATCTATTTTTTGTCTCACCTGAACTAATGTTTTATACTGAATTTCTTTTTGTCTTCCCTGTAGCGGATTTTGTTTAAAATACACGCAAACACACCAGAACAAATCAGTTGAAAACCCGATCGATGTTTTACTGGTTTTAATTATTTATTAAGAAACACAGGCTTATCTCTTCTTATTATTGTTTCAATTAGGGATATGTCACTCATTATACGAGAAGGACATACTTTGTAATAGGGTTTTAGTGAAAAGTAAGTGATAAATAACACGGTGGATAATCACGTGATACGATATTTCCAGAAAATCTTAAATAATTTTGTTAATATGCGACCGAATTGAATTCGGTTTGAAGCAGAGAATGTGGACAGACGTCACGCATTAGATGGACGTGTTGGATTTTTGAAAAATCAACTGATAAAAAGTTATTGAAGATAAATCAAAATTTTGGTTTATCTTCAATAACGTTTTTATCAGTTGATTTTTCAACAATCAAACACGTCCAGCTTATTTCTGGTATTTTTCCGCATTCTCTGCTTCAAACAGAATTCAAATTGGTCAAGTATTAAAAAAGATAATATTGAAGATTTTCGGAAATTCTGAGTCACGTGATTATACACCGTGAATAAGTGAAGTCTGCCATTTCCCATAGTTGCAACAGGTAATGAAGTCATTAGAGAACAGCATGGTGCAGAGGGGGGGGGGGGGGGGGTCAGGGGGTCATGACCCCCCTTGGAATTTGGCGAAAAATTTGGTTATCAAAAAGATTACTGGTTATGTCCTATATAAGCTGCGTCAATCGTCCCTGTGTGCCACGACAAACCGTTGTTTGCAATCTTGTTTGTATCTGCATGGATTTAGAGGAAGGGGGTGGTAAGGGGCCCGACCCCGCCCCCACCCACCCCTGGAATTGGGCGAAAAAAGGGATTAAAGTTCGGACGACCCCCCCCCTTGAAAAAAGTAACTGGATCCGCGCTTGTGTAGCCTATATACGTACAGGCTGATCAAGATCCATGCTTGTCTCAAATGCCACACCCTTTTCCAGACCACAGCTAGATTAGGCCAAGTACAAACCTATGTGTGGTTTAGGTTACGAGCGGATAACAAGGGTCAGTCGGCCCTTTTTATATTTTTTCCTTCTGGGTTTGTTGTTGTTTTCACTGTTTCTTTGATATTCTCCTTTCGAGGGCAAAAAAGAGATCGGCCCTCATTTAGCCGGGGTGGGTCGAATAACCTGAACCACACGTAGTTTTACTAATGCCCTGGTTTTTGTTAAAAATAGGTTAGCATTTTTTTTTGTTTTCATTGCTTCCACTTTCAATTCGAACATAGGCCAAATATATATAATATTTATTAAAGCTGGATTGGTGATCTTGTCATTACTTATCAATCAAACAATATCACTTGACAGATCTACAATTCAACCAATTACCAGTGGACAAAATTTTAGACTTGTAGAAAATCAAAAATGCCGCAGTCGACAATTTCAAGTGAACGGAATTTGAATTTCCTTTGTCTTTTTTACGTAGAAAACATTGTGGGAAATGAATATATTGCTTGTAACAAGATAGTTTCTCTATATCAAGCCATATCTATCGGAAAATGCGTGTCTTATTGACACATGTCCCGAAAGTCTTGTTTAATGTTCAAGAAAAGCATTACTAACAGTTAGAAATTGCTACTCTGTTTTGAAGTGTAGCTTTCTTTATCAAAGAAGAACCTGATTCGAAACCATGTCGGCATAAGGATAACAATATTTTGCCTTTGTGTGAAAATTACGAAGACAAAAGGGAAATAAAGTGTTAAACAATTCGGAAAAGAAATTTAGTGCATATGTATGATGCTTTTGACACTGATCAAATATGATTAGCTTTGTAACATTGGCGCTTAGTCTCAAAGTGGTTTTTGGGACCTATCAAATGCTAATATTCGAAAGAATGCCTTTATCTGCGAGTGTTTACGATATTAACTGTGCCATGTTGGAGTTCGATAACGGCGCATCACGTGGTGTGAGGTTCGATCCCCAGACGAGCCACTGCGAGTCTCTGACCGAGTCTTGGTTCTCCAACCAGATCCAAGAAGGGAACAGCTCGTACCTGAAACTAGCGATGCTGGAAACTTTCTTTGAACCAGTAAGTCTGATACCCTTTCTTAAAGGACACCATTTTTAAAGTAGTTCCAAGTGAGAGGAAGACATATGCAAATCACAAGATCCTTTTATGGTACTAATGTGAGGATATTGAAACATTGTATCGTAACAACTTCATGTCATATTTGTTTATGCATGGTTTATTACATATGAGGCCGGGTCTGGAAAACGTCCCTTATAGTATTTTTCAAAACTGCGAGTGGTTATCATACTATATTGGCAAGTAGTTCATCAAGACTCATGTATAATTATGTAACCCGTCACGCTTAAAGGGACATTTTATAAAAAATCATTAGAACCAATTCAGTTGGGAAAAGAATCACACTTAGCAGAGGTCAACTAGATGGCACATTTATAGAAAGATCATATATCACAAAGCAGAGAAAACAATCTCTATCACGAGAAAATTACCATTATAGTAAAAGTTTTTGGTCGAAGCTTTTCACCCCATCCATAAGGTTTCTTTTAGCGTAAAAGTTCACATATGGATTTCTACCACTCCCTATATCTAATTCCATATATGACCTGTCGCGCTAAAAGGGACCTTATCGGGTATGTGAAAAATATCGACCCTAGTCAGTCTGCGCAGTCCGCGCAGCCAGACTAGGGCCGACACTTTTCACTTTTATGTAATTACCTAAACCCGGAATGTTTTCCCTATCTTACCATATGTTCATTTTTCGCATATGTGATTCGATTGACCTGTGATGATTCTGGCAAGTTTGTCAAAATTTGGATTTTGGGTATTCGGATAAGGTCCCTTTTAGCGTTACGGGCGTGACGGGTCACATATTATTTCTTTCCAGACAAAGGAACTTGACCATAAAATGCCCATCTTTGCAATAGGGTCATCATTCGTCCTCTATATAAGGACTGGAGCCGCTGTAGACACGGGAAAGTAAGTTTTGTGTAAGGTTATCCACCCCTAATGAGCGTTCGGATATCCTCGGATAATGTCGATCAAAGATCGAATCATCGACTCGGAAGTGTGTGTATGAAGAAATGTTGAAAAATCGCATTTCTTAGCCGGAAGTTATTACGCTTCATAAAGCAGTTTTCGAGGTCATCCAAATTAATGAACAACCATGGCAACTTGCGGGACTTGCAAGTTGTAATCATTCTAAAAAAGAGAGGACACGGGAACTGAAAATAATGCATTTAAGTATCATTGTCTCTTCATTGTTGACAGTGGTCACAGACAAAGGTTTTGAATTGTTGTTCAGTTCTATTCTATTCATAGTCTGAAAGTAGTTCTACGACTTGCATCCAAGGTATGATTTAACAGAATTGTCCGTGGTGCTCCAAATGCCCTAATGAGGTACATGCGACGTCGTATTTATTCGGCAACGTCGTAAACATTTGGCGGTGGAACGTTCCACCGCCGTATGTTTACGACGTCATACGAATAGGCTTGAATTGTAACGACATGCTAACGAAAAATTTCGATGTCGCGTGAATCTCATTAGGGACGGACTTTAATTGCATAAAAGATGCGTTTCCGAGTCGTTACAGGCATGCGATAATAAACAGAAACCAGACGTTAACATTAGAATAACGTGTATTATTTTATATAACATGACGTTTACGTCACGGCTTTGTATTCTATTTGTCCTCAACTATAGGGACCGACGTGCAAAACGTACGAAACGTTCGAACGCTATGTTTACAGCGTGATTTCAGGTCTCATTAAATCAACTTCTGACGTAAAATGAAATTGCACCAGAAAGACGTAAAATTGAAACTGACATCATTGCTCAATACTACAACGTTTAAATGTATTTATTTGAAATAAATATTTAGTATTCGGTTGAAGCGACAATGACGTTCTTAGTCAGAATATAAGAATTTCTTAAGGAAGAAGTAAAAATTAAACTGACACCAGCGCTCAATACTACAACGTTCAAATGTATTTTCTTGAAATAAATATTTAAAATTCAGTTCAATCGACAAAGACGATCTTAGTCAGAATATAAGAATTTCTTAAGGTTGTCCACCCCTAATTAGATTCCTGCGATGTCGAAATTATTCGGGCGACGTCGAAAACATTCGGCGGTGGAGATTTCCACCGCCGAATGTTTACGACCGCGCCCGAATAGGTTCTGATACGTAACGACTCAGCTCGAAAAAAATCTGATGCTTTGTGAATCTAAAATTGACCACATTACGGGTATCATACCTTAAATTCCATTCATCGTTTCAGTTTCAAGGTTAACGTGGAGCAGGTGTCGGGGTCTGCGATTTGCTACCACTTTGTGACCAAGTTTGATGAAGATAAGGCTGTGTACAATTCATTCCAGGGATTCTGGGGGTTTGAAATAGAGACGGGCAACCCCTTGACCGAGACTGACAGTACCTACAAACTAGAGTTTAGATACACGGCACAGGCTATGGAGGTACAAATTACACTCATGTCGACATTAGAATTATAACCCATCATTATTTACAAAACAATTCGTGCATCTTCGGGTGTCATCCGTGGCCAGGTAAATTAAAATTTTCTAGCGTCATCCGTGACAACGGAAAATGACGAGAAATACCCTCGTCAATTTCCATTGACATGGATGACGCCCAAATACCTACGAAGTATTTTGTACGTAATGATTGGTTGTTATCCTTAATTCGTTTAAACCATTACCAGAGCGTAAAATTTCAGACCAGTCCAAATTAAAAACTTTTGAAGATGACAATTTCACATGAATATTTGTTTTGTCTCTATGGGTAGAAAGCGTGATGTAGGGAAATGAAGAAATTGCTTGTGACGGGCAATTTCTTCATTATTCACACTGTTTTCCAAAGCCTTTATCTTGTATGGTGTCAAAAAGTGTGTGTCCCTTTTTTATGTGGGAATGAAGTTTTTGAATTTTGAATTTTGAAGTTGAACCGCTGGAGTAAAAAGAGCAAAATGCTGATAAAGACTACTTTTAAGATCAGTCTGCACAGACATTCAGTGTGGTTTTAACCTACACTTCCTGCTTTCTACTCAGCTAATATAGCTGGCCCTTTAAAGAGGGGTGACACTTTAACAAACAAGCTTTTGCCTTTACATTTTTATTTGTGGCATAAACTGAATGAAAATGAGTGAGACACCTCTGAAATTCTGAACCACAGAAAAGTCAATGTCTGTAGTCTAGAAAGGAAGCGATTTCATATTGGGGGAGGGACAGTGACGGAATATTGGAGGGGCTAAATTGGATTTTCTCTATTTTTTTAGTGTAAAATTAGGAAAATTTGGCATTTTTACAAAGCTTTTTTAGGGGGGGGGGGGGAGCTTGGGGCGGGGTTAACCCACCCCATAGCCACCCCGCTCCTATCGGTCTGGTAGACCAGTGGTTAAGATGAATAATGATTGTCTGATTAAATGTCTGATTCCAGCTGTATGGCAATGAGAGTCTGGTCGTAGCCTTTCAACATCGCATCTCGATGTCGGTGTGTGATATTCTCAATGTAACAAGTCAAGTGGTGGATTGTCTCAGACTTCAGTACTACTTTCCTGTGTGATTACAAACATTTATATAACATCTCGATGTCGGTGTGTGATATACTCAATGTAACAAATCTAGTGGTGGATTGTCTCAGACTGCAGTACTACTTTCCTGTGTGATTACAAACATTTATATAACATCTCGATGTCGGTGTGTGATATACTCAATGTAACAAGTCCAGAGGTAGATTGTCTCAGACTTCAGTACTACTTTCCTGTGTGATTACAAACATTTATATAACATCTCGATGTCGGTGTGTGATATACTCAATGTAACAAATCTAGTGGTGGATTGTCTCAGACTGCAGTACTACTTTCCTGTGTGATTACAAACATTTATATAACATCTCGATGTCGGTGTGTGATATACTCAATGTAACAAGTCCAGTGGTGGATTGTCTCAGACTGCAGTTCTACTTTCCTGTGTGATTAGAAACATTTATATAACATCTCGATGTCGGTGTGTGATATACTCAATGTAACAAGTCCAGTGGTGGATTGTCTCAGACTGCAGTTCTACTTTCCTGTGTGATTAGAAACATTTATATAACATCTCGATGCCGGTGTGTGATATACTCAATGTAACAAGTCCGGTGGTGGATTGTCTCAGACTGCAGTACTACTTTCCTGTGTGAATACAAACATTTATATAACATCTCGATGTCGGTGTGTGATATACTCAATGTAACAAGTCCAGAGGTAGATTGTCTCAGACTGCAGTACTACTTTCCTGTGTGATTACAAACATTTATATAACATCTCGATGTCGGTGTGTGATATACTCAATGTAACAAGTCCAGAGGTAGATTGTCTCAGACTGCAGTACTACTTTCCTGTGTGATTACAAACATTTATATAACATCTCGATGTCGGTGTGTGATATACTCAATGTAACAAGTCCAGTGGTGGATTGTCTCAGACTGCAGTTCTACTTTCCTGTGTGAATACAAACATTTATATAACATCTCGATGTCGGTGTGTGATATACTCAATGTAACAAGTCCAGAGGTAGATTGTCTCAGACTGCAGTACTACTTTCCTGTGTGATTACAAACATTTATATAACATCTCGATGCCGGTGTGTGATATACTCAATGTAACAAGTCAAGTGGTAGATTGTCTCAGACTTCAGTACTACTTTCCTGTGTGATTACAAACATTTATATAACATCTCGATGTCGGTGTGTGATAATCTCAATGTAACAACTCAAGTGGTGGATTGTCTCAGACTCCAGTACTACTTTCCTGTGTGATTACAAACATTTATATAACATCTCGATGTCGGTGTGTGATATACTCAATGTAACAAGTCAAGTGGTAGATTGTCTCAGACTTCAGTACTACTTTCCTGTGTGATTACAAACATTTATATATAACATCACATCACGATGCCGGTGTGTGATATACTCAATGTAACAAGTCAAGTGGTGGATTGTCTCAGACTGCAGTACTACTTTCCTGTGTGAATACAAACATTTATATATAACATCACATCACGATGCCGGTGTGTGATAAACTCAATGTAACAAGTCAAGTGGTGGATTGTCTCAGACTGCAGTACTACTTTCCTGTGTGAATACAAACATTTATATAACATCTCGATGCCGGTGTGTGATATACTCAATGTAACAAGTCAAGTGGTGGATTGTCTCAGACTGCAGTACTACTTTCCTGTGTGATTACAAACATTTATATATAACATCACATCACGATGCCGGTGTGTGATAAACTCAATGTAACAAGTCCAGTGGTGGACTGTCTTAGACTGCAGTACTACTTTCCTGTGTGAATACAAACATTTATATACCATCTCGATGTCGGTGTGTGATATACTCAATGTAACAAGTCCAGTGGTGGACTGTCTTAGACTGCAGTACTACTTTCGTGTATGATTGCATATATTTCAATATCGCATCTTGATAACAGTAAAGGAGGAAAGTAGAAATTGCAGATCATCAGCAATTTCTTCTTTTCTTTCGTTTTCCCCCAAACTATCTGTACTAAGACTTGTTTGGGAAGTGGTTAGATTGACAATAGATTGTCATTGGCTCCAGATAAAAGAATGCAACACAAAACATTAAGAAATTAAATTTATTTACTATTGATTAGCCATTTTCCAAATGGCAAAATTTTGAAAATATTGGGACAAAAGGAGAAAACAAAAGGTGAAAAAAGAAGACCAGCATTTTCTTCTTTTGCCTCAATGTTTTCCAAAAAGAATTTTCTACCACGGCAAAAGACTAGTTTTGACTCCCCTGGTGGATAGAGGCTTTAATTAGAAACTACAAAGGCAGAAGAAAGTACATTGTACAAACCCTATCTTAGTCAACATCCGTGTTGGTTATTTGCAGCAGCTTTACAAATCAAATAGTCTAAATCTTGCCGTTTGGAAAAAAGGTAAACTATATGGATATAAGACAGACTCTCCTATTTACATTCTTTTTTAGCCCTTTCCCAAACAATCACTCGTTTTGACTTCCCTTTTAGAATAGACAAAAAAGGAAATTCTGATAATCAACATTTTCTTCTTTTGTTTCAATATTTTCTTTGTCATATTGTACACAAATCCATCCTTTAACAACACTCACATTATCCCGCAGCAATTAAACCTTTCCCAAACAAGACCTGGTTTTGACGACCCTGATAGAAAAGGCTTGAGAAAACATTGAAACAAAAGAAGAAACTGCTGATAACCAGCAGTTTCTCCTTTTGTCTCAATATTTTCTATGCCATATTTTACACAAATTCTACCTTTAGTAACTTCCATTTGGTCATTTGTGGCAGTTTTTGACGTAGATCACCCTAAAACTTTGCTGTTTGGGAAAGGGTTAAACATCTTCAACGTGGAACAGTCATTTTTTTCCGTTCGGAAAAGGGCTAAAATGGCTTTCATATCTATAGCATACATAAGTAAGGTACAGTTGACAGGCGTTTTCTCAAATTCGTCAAATAACATTAAGACAAGGTACTCGAAGAAGCCACAAATAGGCTTATGTTCATTTATCTTATTAGCTTAACCCTTTCCCAAACAAGACCTGGTTTTGACGTCCCTAATAGAAAAAGCTTGGGAAAACATTGAAACAAAAGAAGAAACTGCTGATAACCAGCAGTTTCTCCTTTAGTTTCAATCTTTTCGGTGCCATATTTTACACAAATTCTATCTTTTATAACACCCATTTTGTCATTTATAGCAGTTTTTGAAGTGGATCATTCTAAAATTTTGTCGTTTGGGAAAGGGTTAAAGCTTTAATTTTACGGACTATAATACTTTTCTAACAATAAGTATAGCTCGTGATAAATGATTTGGCAGATCATCTGTAGCTAATAACTGGACATGCTCTGCCAGGTCATTTATCATGAGCTGTAGATACCTGTACACACATATGACATCTCCTTTGTGCACAAATCCAGGCCTCGGTTTCTCGAAAGAACTTAAGTACGTTCTCAGACTCAAATCTGAACACCGTGCTCAAATCGCACGAAATCCACGTGAACTTCAATCGAATACCCTTCAACGTTGGAGAGTATTCGTTTGAAGTTGAACATGTTCTCATGAGCATATACTTAAGTTTTTTCGAGAAACCGGGGCCAGGTGGTTATATGTGTCGTACGCAATCTTGGGACTGAGCAGTTTTGAGACAGCAGTTTTGAGACTTTTTAATTGTTACGGAACTCATTTTGAGCAGTTTGGAGATTATTCAAAATAGCACCAATACTGTCATTTTGATGCTGATTGGCGCATTCTCAATGCAGAGCCTCTCTTCAAAACATCTCTTTCAGGAAGGGATCTATTATAAGCAGTTTCAAAAGAGCTTAAAATCAATTTTGCTCACAACAAATTTACAATGTACACATACACAAAGAACAAGTATTAAAATTCTTTAAAAGGTTCACATTGGTTTAGTTTATAATATATTTACAAAATGTACAGTTGAGCCGAGATCTGGAAAAGGGTTCCTTATGTCATTTTAGAACAACATTGATACAGACCAATCTATACATACGCACAGTCTGATCTAGATCAATGGCATGTTCTTCTATATACAGTCGACACTCGTTATGTCGACATCGGATAAGTCGAATTATCGCTTAAGTCGAAGTTCAAATATGGTCCCGTCCTCAGCTATTGACATATTTTTTTTTGTAAAACAAAATTATTTTGAACTGAATATAGCCCTTGAAATATAGTAGGAAAAGGATAGAAATTGCTCGACACGAGCAATTTCTTTCCTTTTCCTACTATATTTCAATAATAATAGTACTTGATAAGTTTAAAAAACGGTCAAATATCAAATATCTCGAAGCCGGACAAAATCGGATGAGTCGGACTCCGGATATGTCGAGGTATTTTGACGGCCCCTCCGACTTCGACACAACGAGTGTCGACTGTACAACGTTTGTTCTTTATTACTGGCTGTAACAACTGTAGGGTAGCAAAATGGATTCTTATTCAACCAGAGCTACAGATTAGAGGCCGTGGTGGCTTTTCAAAATGCAATATTTCATTTATTGTTCATAAAATCCTATGTTTTGGGTACTCATTGGAATTGTCTTACCGAGACAATTCAAATGAGTACCCACAAAATAGGGCTGGGAATTAAAATAGCAAAGTTAGAATGCTTTCAGTCCCACTTATTTTTAGCTCCGTTAGACTACTTTTGACCACGGGAAACTCAAACTTGTAAATTGCTTTAAGGTATTCCATCCCTAGTGAGATTCAGGCGACGTCCGAATTATTCGGACGTGGTCGTAAGCATTCGGCAGTGGAACTTTCCACCACCGAATGTTAACGACCGCGCACGAACAACTTCGGACACCGGTCGAAAAATCCGATTTTTTATGAATCTTAAAATGGCCGCATTACGGGTATCCTGCCTTAAGAACCCTTTTCAACTTCCCGGTTTATTTTAAATATTTTTATCTTTTTTTCAACAAAACTAACGACAGAGAATCACGTGACACAACAACATCAAATATTGGAATAAAGTCTTCAATAATTTCTTCATAACGTAACCAATTCAAAGTTGGTTTGAAGCAGAGAAGGATTATAAATGACATAGATTATCATTTGAACGGAAGATGATAAAAAGTTATTGACGACATCACATTTTATTTGGTCGCTCATGACTTTTTGACCATGCACTGTTTCAAAGATCTACCACATCTAGAAAATCATGTTTCATCAAATCATTTAACCCTTTCCCAAACAAGACCTTGTTTTGACGCCCCTATTTGAAAAGGCTTGGGAAAACATTGAAACAAGAGAAGAAACTGCTGATAAACAGCAGTTTCTCCTTTTGCCTCAATATTTTCTGTGTCATCTTGTACACAAACCCTTTCCTTTTCAACAGGAATTTTGTCATCTTTAGCAGTTTTCCAATTGGATCACCCCAAAATTTTGTCGTTTGGGAAAGGGTTAAAGTGACGAAACAGTCCAATTTCATTTTTTAGAGTATTTCTTGATGCCAAGATTAGTAATTCTAATACGTTTAAAATTTAAATGCTATCAGTTGTTAAGGTATTTCAAGTTCTACATAATTGTGTTAAGCAACATGTCCTGGTAATAATTCAAAAAGAAAATGTATAGGTCAGCGCACTTATTAGTGAATTACAGCAATTTTTATCAGCTACCAATGAATAAAATGACGCAAAACAGTGGTAACTGCATACACACTTACGACTGTCTTGCTCCAAAAAATCGATTTTCATCTTAAGGAAATCAATTTCGCATAACAAATACAATTTTACCTTCGAAAATGGTAAATTGTAATGATGTTTTATGTTATTGAAAATATGGTAGCGAAACAAATTGGTACGAAACATTTAATTTACTACAGTAATGACCGAGTGTTCCAAAAAACTGGAGCATTCCCCCTTAAGTTGAGACGAAAATGACAGGTTACATACATCTGAACTGCTGTATAGTTTAATTATAAGAAAAAAATAAATTTCTCGTAAACGGCGCAATACGACGCATAAGAAAATATGCCCTTCAGACAGAAATTAAGCTAAAATGCATGAGAAAATACGAAATATTTGAAATGAGACGATCTTTGTCTTAAAAATCGCCTTCGATACATTTAAGTCGTAAGTCGCGTTTGTATCTTAGTCTCGAGACCTTTTGTCTAGAATATAAGACTAATAAATATGAAACTTTTAAGTAAAATATACGTTTTAAAAAGTTTTGTGGTTTTTCGTTGAATTTGCTTAAACCATATTAATGTCGACCATGTATTTACAGAATTATTGAAGTTCTTTTTTTTTTAACCCTTTCCCAAATAAGACCTGGTTTTGACGTCCATCATAGAAATGGCTTGGGAAAACATTGAGACAAAAGAAGAAACTGCTGATAAACAGCAGTTTCTCCTTTTGTCTCAATATTTTCCATGCTATATTGTACACAAATTCCATCTTAAACAAGGTCCATTTGTCGTCTTCAGTAGCTTTTGAAATGAAACTTCTGAAATTTTGCCGTTTGGGAAAGGGTTAAGCTAATGTCGTTGTTGTATCATATGTTTCCCACCGTTAACGTATAGATATTACATGCCGTAATAGTAAAAATAAATGATGAAATATTGAATACGAGGGCTGTTAATAAAGTATCCGGAATGGTTTCATTACTCTTTAAATTATGTACTAATTACACTGATATTTTCAACACTCATACTTTGAGGAAGTATGCGTTTGTTCCAGCAACAAAATCCATGTAGTTTGCATTAAGGCGCTTTCTACAGTCGTTATGGCAACGCAGGGTCACGTTGAGCGGGGCAACTTATTTCTTGGACGGATACGGCGTTGGAAAAGTCTGTATTACACATATAATATTTACAACTGTTCGATATATTTGCCACTACACGACATCCACGTCTCCTACCCATGAAACCATTGGCCAAAGAAGGATATGAACTGTACTTGGGCAAATTTATGGATAGTTTTTCCAGACGCAATTGGCAAGTCATTAACGTTGTCGCCGACGTCGTGTTAGGACGTCCAGATCTTTCGAGGTCATCAACATCACGGGTAGAATCGTTTTTAAATGCGTTATTCCACTTATAAATGTTTGATTTCTTTCATAGAACTATTACCGTATATGTTCAATGTTATAAAGATTGTCTCTGATTTTGATTTACCCATTAACACGCAAAACATTGTCGAATACCGCTGCTTAAGCACCATATTTGCTATATAACTAAAGCAATGAATTCACCCATTCTTGTTCACTGAATTGACGCAAAATGTCAGCCGATGATGTTACGTTTGTCGAGAAAAAAGAATCGCCTAAAAGGTAACAAGCATTTTGAATATCTTTTGACCAGAAAAATACAAAATATGATCGCTTTTAAAGTGATTGATAATTCGCATTTTTGCAACTTATCCAAAGTTGCCCCGCTCAACGTAACCCTACGTTTCCATAGCGACTGTCGAATGCGTCCTAACGCAAAGATCAAAGTTTTTGTTGCGGGATCAAATGCGTAATTCTTGAAAGTATTTGTGCCGAAAATTTCATCTCAATTGGTTTAAAATTTGAAAAGTTATGATACTATTCCGGATACTTTATTAACAGCCCTCGTATGTTTGCCGGCGGAAAGACCCGTATGGCAATTTCAGCATACATAAATCCAGACGCATAACGCAAGAGTATTATTATTGAAATGTAAGATATTCTTGGAAGATAATAATGTCACTGCTAAATAGAAATAAATTAATTATTTCACTCGACGATAATGAAAAGAGACAATAGTACGTACTACGATAGACGATACATACAATAGATGGTACACATATATATTCCTAATTATTCAAGAGTATGTTTTTAGGTATTAGATATCAATAGATCTGAAAGAGCAACCAATAAACTAATTCACAGCTTGTTACTGCAATTTAAAAATAGGAATATTGGACTGCTTTAAAGAACAATTCATTGTAATCCGAGTTTTCTCTGATGAAATTTGCTCTTTGATATGTTGATGTCGCTCAATAAGCGGCATCAACTTATTAAAGAGTGAATTTCATCAGAGAAAACTCGTATTAAGTTCAATAGAGCAAGGATCTGGAAAAATGGCCCTTATAGCATTTGAGCATATATAGGCATACCTTGTTTTAAATGGGTCTTGGTTAGACTATGCCTATGCACAGTCCGATCTAGATCCATTGTGTTCTCAAATGGCATTAAGTACCTTTATCCAGAAGCTGGCTAAATTACAATTAGAATTTAAAGACATCTTGATTATTATGTATAACTCATGAATAAATGTTTCTAAGTCTCAATATGTGTTCTATAAAGCAGCTTTGTTTCTAATAAACCATGTTTTGTTTTCTAGAGACGAAAGTTAACACACATTTCATCACATTCCGTCTCCATACATATATCGTTAGTGACAGGTCAAACCATATTTCTGCAGCTTGAAAAGGCTGGAGATACGACAAATTTGTCCCCAATCAACGACATGTACATTGTAATCTTTAAACATAAAAAAAATACATCGCCAGTGTTATTGCAAAACCTAGCATCTATAGCATAATAAAAGCTATAGTTCTGAGGTTTTGCAATAACACAGAATAGTCACGCTCTAAATTCTGTAATACTTGTTTGTAATTGTAACCCAATCATATTTCCCGGTAAGCCTGATTTATGTGAGCACGCGGGATTTGAAATCTATCCGACTTTGTCAGTGAGTCGCGTCCGAAGAAACTCAACTTGGATTTCCTTTGAATGAGAATGCAGATCAGGACGAACACTGCAATGAAGAGGATCAGCACCGTGGAACCAAGAACGGTGATTACCGCCATGATTTCTGTCATTGACAAACATTCCTCAACAGTGGCTGTTTGGCTTCCTGAAAGAAAATTAATTCGTCAGTGTTTATTGCAAAACTTCGTTAATCAAGCTGGAGTTACGAGGTTTTGCAATAACACCAATGAAATAAGTTCGGGGATTGGAAACGTGTCTTGGTTTCCAGGGGTTGTGGGCCTATTCACTAACACATTGTTTTACGTCAACTGGCTAAAGCAAAATTACATTAGCCTACAAACCATCTGATTGGACGAAACGTATGTCTCGGCCAATCAGATTGATTGTTGTGTAATTTCAAAGGTATGCTGGGATTTAGACTAATTGGTGAATACCATCCCAGATCTGTGCCTAAAAATTGTGGGAAAAGTTGAAATATGACATTTGTTTAAGAAAATTTTGCAACTTTTTTCAATTCGCCAAAAAATTACCCAATGAATATTTTTTTTTTGTTTTTGGATATTTTGAAGATGATACCAAGAGCTATTTTTACACAAAAACATCAGAACACTTTAAAAATTTGATAAAATTGTAGCATGGGCATTAGGTGCCGCAGAATCAACACAAAATTTGAAAGTTACTTGGCCGCTCTCCAAAATTACCTTAAAAATGTCAACGAAATTTTAGAACATAGTAGATATAATTATGTAACCATTCCCTGCTTTTGTACGAAAACCTCGTAAACAAGCTGCAGTTACGAGCTTTTCATTGAAAAGCGACACAATATTAATAATGTCGTTTGAAGATCTACATCAAATTAAGAATGTTTGACCATTTTCACAACTAGTTTTGACATTCCTTATAGAAACTGCCGGAAAAAATAATACAAACAGCAAAAGGAGAAGATGTGGATGATTGCTTTTTTCTCCTTTTGCCTTGATATTTTGAAAAAAAAATCAAGGCAAAAAGAGAAAATACCGATTATCAACATCTATTTCTAAGTTATGATATACAAAAACTGTATCCTCAGCAGCAGTTTTAAAGTGAAACAATCTAAATTTCGCCGTATAGGAAATGCTGAAGTCCTACCTAGAATTTCGTCTGTAGATGATATCCTCTGTCCATTGAACACAGTTATAACAGTTGACACTGTTTTCTCCTCTGTGTCGTCTGCGTTTCGTCTCCTTCGACGCCGGGTACCGGAGTCGGTTGTCTCGTCTGTTGCGCCATTGTTTGCCTCAGTAGTACCACCTCCGTCTCCGCCTGTCGGTGCCGTTGTTGTACTATCTGTATTATTGTTACCAGTACCAGCAGCCCCTGTCGTGGAGTTGTCGTTATTGCTTGATTCAGTTGTGGTGGAGTTATCGTTACTGCCTGTAGAAGCCGTTGTAGAGTTATCGGTATTGCCCGGAGCTTCTGTGGTAGAGTTGTCGTTATTGCCTGGGGCACTAGTGGTAGAGTTATCGTTGCTACCGGAAGTATCTGTGGTAGAGTTATCGTTACTACCGGAAGCGTCGGTTGTTGAGTTTGTACTCTCGGTTGTATTTGTGTTTGTAGCCTCGGTCGTGTTTGTATCTGGAGCTACAGTTGTGGTGGCGGCGCCCTCGTTCTGGATTACGGTCTCACATTCATCGGTTGTGGGCTACAAAAGATAAGGAGATTTTTGCTCAATGTATTTCGCCCCTAATGAGATTCACGCGACGTCGGAATTTTTCCAGCGATGTCGGTAACACTCGTTATATATCCGAACGTAATCGGGCGATGTCGTAAATATTCGGTGGTGGAACTTTCCGCCGCCGAATGTTAACGTTATCGCACGAATAATTCCGACGCCGGAATGACACATTTAGGAAAAAGCTAGTCTTATCTTAGGGTTTGGTGCGGTTAAAAACCTTTAAGGAGCATTAATTTAAAGCCGATTTGTATCCCTCGTCAATTTCCGATGCACGGATAACGCTTGGAAATTGACGAGGGGTACTACTATAAATTTTCCATTCCATTGGTTTTTTTAGAAGGATGAGATACATTAATAAATATTCACATTTAGAGGGACCCTTAGAAATCATGTAAAAGTAATTGGCTTACAAGTTCGCAGCTAGTGTCATTTTCCTTGCAAAGTTGTACTTTGCACGTGAGAGCAAGATTATTTGAGTCGATAAACTTGAATGCTCTGATTGGCAGACAGACGGACGGATAAGTGACGTCATCGATAGTCTTGTTTGCTGCCTCCTGAATCGTTGTTGTTGTCATTCCTTTTCGAGTAGGGCATCTGCAAACGTGTTAGATTGTTATATTACACAAAGAGAGAGGCGGCATATTGGTCTTTCAAAATTTAATATTCTATTTATTTTTTTCAAACCAGTTGCTGTGTGTACTCATCAGAATTGTATGATTGAGACGATTTTAAAAATTACTGCTCATCACAACATTGGATTTGGAATTAACAAATAACAAATTCAGAATACCGTTAACCCCTCTTATCTGTTCTCTAACATGTATACGTATTTTCGTTTGCAAGAAGTCTTGGTGACTCTTAACGTTTTCTAAAACGTCATAATTTCTACCACTTGCCTCATCAATAATAAAGAAAACCTTACCCTTCATTATAAATGTCGTACGTTTTGCTATTATCGCCATCTAGCGTGTTGTTAGTGGTACAGCTCTTTATATACACGTTTTTGTACACTGTAATGAAAAGGCAGATTGTCGTCACATGTTAGAAATATATTACATTATAAATTTCAATTTATCTTTTACGTTCTGCCTACTATACAAGACACACACCAATGTAAAATAAGGACATTATTGTCTGAAAATGATTCAAATCCAGAATTTCTGACATTCTTCATGACAGTGTCCAAGGTGTATAATCACGTGACTCGGAATTTCCGATAATCTTCAATATCTTTTTTAATACTTGACCAATTTGAATTTGGTTTGAAGCAGAGAATGCGGTAAAATGCCAGGAATAAGCTGGACGTATTGGATTTTTTTTAAAAAAATCAACTGATAAAAAAGTTATTGAAGATAAACCAAAATTTTGGTTTATCTTCAATAACTTTTTTATCAGTTGATTTTTCTAAAATCAACCACGTCCATCTAGTGCGTGACATCGGTCCACATTCTCTACTTCAAACCGAATTCAAATCGGTCCAGTATTTACAAAATTATTGAAGATTTTCTGAAAATATTGTTTCACGTGATTATCCACCGTGGTGTCACTGATTGCAAGTTTTCGTTCTTAAAAAATTGTGTTATCAAAATCTTCATATCGTCGGTGTAAAAGCAAAACCTCATATCTCGATTCTTGCGATTTTCAAACCACAAACTTGTGTTTCCAGTTTAGGCAATTACAGCAGGTTTTGAGATATTTTACTGGTCAGTATTAATGACACATTATTTGTGAGCAATATGTCAAAATTTAAAGTAAAAAAATCAGATTAGGAAAAGTTATTATACTTTTTCCTTCCCCTTTAGATTTTTCCAAAAAACGAGATACGAGGTTTTGCATTTACAACGACGATATGCAATTAGAAAGAAATACAAGGCGTCGACAATTCTGTCTCATCATATTAAAAGATGGAGATGGGATATGAAAGAAGGCCCTTGTGACAATTTCGACTAGCATGGGTCCGGATACTAGTTTAGGGTAATTCACCCTTAACGAGAGTTGCGCGACGTCGGAATCATTTGGGCGCGGTCGAACACATTCGGCGGTGGAACTTTCCACCGCCGAATGTTCACGGCGGAGCCCGAACAGGTCCCGATACGTAACGACGCCGCTCGGAAAAAAGTCGATGTTTTAGGAATTTTAAAATGGCCACATTACGGGTATTCTACTTTAAACTATATAATTTACCTGAAGTGTCTATAAGAAAGAAGCATATTTTGTAGGAGTCCCCTACATAAAGTGACTCCGTCAGAACTCCACCTGCCATAGTCACTATCTCAAAGTCGACTGGGCTGTAGGGCCTCGTGATCACCACTTGGGTTAAATTGCCTCTGTAACAACGATGAATAGCAATAAATTTTGTACTAAAAATAAACTATGTTTTGATAAACCGTCGGAGTTGTTACAAAATCTCGCAACTACGGCTTGAATTAAGCCGTAGATACGAGAATTCTGAACAACACCCACGAAATAATATTATTTGTCCGAAATCACGTCATGATTAACTAGACAAAATCGTTCCTTATTTTATAAGTAAATACACAACCACAGCTACAAATACCAATTAATTCTCAAAATGTATTATGTACAATGTATTTCCCTTTTTATTCATCAAACAAAATGTTTTGTGTACTCATTGGAATCGTCCCCAAATTGATTAAATAAGGATATAGGCCTATTACATTACACACCATTTGATTGGATGAGACTTTTGTCGCCGCCATTCGGATTTTGTCTTATATTTTAAAGGTAAAATCGGAATGAGACTCGTAAGTAAAAAACACATCTGCATAATTATGGTCACACACGATTCCGTTTCGAAATATTTCGTATGACTAACCATTTTTGAATGTCCCCCGACCGTAATATGATCGCAGACTTGTGCATGTGGCTTGACCTTAACCATTTCCAAAATGGCAAAATTTTAGGGTAACCCACTTCAAAAACTACCACAAATGACAAAATGGATGTTACTAAAGATATGATTCGTTTAAACTATGGCATAGAAAATATTGAGACAAAAGGAGAAACTGCTGGTTATCAGCAGTTTCGTCTTTTGTCTCAATGTTTTCACAAGCCTATTCTGTCAGGGACGTCAAAATCAGGTCTTGCTTGGGAAAGGGTTAACAGTTTTTCTCGTGTAAAGCACGAAACTTTGTCGTCTCTACCAGCTTGCATAATTGGACCACCTTTTAATTTTGCTGTTCGAAAAAAAAGGATAAAATTGCGTTTAACAATATGTCGTTGGTAAAGGGAAAACAAACTTACTCTGGATTTACTCCAATGTTTGTAATTTGTTTGGAAATATCCACGGCCCCACCGATATGCTTGCACGTCAATACGAACATCAGATCCATACCGGTTGTGATCATGTCGTAATACCTAACTGTGATCTGTCCTGTATAGTTAGCGTCACCTGCCTGTAAAATATCGTCGCTTTTCAACAAAAACCTCGTAACTGAAGCTTGATTTAAGTTGCAGTTACGAGGTATTGTTGAAAAGCTTAAAGAAGACATTATAGCAAGCGTGAAAAGTATTGAGTCAATGACCATAGTCAGTCAGAATTTAATTTTACATTAAACAGTAGATGTACAATACAGACATTATCTACGAATTAATATCTAAGAAACCGTTTCTGTCATCATACGAGTAGTAGAATGAACTTCTAAAGGACAACTTTTTTATGAACTAAATGACGTCAGTGATGAATTTCACAATTAATTTCGTTTGAAAAAAAAACGTTTAAATTTGAAAAAGACTTGTTTATTTATTTGTCAACTAATTGCGTTATGTAATCTCGCTAAGAGCAAAAAATTGAAGAAGGGTCCTTTAAGGTAGTCCATTCCTAATGAGATTCACGCGACGTCGGGATTATTCGAGCGACGTCGAAAACATTCGGCGGTGGAGCGTTCCACCGCCGTATGTATACGACCGCGCCCGAATAGGTTTGGACACGTAACGACACAGCTTGAAAAAATCCGATGTTTTATGACTTTCAAAATGGCCACATTACGGGTATCCTACCTTAAGGCTTTTGTGTCCAAAATGAATCAAGATCAGACTGCGTATAAACGCTAAACACAGTCTGTTCTTGAACCATGTTAGTCTCGAATAGTGAAACACGGCTGCCTTAAATGCAACTTGTATAAAGGCCAGTTTTTTCCAGACCTTGATTCATTTCAAACTGCTAGAATACAATGTAATCCTACCGTATCTCCAGTTATCACGATGTTTTCACTTCCACACGTGGTATCCGTGCCCTCTTGCTCTGTGTTTACGGTCAAGCTGTACGTCGTCATACCATCCGCCGTACTTGACGTAAAATTACACGTCGATGGGACGTCGCTTCCGCCAACGTACAATTTGACGGAACCACTGAACGCTTCCGGGAAAACCAAGCTGAAGACTGCAGTAGTGCCCTCGCATGTCACTTGAACTGAAATAAAGTGATTGCCATTAGCAAATCGCTAGTGACGACATCTACACTTTCATATTTCTAGCAAGTTCAAAGATTATACAAGCACCAAAATCAAAATTATTAAATTAAAAGTACTATAATATGTCGACGAGGAACATATTTTGAAATTGTAATTTCTTATAAAATTAATAACAATTAAAATGATACCATTTTTTCCACAGGAATTGTGTATTTCGGGACAAATTAGTGAAAAATTCAAGAAAAACATTCATAAGTACAATAGGCTATTATCAAAATTTATCAAATACGATTAATTCTTACTATTTTCGTCCACACACGTGGCTCCATAGAAACCAAAATCACATCCACATTTCTCTACGCCATTCTCTACGTAACAAGTACCATTATTACAAACAAGCGGCGTGGGACATGTGGTTCCTGAAGAAACAATAACAAATTAACGTGGCCCTACCTTAATGAGATTCATGCGACGTCAGATATTTTGTGCGACGTCGTTAACATTCGTCACTTTTTCCCGAAACTATTCGAGCGACGTCGTAAACATACGGCGGTGGAACAGTCCACCGCCGAATGTTTACGACGTTGCACGAATAATTTCGACGTTTCATGATTTAAATTAGGGGGTGGATACCTTAATAAATGAATAGAATAGACGTCGTAAACTTTCGGCTACATATTTTCTTTTGTTTGTTTTACCATTTCGAGATGGATAAATGATCAATAAAATGTTTACGCCATCGCCTTTTCCAAACTCTCGTAAGAAACTAAAAAAGACCACATTTATATAATATGCTACCCCATCTGCTTTTGAAATAGGGTACACTATTCAGGGTTCCCGCAGAATAATTTCAAACTTTAGACGCGAATAAGATCGATATTCTAAGTATATTCATTTAAACTTTGAAACAAATAGTGTTTTTAAAAAATGCAAATAATTATTGTGAATGAAAACTGAAAGTAAACGGTTTTAGATTTTTTTTTTCTTTTCTTGTAATGTTTTGATACACAATTAGATCTATCTCACTAATAACCATAAAATGCATAATTTGTCAGTGTTTTTCTCCTTAGATATGGAAGAGGTCGACACAATGTCAGCCGGAGTATTTCTGACATCGCTCTATAAAGGTTCCGAAGTGGATCGAATCTAGAAATGGCAGAGTTGCATGTGCACACTATCCGAACAAGTCTAAGAAATATCACTCATGAAGCACATTTTGGACGTTATGTGAACGGCAATCATATGGGCTGCTCCAAATTGAAAGTTGCCACAGAAGACAAAATTAATATTGATAATGAAAAGCTTTCAGTAAAATATTGCTCAGAAATGGTCGATGCATAATGCCTGAAGAGACTCAAAAAATAAAACAAACAAACAGATATATCGCTGCTTTTCAACGAAAACATCGTAACTGCAGCTTAAAACAAGCTGCAGTTACGAGGTTTTCGTTGAAAAGTCACGAAATATTAATATGTACGTACCGTCTATAATCTGGCAGTTATATCCGCTATATCCGGCGACACATGCGCACGAGCCGTTATTGAGTGAGCACATGCCCCCGTTCTGACAATCATAATAACGTCGACAGTCATAATTGTAGCCCTGGCTCGTGACTGAAAGAGAAAGTATGAAGGATTGAACACCTAACCAAACGGCCTACATTCGTACAGTTCTAACTTGAATGTTTATAATGTAGATGACGAAATGATGTAGATTACGATTCATGACAATCTAAAGCACATAAAATTTTAAGATAAAAGAAGAAAATGCTGGTTAACAGCACAAGCAATTTCTTCATTTTCCACAAATATTTTCCAAATGCTTTCCGTGTGAAGGAATCAAAAGGCGCCACTGTGCAGAAATGAGTTAATAGATGCGATTTAACAACACGACTCTACTCAACTCTCAACATCTTTTAATCGGCATGTCGGCACTTGTTGTGCCTTTGATCAAAAGAAAACATTTACAAAATAATACATAGGGCCTACACATGCATGAAAATAGCATCATACAATTTCAATGACAAATAAACAACAACAAACAAACCAACAAACATGATTTGTAATAATATTCAATATTCTTCATGCGTGTGCATTATAAGAGCATAAGCTTGTTCTTTTAGAATATTGTTTCTTTATAAATGTTGCTTCCGATATATAATTGGCGACTTAAACCTGCATTTTCTTGCTTTTTGACGTCATCAACGTATTGAACATGTTTATTGAAGGAAAAGAACACTTTATATATTTTTTTCGACATTCGCGTAGTTTTGAACAGACAAGAATAAAATGATATTCAGATTCAATACGAGATAGTTCGATCACGATGTTATGGCACATGTTCATAAATTTACGTATGTAAACAACGCAATTATCGAACTCCGAGAAACTGTAATTTTTGCAAGTGATGGTGTCTCACACCTGCAAGATTCAAACCAACACGTGCAAAATTGTATCTATAATTAAGAGCGCATTTTTCTTGTTAAATTTTGTAATACATACGCTATAACATCATGACTGGACAATACAAACCATTAAAAAACTTACCCGTTTTTATAACTGTTACTAGAATAATGGTGGAGATCACGCTACGGCTTATCATTGTTACTTGCTCTGAAAAATAATGAGAACCTATTGTTTTATTTGATCTTACTGTACAGTGAAGTCAACATTTGAACCCTTTCCTCAAAAAGACTGAGTTTTAAAGTGGTCCTCTTTAAAAACTGCTGCTGAACACAAAATGGAAGTAAATGCAAATGCTATTGTGTGAATTATAGCTCAGAAGACATTGAGACAAAAGGAGAAAATGCTTGACAAATCCATGCCCGTAGAAACAGGGGATTGGGCTGGCGGTTAAGGGGGGAGCCCTCCCTAAGTTGGCCAAAAGTGCCCCCCCCCCCCCCAAAAAAAAAAAAAAATAAAAAAAATCAGAAACAGGGTTTTGAGCGCACCCAATATGCTATTGCTTCCTACAGGCTTGAGTTTAACAGAATTAAAAGTTCATATGATTAAGCCTTTTGATAGACTTTTAGGATAGTCCAATTTGAAAGCTGTTGCAGACAACCAAATGGTTGTATTACATTTAGATTTTTAATAAGATAGCACAGAATAGTTTGTATTGCGGTAAAATGGGAAAAATTCTGATCATCAGCACTATCTTCGTTTGTCTCATTATTGTCCCAAAGTCATTCTGTTACGGAAGTCAAAGCTAGGTCTTGTTTTGAAAAGGGTTAAAGTGTATCGTACAAACTTTGCTTTAATTAGTTTTTCGCAATCTTTTGACATTCTTTTCTAATTATACACGTTATGTCATTATATAGACTTATATCTACCTTTAACATGAAACATAGTAGGGGAAACACTTTTTAAAAGACATTACCCCAATCAACCAATCCAAATTAATTTAGTTCAATTTCAGTCTGATAAGGGTCATGAACCCAGGCTGATCTTTTACAGTTGCTCTATGTCAAGTACTCTATATGTCAAGGGGAAGCTACAAGAGAGAAAATTCTTGATCAGACTGTCGTCGCTTTTCAACGAAAACCTCGTTACTGCAGCTTGCTTTAAGCTGTTGGTACGAGGTTTACGTTGGAAAGCAGCGATGTGTTGATCTGGAAATGTCATAATGGTCCGTTGGCTAAATCTTCAAATGAATGCCTTGACAAAAGAATCGCGCACCACTCCCCTAATACTATAACTACCTTCGTAACGCCCGTTACAGCCAAAACAAGTCAAAGCCATGAGACATATAGGTAGTTCGATAGATCATAACTTACATCATAATATCGTAAATCTATGGTTCCTTTCAAAGGTATAGTAACTGCAGCTTATTCAAGCTGTATTTACGACATTTTCGAACGTGACTACATTTAATACATGTACTTACAACCAAAAACAAGTCAAAACCATGAGACAATTAAAGTGACATTTCACATTTATTTCATTTTTCTAAAGGTGTACAATAGTCCCAGCCGAAATTGACAGTGACGTAGGCTGATGTTTACTGCTGCAAAACCAATCAATTCGTCTGATTTGATCCGTTACAAATACGAAGAGAGTTGATTGGTTGTCAAGTAGAAAACAATAACCCACGCCACTGTCAATTTCGGCCGGTACTATTGTATGTCTTGATTCAAAGATTGTTTATTCTTATGCGTAGAAATGCTATCAGTTCTTTGAAGTTGTTATTCATAAGCGAAAATGCGCATTTAAAGTTGAGACAGAAATGACAAATTCTATATAAATCTCAACTGTTGTCCACAACAATTTGTCTAATTTAACCACAAAAATATATATTTCTCGTAAACGGTTCAATATTTTGACCTGAAATTTTCAGAATTTCCATAAGAAAAGATGCTCTTTCAGATAAGAAAAAGGTAAAATCTATGTAAAAAGGATTGTGAAATGTCACTTTAAGTAGTTCGACACTATAGTGATCTTACATCTATTATCTACTATCATAAACATACGTTAATCTATGATTCCGTTAAAAATGCCGCAACTTCATCTTATTCAAGCTGTAGCTACGACATTTTCGAATGTGACCAACGAAAATCAAACGGCTAAAAACAAGAACCATGAGACATAAAAGTAGTTCGATACTATAATAACCTTGCATCTTTACATCTATTATGATTCATAAACATACGTAAATACTGGCAACAGATGGTGAAAATAACATCACTTTTGTCTGTACTTTGAATGGATCCCTACGACAGTCATAGAAATGCCGGGACATTACAAAATACACCATATATTCGCTATATTCCCTAAACGGCGGGGAACCATGTAACACAATAATTTCAGAAAATCGTCAAAACTTTGCTAATACATCATGATACTTGGCCAATTTGAACTAAGTTTGAACTGGTTGATGGATGCCATTTGTTTTTGTGTACCTGATAGAATAGATGTAGAATACAAAGGAATTAAATAAGAACATGCTTATGATAAACAATTCATTTTTTTTCCTCTCTTAGAAAAGTATGTTTTTATCCTTTTATATATACAAATGTACTGTCTTTAATTGAATCCATATTTTGACTTCAGCACTTTTATATTTATTTTTTGAAAATTTTCTGTTCTTGCTGTGTCACGAGATTCCCCGCCATGTTTATATTTTAACCCTTTCCCAAACAAGACCTGGTTTTGACGTCCCTAAGAGAATGCGCTTGGGAAAATATTTAAACAAAAGAAGAAACTGCTGATAACCAGAAGTTCCTCCTATTGTCTCAATATTTTCTCTACCATATTTAACACAAATTCTATCTTTAGTAACTTATACGTGTTGGCATTTGTTGCAGTTTTTGAAGTGGATCAATCCAAAATTTTGTCGTTTGGGAAAGGGTTAAATCAACGGGTTTTCTTTCCAAATCAACAATCTCTTAGATCTATCCAATACGAAAGGCTTTGTTGACAACAATAACTAAAGTCCAAATGCATGTAAATCATAGCATGGAAAAGTATACCCATTTCCCATTGCTTGCCAATATGTCCTAGTTCACGGTGAAGATTGTGCATGGTGGGATGGATAACGAATACGGACAAATTTGCTTCGCTTCAGGTAAGAAATTGTGCAATAATTTTCTTATTTCTGCGTCAATTTTCAAGCGGTTTGTTGCATGTACCCCGCATTACTGAGCTCCTTCCTCAGATAAATGACTTATTTGTAGAATCTTTGTACTTTGTCCAAAAATTGATCCCAACCGACCAGAAAAACAACAAAAAATTCAGACCCTTTTTCTAGTCGGTTGGAATCGGTTTTGAGAAAAGTACAAGGAGTTTCCAGATAAGTAATACATCTGAGAAAAGTACTCAGTAAGACGGAGTACATGCAACAAACTGCATGAAAATTGACGCAGAAATAAGAAAAGTATTGCACAAATTCTTACTTGGAGCGTGGTTTAATTGGCTGTAGTCGTTACCATTTCGCTTTCTGGTCCGTTTGGACAATATTTCGGAAAAAACACCATGAGTTATCTAATATGTCATACACCCGATGTAAGAGCTCGGTAAGGCGGGTACATGCAACAAACCTTTTGAAGATTGGCGCACAAATAAGGCAGCTATTGCAAAATATCCTACCATAATCGAGATTATTTTGTCCGTATTCGTTATCCATCCCATGATGCACAATCTCCGCCGTGAGTTAGTCATATCAAAACCCTTTAGAAATTTAGAAAAAGGTTAAAGATGTGACACACCAATAATTGAAAAATATGTTCAATTGTATTTTAATACAAGACAGATTTGAATGATTTGAATTCAGTTTAAAGCAGAGAAGGTGTAAAAATGCCAAAGATCTTTTGATTGATCTTTTAGATATGTCACATGATAAAAAGTTATTGACCATCAAATCCGTCATGTATCAAAACGACAATTGGAGATTATTGAAACAGGCATGTTACGTGATTCCCCATCACCTTAATCCTTTTCCAAACGACAAATTTTAGGGTAATTTGAAAGCTGCTGCAGACGACAAAATGGATTATATATACTCAGCAAAAGAGCTAACGCATCACTTTTTAAAATTGCATAATTTCTTCATTGTCGAAGATTTAGATTTATAATTTGACATATGTTTATCCCACAAGTTTATGCACTCATCCATAAAATTATTTCCAAGTTTTCTTTCTGATGTGACCGCGTCATACTAAAAGGGGACCAAAACACTTTTTCGGCTCATGTAACTTGTGATCCTTCTTAGTAATATTTGTTTGAACTGATTTTGATAGCTGGTTTATTATGGGATTGAAATCTGAAAAAAAATGTATTCCTTATCTAACGTAATAAGGGCTGTTCGCGGACAACGTAGCTCGCACAAACGCGCCTTTTTAAGAGAAAATGTCAAGTTTTCAGGGTCAAGGTCACAAGGTCAAATTTTATTGTCGCACGTGAAAGGTCTTGGTGTGACCTGTCTATGTGTGAAATATCAAGACTGCATCTCATACAATTCATAAGATATAGACTGATACGTTTTTGTCTACGTAACCAACGTCGTCGTCAACGCCAACAATTACACCAACAACACTAATGATGTAACATTTCCTCTGCGGGAATAAATTACGCACCAACAAAAGTGTTAAAGCCATCGGTTTGTTTAAGGAAGGGTAACTTTTCTACACAGGAACTCTTTCAGCCAATACAAAAGGTTTGAAAGTTATGCGTGAATTTCCTATTTTAATCAAATTCTAGACTTTATGAATTTTAAAATTAAGGGCGTTCTTATTAAAAGTTCAATATTTCAAAACTGATTGTAGCATTTACTATGAAATTTCATAGGCTTCTAACGAAATGGTGGTTGTCTGCATATGCAAATTTTAAACGTATTCTGTAGACTCGTAAAAAAAAAATATTAACAAAGATATGAGTGATGCGTTAGCAGTTTTGCCGAGTATATAAAGGTAGCATTTGTGTATAATAAAGCATAGAAACTATTAAGACAAAAGGAGAAACTGCTGGTTATCAGCAGTTTCTTCTTTTGTTTCAATGTTTTCCCAAGCCTTTTCTGTTAGGGATGTCAAAACCACGTCTTGTTTGGGAAAGGGTTAAAGCAACAAAACTCATACTTTATTAATTCCTTCGTTGGATGAAATGTCCACGCTTATTCAGTAACACAGTAGTCTTTATTCAATGAATTTCCAATAAGCTATGACCACTATTGGTCGTTGAGCCAACATGCAAAGACAGGCTTATTGAATATGTTGAATCACATCCAAAATAAGGATGCTTGTTGTTCTATATCATGCATTCCATATTAACGAAAGAAGGCATTTTCCTTTAACCTTTCCCCAACAACAAAATTTTAGGGTGATCCACTTCAAAAACTGTTACAAATGATAAAATAGATGGTATTAAAGATAGGATTTGTGGAAAATACGGCACAGAAAATATTGAGACAAAAGGAGAAACTGCTGATTATCAGCAGTTTCTTCTTTTGTCTCAAGGTTTTCCCAGGTCTTTTCTATTAGGGACGTCAAAACCAGGTCTTGTTTGGAATTAATTAGCCATCTCCCCAATAAGACATTGGTTTGATGTTGCTGATGAAAACCAACAATATCTATTTTCGATTCGATATATTCCGTGATACATTTAGACGTAACGTCAAATTTTTTAATACTCGTACCACTTTAAAAAATATTTGATGTAGTTGCGTTTTAAAACTGTTGACAGAAAATTACCGTTCTATTTTGGTGTCATTGGTAGATATCAAACGAAAGGTTATGGAAAACGGCACACATTTTTGTGATTAATTTTTGTTTTTTGCGTAAACGGCACACTGAATACATCGACAGGAAAGAAATGAAACGCTTAAAATTTCGATGTCCCGCGTAACAAATTGTTCAACTTCTAGCTGGTTTTCACATTCGTTCACTGTAAATCGCGGGGAAAATAGCCTGATTCGTCTTTCAACTTATGTCACGTCATTACCGGTGGTTGTGATATAATTTTTTTTATAGATGTCAGGAAAAATGAATTAGAAATATGAAAAAAAAGAAAAAACACAAAAAATGTCCCATGATCATGAAAAAATGTATATGAAATTTTTAGCGATTCATAATTTCATGCACATAAAATAATTTATAACAGAAAAAATAATTTTAAAAATACGTTTTTATCGAAGTTTTATATTGTTAAATGTTGTTTCCGTATTTTGATTGTCGTAAAGTTTCGAAATATGTAATTAAAATTGTCACTTAAAATGTCCCCGTGGTGTAAAATGACGTCTTTTTCAACGATAATTTGCGACGCTCTTAATTTTGTTCTATAACATTTAGTGGATATTCACATTGTTATCAAAAATACTTTTTTCCTGTAGATTAATTTGATTTATAACACGCGATGATAACTCCAAAAATCAAAACACCATTTCTTCTCAAAATTGTCACTACAAATGTCCCCGTAGACAAATTACGCCGGATAACGTCTTAACATCAGTCTTAAACGATCGTTTTCTTTTTATTCGGCAATATTTTAAAATGGGTAAAACGGACTGTCTTGGTGAGAGAATTAGTGCTTGTGCAAAAATGGGAAACACAGTCAAGAAAGAAAAAAATCTATTGAATTTAACCGTTCGGAATCACTAAAACTCCAAATCTAAATTAATACATGTACAAGAACTAGTATGAAGCGATAAGAAATGGAAACAACGGGCAAAAGTTAGTATAATATTAACTTATTTATTTTTATTACAGATTTCATTTTACATTGCGCAGCTGTAGCTTTTATTATCATAAATTATACGTATGTCTTTTTTCAAAATAACAAATCAGTAATATTTTCTTGTGTACCTGTGATATATGTGTGTACTATGATTTATGCTAGGTTCCCACTGCCGATCTGATCAACTCGATCAACTCGACCACCTAATTTACCCGACCAAGCCCGACCAAATGTGTATACACGGCTACTTCTCGATCTCTAGTCGATCAAACTAGACCCCCGCCCGAGCACTCCCAACCATTTCCCGATTGAAGCCCGACCATCTTTCCGGTGTCTTCCCGATCACCCCGTCCTTAATTCGAGCCCTACACGACCAAGACCCGACCATCTCGATCTGTACACGACCAGATCGAGCTGATTCTATTCTAGGTGTTCTGAATGAAAATATTTTTGCAGCGTCTTGGATTATCACATATTCATAATAACTTCATAATAATTTCAGTTTAAATATGTAGATAATTTAAATGTGACGTAAATGTACTTTTAGCTATTGACTCATCCTTAATCTGATTAAATATAAAGATTGATGCATTTAAGGCGTTAAATACCATTATATCAATCGTACGTGTTATGTCTCAGAGCGGAGAATCTCTTGAAACGCAATTTCCAATAACTTTCAATATTTCTGTTAATATACTCTACGCGGGATCTCGTGCTGTTTGTACACATTTATTACCACACGACCTAGTGTTTCCACTGCCGACCAGATCAACCCGATCAAGCGGTCGAATACAGGTCGAGCTAGGTCTGCAAGAGTGATCGGGAGCGGTCGAGATGATCAACATTGATCTGCATCGCTCGGGTTTCCTACTCGAGTTTTTTTGACATGTAAAAACAGTCGAGTGCGATCGAGTACAAAAATGATCGAGAAGCGATTGTGTATTGGTCGGGTAGAAGATCGACCTTGTCGTGAATCAGTCGGGTCTGGAGATCGAGTGTGATCGGGTAGATAATTTGTATTCCGACCTGCATCGAGCGTGCACTCGATTACCTCGACTTGTACTCGAGTAATTTCCGACCACACCCCGATCAACTCGACCTCTGATTCACCTGTTCACTCAATCAAATCGGATGAATAGGTCGGGTTTGATCGACTAGAGATCGAGAAGAAGTCATATGGTCGGGTTTGATCGAGTGCACTTAAGCGATCGAATAGATCGAGTTGATCCGCTGCCATAGAGCAGTTGGAAGCACTCGATCACCTCGACTTGTACGAGTTATTCCCGAACGCATTCCCGATCAACTCGACTTCTGCTCCAACTGTTCATCCAATCAAATCCCGGTAAAAGATATCGACTCGAGCACACACAATCTCTACTCGAGTGATTGTCGATCAGCTCGATCTTCTATACGATCGATACTCGAGCATCTTCCCGGTGTGTTTTCTACTCGACCGCTACACGGATTTTTTGACGTGTCAAAACAATTTGGCAGGATAACCGATCGACCATCTCGACTTATCCCGATCACCTTTGCCGACCGACCTCGACCGGTACTCGATCGCTTGGTCGGGTTTGATCGAGTTAACTTGATCAGCAGTGGGAACCTAGCATTACGCTACATGCGAGATATGAACACATTTTTCAGTTAAGGTCAGTGTCAGATTAACTGAAATCCTTAAGGTTTACGAACTGAGAATGAAATGCTGAGCCAGAGGCGAAATTTGAAAAGTGCCAGTAATTCCTGAACTGTGTTACATTTCAATTCCAAATACAAACATAAGCATTTTAAACGGTTTAGAATTTTGAATTAATGCATACTTATCGAAATATTTGACAAAAATGTTCAAAATTACCTCCCTTGCATATGAATATAGAGTAAAATAATATTTGTAAATTATTTTCTTCTTGAAGCATAATCTTGAAATCCGGCACGGTGAATCGACTTATGAGAAGTGTATTTACAAGTGTGTGTAATTGGATGCATTTCGTGTGGCTAGAAAGTGGTGTTTTCATTTTCAGTTCGTAAACCTTAATAGATCTAAAAGGACGAAAGCTAGAAGCTAGTTTAATTCTTCTCGATTATGCTTCCTCGCACAAGCAGTACTCGCACCGAATGTGTCGGCCATTGATAAGAACAACCTTAGCTACTGGGCATTGAACTCGGAACCGCTTGATCGTGAATCCGACGCGCTAACTCTCGGCTCCGCACATCGGACAAAAGTTGCAGACAAAACATTTTCAAAGAAAGAGAAAACAAGATTGTCTTTTAAAAAATAATGAGAGGCTAGAAATGAAAATTGTGACATTTTATAACTTACTGTACTTAAAAAGATTTAATTTTTGTTTTCGCACCTGACTTTTTTCTAAAAAAGATTTAACCTAAGACAATAATAATTATTGACTAGTTATGACATCCAAAATGAAAATTAACATTGGAACATCTGTAAAACGTCTGTATAGTTCTTATTTACATAGTATATGAAATAAGTAGAAAAACAATATTGTTGCAATTTATGTCAAAGAAATCTTATTGAAACACCCAAACTATGATGAAATCGCGTTTGTCAAAAACGTTGACGTTACGTGTTACGTAAGGGGGTATGAGTATTTGACGTTACGTCCATACCCTTTCAACATCTATTCTTTAATCTATAAGAATTTTCGAACTGAACCTTAAAAAACATTGTTGTTGGAATGCTCAACTAAAGCTTACTTATTACAGGCCCGTAGGAAGCAATTTTCATGTTGAATGGGCTCAAGCCCCTGTGTCTGAAATATGGGGGGAGGTAAATTTCCAGCGCAGAATAACGAAAATTCAGCCTATTTGGCCACCATTAAGGGGCTAAGCACCCCCAGTCACACCTGTTCCTACGGGCCTATGGTATCCATGCAATAGAAAGAAATTCTGGTTAACCGACTTGATTTAGGCCTACTTGGTGAAGGCAGATCATTACCACTCAAACACTAAAACGAATTACGTTACTTTAACCCTTTCCCAAACAACAAAGTCGTAGAATGGTCCAGCTTGAAAGCTGCTGTAGAAGACAAAATTGATGTTAAAAAGAATGGTATTTGTGTACAATATAGCTTAGAAAATATTGAGACAAAAGGAGAAACTGCTGGTTATCAGCAGTTTCTTCTTTTGTCTCAATGTTTTCCAAAGCCTTTTCTATTGGGGACGTCAAAACCAGGTCTTGTTTGGGAAAGAGTTAAAGGGAGGGGCCCATGCTACATGTAGGTTACCGGACATGCAAACGGGTAAAGAATATTATATTCATGTAATATCGTATGCTCTTTATATTTATAGTACCGTTTGGTATGGGAAACCGGACGTTAATAGATATCAAAAACCTGGTACTAGCGCCAGAATCCCTTTCTTTTTAGCCTTACATAATCACTGGACGTGATGGTGAACTCGGCCAAAGCGAGGGACGTTTTTTCGCGATCTATGTATTCCGACGGTGTTGTTATAAAATATCGTAACTACGGCTTCGATAAAGCCGTAGTTACGATATTTTATAACAACACCGACAGTTTGTCAATACAAAACGATAACCCCTGTCTGGTTTTAGAACAAGTTCATTGTCATTAGATAAAAAATCTATAAACTCACATTTAAACACAAAATAGCTATACCTTGTTGTAGCGAAAATTGTTTTAGTTCACAACCAGTGATAATGCAATGCACTACACAACAATCCAAACTCTGACTGTCCCCATGTTGTTACGATTCCTGAAGCAACTAGTAATATAAGCCCCATGATCGTAACTAAATCTTTCCCAAGAATACCTTTGGTCGGGCATGTTCAATGGAGTAAGCTCGGAAAAAAGGATGATGAGTATTTGCCGTACCCCCTCCCCATTAAAAAGAGAGCCCTGTTTTTATTTATTTATTTTTCTTGAAGATTTTTTCATTTTGGATGACTAGTATACGAATTTATTACCATATGGCAAGGATTAAAGTGTGGCCTTTAAAGGAAGATTTACTGCTTTAAGAGGAATAGCTGTAACTTAAAATTTTCTCAAGCATCACACATTTATCTCTCCTTATATTAAGATATTGCCATGAATGCAATTTCGAGTAAGAATGAAATGAATAAAAACATTTTCAAAAGAAAAAGATGATTTGGACACAACGGTTGGGCGTTCCTCGCCTCTTATGAGTTTTCCCAATATTCTACCTTTCCTCAAACCCAAGCTTGTTTCGATGTCTAAAAATGTTTTGAAATCAGATCTTTGACAGGAAATATGAAAATGAAAATATTTCGTCCGTTTGACACAATGCACTCCGTGCTATAAACTAAACATTTTGTCACATTCATTAAAATTACTACATTTGAATTCGGACTGGCATAATTTTGTTATTTTCGGAAAGGGTAAATAAATTGTTTCATTCTTTAATAATGACCCACCCTTCTTATTAGTCGCCTTTATGCGTTACCATGGTGTTTTAAGAGGTCAGTGTAAAAATGAGTAATTCTGAAATAGGGCTTCATCAATAAAATCGTTTTCATTTTGAAAATTTAATTAAAGTTTTATCTGTAGTTTTGATTTTCTATCTTAAATTGTGATGAAAGGCGATAACTAGTTACAAATGTGTTGAACCCTTTTCCAAACATCAAAAATTAAAGTAGAGTAATTAAAGTTCAAAGTTAAACTTGTTGCAGAAGACAAATTGATATCTGTAGTTATAGGATTCGTGAAAAATATCCTACAGAAAGCATTAATCCATTACCACTCAACGACTCTTTTTGGCTCCCCTCAAGATATTGGCTTTGGAAAACATTGTTGAAAATGAAGAAATTGCTTGTGACAAGCAATTTCTTCATTTCCCACAATATTTTCCATCCAAAAAGACCTAAAGATTAAAAAATCCATTCACTTGAAATTGTCGTCTGCAGGATCTTTCAATTTGAACCACCTTAAAATTTTGTCGTTTAGTAATGGGTTAAGACGGGAAAATTGGTATATGGTGTCATCAGCCTTTTCTTCTCTAGTGTGATTTTTTTCCGATCCCTTCCCACCAGGGGAGTCAAAACCAGTCAAATCTTGTTTCGGTAAAGGATAATAATTCACAATCTACTAGAAAACCTCTCTGGCCTGGCAGTGTTACATCTTTCATACCATTGTTGGCTATTCACGTCCCCAATCAAATAGAAATAAGAAAAAAAATAAAACAAAAGTAAATGTTAATAAACAGAGTTAAAAAACTCCTAAAAGAAAAAAAATATTTTTTTTTGTTTCCAACATATTTTATGTCAACTATAATATCTTTGGATTTAACCCATTACCACACATTGGCTCTTTTTGACTCCCCAAAAAGATAGAGGTTCTGGAAAATATTGTGGGAAATAAAGAAATTTATTGCTAGTGACAACCAATATTTTCACTGCCCACGATGTTCTCTACAAAATAAGTAAAAAAAAAAGAGAGAAAAAAAAAGATTTTAAATTTCCTTAACTTGAAATTGTCGTCCGCTATTCACGTCCCCGATTAAATAGATATAAGAAAAAATGAAACAAAAGTAAATGTTAATAAACAGAGTTAAAAATATCCTAAAACCAAACATTTATGTTTTCTTATCCGACATAAAAAGATTTTAAATTTCCTTAACTTGAAATTGTCGTCCGCAACATCTTTGAATTTGGACCACCCTAAAATTTTGTTGTTTGGAAAAGGGTAAACAGGGTCGAATGTTTGTTGTCTTGTACTGGGCAGATTATCGTTCACTTCTTTTTTCGTGGTAATGCTGTTTTTATATTGGGCATATATATTAAAACCAGTTTTCACTCCAGACATCGCTACAGACACTACATTCTTTCTCTTACCCGCTGAGCTATGTGTTCAAGCCAAACTACGTTATTTCAAACACCACAGAAACGTCCTTTATCAGTCACTATCTTCAACGTTGTTCATCTTTTTCACTTCTGCGACAAATAAGGAGGGGGTTAATAATTACATTTGATGAAATTTTCGCTTAGATTGAATACCTGTTAGTATTTTCAGCGTTTTTACAATCTTTTCGGGTGAGTAAAGGAGCTTGAAAGCAAAATAGTGTAACTCTAAGATAAATTCCATGTAGTTACAATATTACTGCTCTGATTTTTTCAACGGTCATTTAGCCTACAAGTGAAAGCACTGACAGGTGTTTAACTGGGTCACTGCTTGACCTACTACAACTGTGTGTGTATTCATACCCTTAGCCCATTCCCTAGATACAATGTGTGCGCTTTACCCATTTCTATATTCTAACCCCTTTAGGTTCCCATGAAATAAATGTGTTTGGAAAACATGGTAGAAAATGAAGAAAAGGTTGTGACGAGCAAGTTCTTCATTTCCCACAATATTTTCTTCATAGAAAGACCAAACAATGTAACGATTTATTTGCTTGAAATTGGCGACTGATAATGGGTTAAGGATTTATTCTGCAATTCACTTCTCTTTATTGTTTTTTTTTTCAACTCTTGTGTTGAAGGCTCTTCCAAACGACAATATCTTAGAGTGGTTCAAATTAGAAAGAGTTGCAGACGACGAAACGGGTGACGATAAAGATGAAATCATGTCATGTACAATGAAGCACAGAAAATATTGGGACAAAGGAGAAAGTTATCTTTGTATGTTTCATATTATTTGCTTCATAACAATGTCTTGTTTGGAAAAGGACGAATGATTAGAGGATAGCCTATAGAGTATAGAGACTGTGATTTTAAAATATTTTGATCAAAGTAAAATCATCGTCTTAAATTTGCCGTTTTCTAGAATTTTAATATTTTTACCTCATATACTGCTCTTAGACTGATCATTTGGACCAATGAACAAGTGCATTCTATTTAATCGAAATATGTTTGCAGATCAGAGATCAGTTAGGCTAAGCCTTTACAATGGGTCCGTACTTGGCATTATTCTGATTAGCTAAGAATAAGAAATAATCCAACATGTTGATTTAATGTAAAATCCGATAAAGTGTAACATTTTCCTTTTTCCCAAACAGCCTCACATTTTGGTTTCACCTCGAGAGTGTACATTCAACTTTTTTTATCACCTATGCACGTTTGCCTACACATTAATTAACCAGTTTCCAAACGATGACGCCTTTTTACTCGCTTCATAGAAAATGCTTAAAAACATCGAATAGAGAATGGGGCAATTTTGCAAATCAGCATAAATATATTGTCCTTTTGTCACAATATAAATTTTTCAGTGATGCCCAATATACAGTGCTGACAGCACTTTGATTCTTGACAGAATCGATCACAGTCGGATGTTGCGGTTATGAACAAAACAACAAGAAAATGTGGAAAAATGACGCACATCCTAATGTTGTCATTTTATACTAAATATGTACTTAAATCAAATAGTCTTATTCATTAATCAAATATGGCAACAAAAGGACAAACTATGAACACGATGCGTCAATTTATATAGTTCAATAGGAAGGCAACATGTTGCACCCCTCATCAATATTACCTGAATACTTAAACGAGGCACCGCCCAGAATATTGTCCTTTTTTCCTGATGTCGTCTTAAAATGTGATTTATACGTTTTCAAATTTTTCAATTTTTCGTCCGCAGCTTTGAAATAGGAACAGTCTTTTTGCGAGTTGGAAAAGGGCTAAAGTATCCATTTCATTGAAACTGAACGTCTCCTTATTTAACCATTCCAAAGCCGGAAATAAACTGGACTGTTCCAAAATTGTTAATGCAGATATTATATGACTCGTAAGCAATAAAGCTCAGAAAATGTTGCGTCAAAGGAAAATGCTGGTGGTATGGTTACGCATTTTCTTTTCGTAAATGTTTCCCATTTACTTTAAGAGAAAATGCTCCAGTTTTTCAGAACACTCGGTCGTTACTCTAGAAACTTAAATGTTTTGCACCATATATGTTTCGCTACCAGATTTTCGACAATGTAAAATGTCTTTATTATTCACCATTTTTCGACTGTTAAAGTGTTTTGTTATGTGAAACTTCTTTCACCAAGATTGAAATCGATGGTTTAGAGCAAGACAGTTGTAAGTGTGTTAGCACTTATCACTTTTGTGAGTCATTTTATTCGTGTGTAAATTATAAAAAATGCTGTAATTCACTTATAAGTGCGATGACATATACATTTTCCTCTTGAAATATTACAAACACAATTTTTCAATACAATGAAGGAGTTTTATCAAAATCTATTTTGTTGAATTTAAAGTATAAGTGCAAATTTTGACATAAAATGCGTCTGCTCCGTTGATCTAATTCAAGGTGTGGATATGCTGTTAATATATACATTAACACATTCTTAACATCACTCCTTTTGGATTTTCTATTTCTGATAAATGTATAACAATAATTTAAAGCCATTTTCAAGATTTAACAAATGTCAGTCAGCATTTTCTGGGTATTTTCGTGGCTTTTGAAAGGGGCGAGAAAATGTCCTTTTTTTTAACCTGTAGGGGTGCCGATAAAATCCAAACAAGATCGGTGTCCAGTTTTATTTCATTTTTCAGCTGGTAATAACCCGTACTTTCCACAGAAAACAGTATTATTTAATTCTATCCTTTGGAAAAGAAATAGTAATACTGGAGCATTGTCCCTTAAAGGGCCTCAAAATCAGGTCTTATTGGGAAATGGTATATTTCCAGATGTTGCTATTGACTCAGAGAAAGTACGGCTTATGTGAATATCGGTACATTACGAAACATCAAACAGTAAGCTCTTTCACAAACGGCAAACATTGTATTAAGGCTGTTGCATTTTCAAAGATGCCGCAGACGAAAAAATTAGTGTTGATATAGCCAGGAACAGTATCATTTGTAACTCAGAACATATTAAACTTTTCCGAGACGACAAAATTTTAGGGTGATCCACTTGAAAAACTGCCACAAATGACAAAATGGATGTTATTAAACAAATGTTATGTGTAAAATATGGCACAGAAAATATTGAGACAAAAGGAGAAACTGCTGGTTATCAGCAGTTTCTTCTTCTGTTTCAAAGTTTTCCTAAGCCGTTTCTATTATAGACGTCAAAACCAGGTCTTGTTTGGGAAAGGGTTAAGACAAAATGAGAAATGCTGATCCTCAGCATTTTCCTCTTTTATCTTTATATGTTCTTTTGAATTTATGATATAAAGTTCGTAAAACAGTATCAAATATATTGTAAAGGATTAATCAAATATTACGTTCACTCAAGCGAAAGTATAACGATGGAAAATGCGCAATATTGAACAGATTATTTGCTCATATGGTGACATAATGAGAAATGATGTCCGATCTCTTCTTGTAATAAAGTTTTGGAACTGCCATTTTAAATAAAATGATTACAATAACGTGGCGACATGTATATCAATTTCATTTTATTGGCCCATCAATACCAATTCATTTATAGGCCTATTGCCTATTGGTAAATGGAATCCCAACTCGGCGGACATCTTTGATGCTATTTGACAAGACCGCCCAACACTCATCGCTTGTTCAAAAGTCCCTTCATTGAAATAATCCCTTCCCATACTCTCCAAAGCCGAGGTCTATTGATTAACCATCAAATACGATATTCTATCATAATGGAATGAAGAGAGAATGTGCTCTGTTCTTAAAGTGACATTTCAGAATTATTTCTCATAAATTTCACTTTCATTTTTATCTAAAAGATCATATTGTCTTATGAAAATTCTGAAAATTTCAAGCCATAATATTGCACAGTTTACGAGAAATATATATTTTTATATCAAAATTAAACAAATTGTTGTCCATAACAGTTCATGTGTATATAGAAATTGTCGATTCTGTCTCAACTTTAATGGCGTGTTTATCGCTTATCATCAACAACTTCAAAAAACTGATAGCATTTATACCCATTAGAATAACCAATCTTGGCATCAAGACATACTTCAAAAAATTGAAATAGGGATGAAATGTCCCTTTAGGAGAGTACCCTTCTCAAAACACGACCTGGTTTTGACGTCCCTAATAGAAAATGCTTGGGAAAACATTGAAACAAAAGAAGAAGATGCTGATAACCAGCAGTTTCTCCCTTTGTCTCAATATTTTCTGTGCCATATTTTACACAAATCCTATCTTTAATGACATATATTTTGTCATTTGTTTTAGTTTTTGAAGTGGATCACCCTAAAATTATATCGTTTGGGAAAGGGTTTCAATTAAGCAGGAGCTTATGAGAATGTCTGACTCGGTATGGCGAGTTTACTGTCTTGTAATAAATGTTAGGAATAAAGAGCTTGTATTTATAAAGAGATCTTTCAAGTCATTTGGGACCACCAAGAATACAAATCAGCCTGTGAATACACACAGTCTAACCAGGATCCACACAGTCTTACCAGGATCCAGTTTTCTCTAAAGACTTTACCACCAGTTCAAGTTTTCCAGATCAAACTGGGTCACATTATATGAAGAAGCATTCTTAGTTGAAAAGCTTCTGTAAACTTATTTGACCAACTGATGCCATATTATAAATCATCGTAACCCTATGCACCTAAAACTGACACTTTTTGAAATATTAGCTAGGTTCAGGCGATTGAAAGGTTATTTTCTTAGTGGAAAGAACTACGTGGCCTTATTTGACCCTACATGGCCTTATTTGACCAAGTAATGCCACAAACTATTACAGATTTTCGTGAAGACCCGGTCTCACGCACAAATATGCGTCCACATCACTGCCGGAACAAGTCCGAAAAGGTCACTCATGCAACATATCGTTGCTTTTCAACGAAAACCTCGTAACATGAAAAGCGACGATAATTTTTGGGAAGCAAATTTTGCAAAATTTGCTTCTCTTTACAGCCGCCTTTCTCTGCACTTTAGCATTCTCTGCATACCACACAACATCTTCCGGCCCTCCTCACTATAAATAGTTCTATCAAAAGCAAAGATTGATGAGGTAACAGTCATTCAAATATTCAATATGTAAGTCTGAAGTTATGTTTCGATATTGAATTGTGTGACTGAAAATGAAACACTCAATTAATCATGTCTCTAAGATAAGAAAAGACTGGCGTATTAATCCAATACCAATGGCATTCCTTGTAAATGGGTCAGTCAAGTTTACTGAACTTTGAAAATTCAAAGCTATAAATAGATGTATGGAATCAAAGTATTCAAGGTATTCAAATGGATAATCAAAGTACCTAATCAAAGTACTCTACGAATTAGAGTATTCAATGTATTTAATGGATAATCGCAGTACCTAATCAAAATACTCTACGAATCAAAGTGTTCAAGGTATTCAAATGGTTCATCAAAGCACTCTACTTCTGGACAGGCCTACATTATTAACAAATTTGCTTCCCAACAGTACTTTGAGTACTTTGATTTACCTTAGGCGGTCGTGATGTGGGCGTGGATAACAAAGACATGAATTTGAAGCAGTCTAGAATTCTACCATTTGCTATTAAATGGGTCAACGGGAGTAAAAAGAAATATTAAATGAAATAGAAAGTTATCTGTACAGAAAGTCTGTTTGTGGGAAAATGAACGTTAATTCTAAAACGTTGAAGGTTTTGTTAAGGTTGCGTACCATGATTTTCCGAGAGACATGAGTTCACAAATACAGGGCCTGGAGCTAGGCTAGATATTCAATCAGGCTGGACATGTTGTAGAAGCGGGTGGTCACAGATGTTTAAAAATGTAGATATGCAATTTTTTTTTTAACCCAACCCTATCGTAACTCATCAGAAAATAAATATAGGTTTTGAGTCAGTGTTAATCCGTTCTATTCCCAAGCAGCCTATATTCAGAGGGTTCCAATTTGAAAGCTGTTGCTGAGTGTTGCAGGCGACAAAATCAATGTTAATGAATATGACATGTGTACAATAAAGCACATATAATTTTGAGACAAGAGAAAATCTTGTTTCGGCAATTTCTACTTTTGCATTACAGTTTTCGAAAACGTTTCATTATAGGAGACGTCACAGCCCATTTTGAGTCAGGATTATAAATATATAGAATATCGATATGTGTAGGCCAGTGTCACTTACAGCGATTGTAGTGGCATGTTTGCTATAAACAGATCTATAGATAGACAGAAAGAGCAATAGAAGAGACGAATTAAAAAAACGAGATTTTGATAAGCTTACTTGGGAAAACATTGAGACAAAGGAAGAAAATGCTGAGCATCAAACTTTTTCATTTAACCTCAACATTAATTTTTCATCTGCTATCTCAGTTACAAATGATGGTTTTTTTTCAACAACCGTTCTGTCGTCGACAACAACTCCCAAATTGTAGTGGTCTAAAGCCGATGGTCGTTTCAGAAATGGTTTGAAAAACGGATCATTTAAGTATTTTCTCTCAAAATTCGAGGCTTAGGTACTCAGTAGAAAAAGAATGACATCATTATACGTATTTACGTCTAAGGACACAAGAACTAACTGTAAGTCATACCACGTACACATCGATATTTCTAGATTAAAGCATCAAGGTGTTGCACAATGTCAATACAGAGACTGTTACAACAATAATATTCGAATCTGGCAAGTGCGAGACAAAATTACATTAGTTTGAAGAACGATATCGCTGCTTTTCAACGAAAACCTCGTAACTGCAGCTTAATACAAGCTGCAGTTACGAGGTTTTTGTTGAAAAGCGACGATATGGTATTTATGTGGGTAAATGTTGTGAATTTCTTCAATTTCACCGTAACCGGATTATAGATAGGGAAATTGTCAACTATGATCAAAATACGCTGTCTATATAGACGACGCTTTTTTATTCTGTTAATGTTGATCAAATTCGAATTTCTAGGAGTAATATCGATTTTAGAACAGGAGTTGAAATCAATGAAAAAAAAAACAACAGTTATTCGATATTTTCACAAACAACTACAGTCGTTCAGTACATTTATCAGAACAGTACGGAGAACTTAGGGACTGTTATGAAAAGCAAATAGCTACGTATTAGCTATAGTTCTAGCACTAAGTCAAAGTTCACCGTTTCCCAAACACAGCATTGAAACGTGGTGCGCAAAGTTAAAGTTACATTGCTTAAATAAAAAATCTGAAAATGGGTAAAATTTAGTTAACAGCATTTCTCTCAAAGTTTCATAAAGCTTTTCCTAATTTGAATGCCATAATAAGGGTTGGTGTTAGCAAGGATTAATCATTATTGAAGATCGATATTTATAGATAATCATCACATAGTTACACTACTATTCATAGTGAACCGCATCAACCACGGTGTATAATCACGTGACTCAGAATTTCCGATATTCTTCAATGTCTTTTTTAATACTTGACCAATTTGAATTCGGTTTGAAGCAGAGAAGGTGGGAAAATGCCAGGAATAAGCTGGACGTGTTGGATTTTTGAAAAATTAACTGATAAAAAAGTTATTGAAGATAAACCGAAATTTTGGTTTATCTTCAATAACTTTTTTAACAGTTGATTTTTTCAAACATCAACCACGTCCATCTAATGCGTGACGTCTGTCCACCTTCTCTGCTTCAAACCGAATTCAAATCGGTCCACTATTCACAAAATTATTGAAGATTTTCTGAAAATATTGTATCACGTGATTGTCCACCGTGTCAACTGTTGTCACTGAAGCTGGTAAAACCCAAGTTACTCAGAAAATGCGTGAGAAATGATCACGGCTGATTATTTGTGGTTTCTTTCAAATAATTTGATCTTAGCGCGGAGGTTTGAGCATCTAACCATGGATTCCTGGTATTTCTCTCGCCAGTACTACCATAATATACGTACAAACCGAGCCTCCAGCTTCTCTTTCACATAGACGAATGACATAAATTGGTGAGAGACAAAGGCCTTTTCCCAAATGTCAGAATGGTTATTGGCCGAGCCGGATTCGAACTCATGGGTCTGGACTGACAAGGTCTGACGATACCGACTGAGCTTTCGGGTCTTGACAAAAAATATAATGGCACTTTTATTCTTGTTAGGTTTTCAGCTATTTTTGATTACCTCCTTTACACTAAACTTATAAAGTTCTACCTGCACCAAGTGTCTATAGAGTGCATTATATGGCTGTAAGGATGCTATCTTGTCTATCTAGTTTGTGTTTGCAGTAATGTATTTTCATGGAATTTGGTAATTAATGGGTAATTCAATCCCTGGCTTTGACCCTGGAAGTTTCGATGGACGGAGAGTTTGAATCATTTCCACCTTCCCACTTCAGAGGTCCAGATTGCCTGTTGTAATGAATCAAAAGTCAATGTTTTGAATTTTCTTTCCAAATACTTATATGGTTATTTGATATTTTTTCATGAATAGAGTAATTGCAGGTGCTGATGTGGCCAGGAATATTATTCTTGCAGTCAGGATTCCTAGATTGCCAGGAACATGTTGATTGGCCCTTTACACTAAAAGTAATTTATATTTTTGGAAAATGTTGAAATACTGTGTTTCATAATTAGTATAAGATTTTTCTTTTGCTTTCCCAAACGTTCACTCAATTGACGACCCACTAGGTTTGTATATAGAAAACCTTGAAGGAAAAGAAGAAAATTTTGTTGATCATCATTTTGTCATTCTCCTATAGTTTCGCATGCTCTAATATAGAGAATTTCTATTCGAGTAAGACGACTTTGTCGTCTGCAATTTCGATCAAAACAGAAAAAAGCGACGGTTTTTTTTTTCGTTTGGGAAAAGGTTGAAAATTTACACATTTAATTTACTTTTTGGAAGACAACGTTATGCTTTAATTAACCATTTTAAACCTTTTCTCAAACCACAAAAAAAACCCGTTCCAATTTGAAAGCTGTAGCAGATGTCAGAATGGATGTTGAAAAGGAAAGGATGTATCTTATTGAGACAAAGTGAACAAAAATCTGAATTGCAGCTTTTTGTCCCATTGGCTAGGGCTGCTCTGCCAGGTCAATTATCGTGAGCTATACCAAGATACAAAACGGTCACTTGCAACCATATGATGCATATGTATTATCAGCATTATTTGAGCAGTTTCCCAAACTGCAAAATATGAACATTGCCAGTTTAAAACCTGCTGCAGGCAACAAGATGGGAGAAAATAAGCAGAGAAAATAATGAGAAAATGAATTTTCCTCTCCTCTTTTTGTTTTCCCAGGTTTCTCATTCTTTTAGGAACGTCAAAACGAGGTCTTGTTTAGAAAGTGTTAAATATACATGTAGGCTTATGTCACTGCATTTTGTACGACCTCAACCATTTTAAACCAGGCCCGTAGGAAGCAATTTCATATGGGGGGGCTAAAGCCCTTGTCCTGAATATTGGGGGGGGGGCTAATTTGGATTTTCCCAAAATTTTCAGTGCAAAATTAAGAAAATTCGGCATTTTTGGCCAACATTGGGGGGCTTAGCCCCCCCTAGCCCCCCTGTTCCCACGGGCCTGTTAAACAGAAGACAATTCGCACTTTAAACACAAACTATGTTGTGTTACTCATTGGGCTAATCTCAACGAGACAATGCCAATGAGTACCGACAACATAGGATTTTTTGTACAGAATAAACGACGTATTATTACATTCTGAAATGCTATAGATACAAAGATTATTGAACTGAACAATCAAGATAGGAAATCAGAGCTAACAGATATGAGGGGATGAGGGCATCTCATCATTTATTTTATTTTTTTTTTATTTATTTCAAAATTAAACCCTATCGTCACCTTATTCTTATAATGTTCGTACCCGACTTTTTACACTTCTGAGAAAATGGAGTTTGAAATTTCAACCTTTAATAACCCTTTTTACTATGAATCCGATTTTGGCGAAAAAAAGATACGTGATCCATACGTGATATCTATAATTCTATTATTTTTTTTTTTTTTTTTTTTTTTATTTTATTTTTGGTTGAATACAATTTTTTTGTTATTTCGATATTTTTATTTTCAGATAGAACAGAAATGTGATTTTTTTTCGTTTTTCTTGATATTACAATGTTGAATTCCAACATAGCCAATCAAATCTCAATAAAGATGCAGTGAGAACATTATAATTAAAAAACATTTATGTCGGACAATCCGGGATGGAATAAATTCTTTTATTTCATTGGTTGTAGGCCTAATTCAGATAGGGGAGACTGGGGTACTCTGGGACAAAAATCACCTTTTCCTTACTGGTAAGGTAAATATAGAGATTATCCCAAATGTCCTAGTGTTAAATGGTAATTTATTGAATGGCTTATGCACTGGACATTTTCGTTTTACTCTATTGTTCTTTTTTAGTGAGATATATTGGATTGAAATTTACCAATAGAGTGTCCCAGAGTACCCCATGTGTGGGGTACTCTGGGACACCACTAGGGGTACTCTGGGACAGGCTTCACATAATATGAATATTGTTTTTCTATTGATGTATTAATTTATAAATTCCTAGCATATGTTAGAAAAACATGTAAAGAAACATAATTTAACTTTAAAGTGACATTTCACATTTATTTCATTTTTTAAAAGTATGTCTATATGCAAAGATTGTTTATTCTAATGCGTAGAAATGCTATCAGTTTTTAGAAGTTGTAATTTATAAGCGAAAAATAAGCCTTTAAAGTTGAGACAAAAATGACAAATTCTATACAAATCTGAACTGTTGTCAACAACAATTTGTTTAATTTTAGCATAAAAATATATGTTTTTCGTAAACGGTTCAATATTTTGGCTTGAAATTTTCAGAAATTTCATAAGAAAAGAAGCTCTTTCAGATAGAATTAAAGTAAAATTTATGTAAAAATAATTCTACAGGTTTACTATACGATATTTATACTTAAAGCTGGATTTTTGTTTCTTAGCAGCTGTCATCAAATAAATGCTTAACTTTTGCTACTTTATGATAAATAAGCTGAAATAGAAACTCAAATCATGGTAAAACTAAAGTATTTTGATGCTCTAAATTTGCCCCATGAAACATATAGTCCCAGAGTACCCCGAGGTCACTGTCCCAGAGTACCCCGACCACCCCCTACCAACTTTGACCTGATACAACTGAAAATGGAATCACATTCAATATGTTCTCTCTATTGCGAAAGAAAGTTCCCTTGATGCTGATAACTATGGTGAAGTATAAGCTGGAGCTTATTATCGAAGAATTTGGAGACAAAATTTATCTTTTTCACAAAGCTACCTCTGGTTATGAAAAAAAGATTTTTACCCATTAAAATTGTTTTTATTACCTTGCTGCTGGAAAAGTTTGTTGGTCGTGGTGCTTGATAAAAGAAATCATATGAGCAAGTATGGGTAAAATCAGAGCATTTAAAGTATGCAATATCCCCATTGTCCCAGAGTACCCCGTGTCCCAGAGTACCCCGGTCTCCCCTAGAACATTCTAATAATTTCGTCATTTTCTCATGGAACACTTTAATACTCAAAACTTTAGAATCACTTGAAAAAAGCTAATATCATTGGATGGTATTCACTTAGAACATTATAATGTTGACAAAAAGGTGAAATGGGTACATATAGAACATTCTGTTACTGGGAATCTATTGAACCAGACTCAATTTTAACAATCTGTAAGCACCATCCGATAGAACACTCCAAGACGATTCCAACGCTACCAAAATCTCATTTTTCACAAAAAAATGGGTGAGAACATTATAAAAATAAGGCGACGCTATGTTGTTTAACTCATTTATCTCAAAGAGACCATCCTAATGAGTACCGACAACATAGGGTTTTTTCTATAAAGAATAAATGGCAAAATGCATTTTAAAAAGTTAGAAACCGCTGCTTTTTAACGAAAACTTTGTAACTGCAGCTTAAAATAAGCTGCAGTTACGAGGTTTTCGTTGAAAAGCGACGAAATACAAAGAAAAATTGAACTGTACGATCAAGATAGGGAATATTTTATTAGATGTTTTATTACGAACTTACTGTCTTAAGTCCTTATATCCCGAGTTAACCCCAAACAACTGAAGAAATAAATCAATCCTTACACTATAGAACGGGAAACAGATGGTTGTGGATTATATATTAACAATGACACATCTTAGACTCGTCCAAATTGAAGGAAGTGGCATGTCGTCACTTTTTAATACCTCGTAACTGCAGATTCTTTTAACCCTTTCCCAAACGGCAAAATTTTAGGGTGACCCACTTCAAAAAATGCCGCAAATGACAAAATGGAATTATTACAAAAAGAATTTGTGTAAAATGTGGCATAGAAAATATTGAGACAAAAGGAGAAACTGCTGGTTATCAGCAGTTTCTTCCTTAGTTTCAATGTTTTCCCAAGCCTTTTCTCTTAGGGACGTTAAAATCAGGTCTTGTGTGGGAAAGGGTTAAGAAGAACCACGACTATTTGTCAACATAATTAAGCCCGGATAGGGAATTTTGACTGAATTATATAATCTAAATAAAATCACAATCTAAGACTCGTCCAAATTGAAAGAAGTTGAATATCGTCACTTTTCAATAAAAAGGCCCCGTAACTGCAGCATGTTTTAGAAAGGCGACTATATGGCAATATATTTTGGCCCGGATGGGGAATTTTGACTGGATAATAAAGTGTAAATAAAATGACACTTCTAAGACTCGTTCAAATTGACAAAAGTGACATATCGTCACATGTCAATTGAATAACTCGTAACTGCAACTTGTTGTAGGGTGCAGTTAAGAGGTGTTTGTTGGAAAGTAGCGATATGACAATATGATTAACACATTATCTGACGGCAAAAAATTAGACTTGTCCAAATTCAAAGATATTGCATACACCAATGTCAAATAAAAGTGATCTATTTATTAAGGTTTTTTTTTTTTTTGGGGGGGGGGGGGGGGGGGTGGAAAACAGCGTGAAAAATGAAGAAATTGTTTGTTACAAGCAATTCCTTCATTTTCCATGATGTTTTCCCAGGCCTTTTCATCAGGGGCGTCAATGTGTTGGACTAGGTTAAAGCCAGGAATAGGACATTTAGAGTACTTATTGCATTTGAGACACAATAGAACAAAATGAAACTTCTTAGAACCGTCCATACATCAATCAGCAAGTTTAAGAAGTAATTTATCAGTAAGTAAGTACATCTGAAATTATTTTATATGGCAGTTTCGGCACTAAAAATCAAGTAAAAATAAAAAAAAACTGACAAATTAAACAATACGCCTAGTTTAAACACGGTGGGGATTGTGAATGATGGGATGGATAACGACTACCGACAATAGGGAACGATTTTATCAAGTAAACCGTGACGTAATTTCGGACAAATAAATAGTATTTCGTTGGTGTTGTTATAAAATCTCGTAACTACGGCTTTAATCAAACCGTAGTTACTAGATGTTATAACAACACCGACGGTTTATCAAAACATAACGGTAAACTCAGTCTATCTATTGCACAAAATTTGATGTCAACTCGCCTCGCTTCAGGTAAGACATTTTGCAATAACTCTGTTATTTCTGTATCAATTTTCAAGCGGTTTGCTGCATGTACCCCGCCTTATCGAGCTCTTTCATCGGATGTATGACATATTAGATAACTCATGATACTTTTTCCGAAATATTGTCCCAACCGACCAGAAAGCGAAATGGTAACGACTACGGCCAAATTGACCACGCTTCAGGTAAGAATTTGTGCAATAACTTTCTTATTTCTGCGTCAATTTTCATGCGGTTTGTTGCATGTACTCCGTCTTACTGAGCCCTTTTCTCAGAGGTATTATTTATCTGGAACCTCCCTGTATTTTTCTCAAAAACCGATCCCAACCGACTAGAAAAGGGGCCTGAATTTTTTGTCGTTTTTCTGGTCGGTTGGGATCAATTTTTGGACAAAGTACAAAGATTCTACAAACAAGTCATATATCCGAGGAAAGAGCTCACTAATGCGGGGTACATGCAACAAACCGCTTGAAAATTGGAGCAGAAATAAGAAAATTATTGCACAATTTCTTACCTGAAGCGAGGCAAATTTTGTCCGTATACTCCATATTCGTTATCCATCCCAGCATGCACAATCCCCACCGTGTTAAAGATGTTTTGGACTGTTCAAGTATTCTACATTGATATCCATTAAAGTACTGACGGGTTGTAGGGTACTGACATGGGGGGGGGGGGGGGGGAAGTAGGCTACTTCTCTCTCACCGACCGAGTAAGATGAGCTGTTTGAGCTTTGTATTATAATTTTTGAAAAAAAAAATGCCATAAATGTATGGTTAGGTGCTCCAGTCGCTATTATACTAGGCCTCTACTACTACTTCATTTTGTTAATTTCAGCACAATTTTGTTCTATTTATACATGAGCTGCCTTACAAAAATGCAGCGCAGTATCCTTTTGCAAGGAATGCACCACAATAAAACGATTTTAAATGCGGATTACCCTCGTTTACTTTAGCCCTGTCAGCCAAGCAGTAGCAAGTTTACTTTTTGTTTTAAGGTAGTCCACACCTGATGAGATTCACGCAATGTCGGAATTATTCGGGCGACGCCGTAAACATTCGGTGGTGGAACGTTCCACCGCCGAATGTATACAACGTCGTTAGAACAGTTTCAGATACGTAACGAATGTTAACGACGTCGCACGAAAAATCCAAATGTCGCGTGAATCTCATCAGGGGTGGACTACCTTAAGGTTACGGGTTAGAGGCACTGGCTGGCATTCTTAAACAAATCGTATTTCATACGACATCTGAAAACGAAATTATTTCAAGTGTGCAACATACAGAACTTATTAATATTTAACTAAACAACAACGGCTGAGACCGGTCCAAAATGAAAGACAACTAAGTTAACCCATTACCACACAGTCACGCATTTTGACTCTTTCAAAATAACAGGCTTTAGATAACATTGAGGTAAATTGCTTTAGACAAGCCAATTCTTTTTTCCACAATGTTTTCTACCCAAAAAGCCTCCCAAAAAATTCAAAATTTCATTCACGTGAGAGTTTTGACTGCAACATTTTTTAATTTGGACTAGCCTAAAATTGTGTCGTCTGATAATGGGTTAACCCTTTCCCAAACAAGAAAATTTTTATGGTGATCCACTTCAAAAACTGCCACAAATGATAAAACCAGTTTTTTTAAAGATAGGATTTGTGTGAAATATGGCATAGAAAATATTGAGACAAAAGGAGAAACTGCTGGTCATCAGCAATTTCTTCTTTAGTTACAATGTTTTCCCAAGCCTTTCTATTAGGGACGTCAAAACCAGGTATTGTTTGGGAAAAGGTTAATATAATTCATTGACATCTGAAATACTCTCTTGATAGCATGGAAGGCCTTAAACGAATTTCAAGCTTTTTCAACAATCCGACTGACAAACAGTAAATCTGCAAGGGAGATAAATATTTCTCCATTTATTCATTATAAAAATGAGTTGTCTTTCGTTGACGAAAATGATAAGCTAAATGAATCTTTATTCAAAACTTCATAGATCTGTTTGTAAAAAAATGGCGGACACAGTCGACTTCGAGTCTTATTTCAAGCAAAGAATATATTCTATAAACCATCCTGGTATGAGCCAGAATGAAATGGTCGATGGATATAAAAACTGGACACACTCGTACGAACAGGTAGGCTAAACAACTGCTTTTTCTTTTTCAGAGTTTTGTGCAACGACAACACTTAAAATAGGTCTACATTAAAGTTGCAGACCGTATTCCATCGGATTAATGCGCTCAGTGTTATCATAAAGCAGAAATTGCGAATGAGAGGTAGGCAAGAAAAGCTGGTTTTCATTCAATGTTCTCAAAAATGTGTTCATATAAAGGACACAGTGAATGTGATTTCAAGTGTTCAAGATATATTTTTTAACTTATCTAGGTTATGGGTCAGTTGCCACACTTTTTAGATAATTTAAGTAAAGTAGACCTAGATCTACATGACATGTTTTAAAGTGACATTTCACATTTATTTCATTTTTTAAAAGTATGTCTTGATGCAAAGATTGTTTATTCTAATACGTAGAATTGCGATCAGTTTTTTGAAGTTTTAATTTAACAGCGAAAAATGTGCCTTTAAAGTTGAGACAGAAATGACAAATTGAATATAAATCTGAACTGTTGTCCACAACAATTTGTTTAATTTTAGCACTGAAATATATATTTCTCGTAAACGGTTCAATATTTTGGCTTGAAATTTTCAGAATTTTTCATAAGAAAACATTCTCTTTAAGATAGAATAAAAGTAAAATTTGTGTACAAATAATTGTGAAATGTCACTTTAAAGTTGAGAATTTTGAAACTACATAATACTGGTGTATGGAGACCTACATGTATCGCAAAAACATTTACATAGATCTGTTAACACGTTTCCCAAATCATTATCTTATCAACAGTTATTAATATTAATATTATATTAAAGGGACATTTCATTCCAATTTCAATTTTTTAAAGTATGTCTTGATGCCGAGATTGGTTATTCTAATGAGTATAAATACTATTAGTTTTTTGAAGTTGTTGCCAATAAGCGAGAAACACGCATTTAAAGTTGAGACATAATAGATAAATTGCATATAAAACCGAACTGTTGTCCACAACAATTTGTTCAATATTGACACAAAAATATAAATTTCTCGTAAACGGCGCAATATTTTGACTTGAAATTTTCAGAATTTTCATAAGGAAATATGCTCTTTCAGATAAAAATAAAAGTAAAATTTAAGACAAAAAATTCTGAAATGTCACTTTAAGGTGTTCCGTCCATCATCAGATACCAAACTGCTCGTGCAACGTCGGGCGTCATTCGTGGCAACGGTTGAAGACTGTGTCCGGAATTTAAAATCTGGATACCCTAGTCAAATTCCAAGCGTCATCTATGGCAACAGAAATTGACAAGGAATTCCCTCGTCAATTACTGTTGCCACGGTTGTCACCCGAAAATGCACGAAGTGTATGGAATCTTATAATGGGTGGAATGCCTTTACCTTTTCTTTTCTTAGAAATCAGTCAATGGCTATAAATTTTGAGCTATAGCCTAAATAGTTTGGGCTAACCGTTATATATATGTTGATAAATCGTCAGTGTTGTTATAAAATATCGTAAAGTTCTACGGCTTGAGTCAAGCAACAGTTACCAGATTTTATAACAACATCCACAAAATACCATTTGTTTGTCCGAAATTACGTCACTGTAAACTGAATAAAATTGTTCTCTATTTTCTGTCCTCTGTATGTGTTATTGAAATTTTAAGTTTAGAATAGAGTGGAAAAAGACAAAGAAAACCCGTATCAGTCACATACAACTATCAAGACGTGCGTGACATTGCATTGTGAGTTATGCATAATATGTGACCCGTGGCGCTAAAAGGGACCTTATAGGAAGTGTGAAAAATATCGACCCTAGTCAGTCTGCGCAGTCCGCGTAGCCTGATTAGGGCCGACACTTTTCACTTTTATGAAATTTTGTAAATCGGGAATGTTTTCCCTATCTTACTATATGTTCGTTTTTCGCATACGGGGTCTGGTTGACATGTGCTGAGTCTGACAAGTTAGTCAAAATTTGTATTTTTATAGTTCGGATAAGGTCCCTTTTAGCGTGACGGGTCACATATTTGAAACAGATCTAGCTCAACATCTTCGTCGCAATTATGCTTTATTAAAGATTGGGAAAATCCTGAGACAAACGAAAATGTTAATAATCAGCATTTTCTCATTTTGCCTCAATACTTCATTAAATTTTGTCTTTTGCACACGAATTTTGTTATTATCAACAGTTTTTTGTCATCTACAGCAGCCGTCAAATTGGACTACCCCAATACTTTGCGTATTATAATATTTCATTTTCTTTGATATTAATTGACTGTCACGCTTTTATCAATGTGGTCGTACATTGACGATTTATTTATGAATATCAAAATACATTTGAGCCAGGATCTGTAAAAATGTCCCCTAAAGCTTTTGAGTCCAACATGGTTCCAGATCAGCCTACGTATACAGGCAGTCTGATTAGGGACCATGTAGTTCTCCATCAACTTCGTCAAGGTACATGTATGTAGCAACCATAAGACAGTAACATGGATCCAGGTCAGACTGTGTCTAGGCATCTAGGCACAGACTTATACGAGCTTGCGCGGCTGCCTAAAATGCAATAAGGGACGTTTTTCCAGATCCCGGCCCATTTATATGGACAAGGGTAGGCTTGTCAATAATACCTGGTTGTACTAGTATTTAATTCCATAAAAAGCGCATTCATTCGGACTCGCTGGTTACATTTCTTTTCAACCATAATATTTAGTTGTTGCTTGGAAAAGAGTTTGTCGTTATGATATAGGATCTATCAGCACGAGACTATAATTATAGTGCACCGAAGAATGCAGCCCTAGCAGTCAGTCAGAGATACACGAGATTTGTACGGGCGAATGTTAGACATCTGTGCTGGTAAATGTCTTTTAGTTTAAGAGATAACTTACTGTACATAGTTAACCTTATGTTGTAGGATCTATCAGCACGAGACTACAGTGCACCGAAGAATGCAGCCCTAGCAGTCAGTCAGAGATTTCCTGAGAACGTCCGGGCGACTGTTCGAATACTAGACATCGGTGCTGGCACAGGTCTTGTTGGCGAAAAGGTAAAAGATACACGAAATCGTCGCTTTTCAACAATAGACAATAGCTTGTTTTAAAGCGGCAATAGCTGTCAAAAAATCTGCCAATTTGCCAAATAGAGGTTTACAGTATTAAAGTATGAGCAAAAAGATACAGAATGACCGTATTTCAAGCGGGTAACCATGCGCTGTTTACCCACAATAAGCGCGTGTATATTGACATTCAAACTTTCCACGGCGCTGAAAAGTTTGCTGGTTGTTTACAATTGTATCTATATATAGAGATTTATATATAACATATTTCGGGTACCTGCAAAAGCCGTAAATATTCGCGGCTTTAAGCTGTAGTTACGAGATTTTGTTGATAAGCAGCTACATTATTGTATTTTGTTTATATCTGTGTGATCGCGGTTTGATAATTTCAAGTACTTCTATATTCTGATTTTTTTCGGGAGACAGGGCGGAGCCTAGTAAACGGTTATTACATTGAAGATTGAGGAGAAACAGCGTTTTCAATTAGCGGTAAATCGTCGGTGTTATTGCAAATTATTGTAACTGCAGCTTGAATCAAGCTGTATTTACGAGGTTTTTTAATAACACGTTTTACAATCGCACAGTCTTTCAATTTCGAAATGTTTTCATGCTCGTGCCGCACGTTTTTCTCTTATGTTAACCAAGGTATCGAGAAGTAAACTCGTCGAATAACCTTTTGGCTTAGCCACACCCTTTCAGGTGAATAAAAACGCAATATATGTTCATACATAATCATATACAGAAACTCTTTATGTGTTTGAGGTTTTGTGTATTGAATATCTTTAATGATACACCCCCTATGTCCAATGGCAAAGAATTTTGTGCTAACAATAGACTAGATTTACCGTTATGTTTTGATATATCGTCGGTGTTGCTATAAAATCTCGTAACTACGACTTAAATCAAGCCGTAGTTACGAGATTTTATAACAACACCTACGAAATACTATTTTGTTTGTCCGAATATACGTCACGATTAACAAGATAAAATCGTTCTCGATTTGTTGTACTGAAAAAATGCTCATTATAAATTTGGCACAGTGTACGCGACAAAGTAAGCTTTCTATCTGATCGACATTTATTTTGTTTTGTAGACTATTCTTTAAAAGCTTCGTACTCGTTTCCATTTGCATTCGAAAAGCAACTGCTTATTTTCTTTGGTGTTTGGCCTATTCGTATTCGTGAGATTTTGATTTCTCAAACATCAATCTCTTTCAGCTAGTGCAACATGGATTTGTTTACATGGATGCCCTTGAACCGATTAAAGAGATGCTGGATGTAGCAAGGAAGAAGAACATATATCAGAATTGTTACGAAGAATTCCTGTCAGCTACTAAACCAACCAGCATTCCAAACGGTGGGTCTTGACTCTTCACTTTAACCCTTTCCCAAACAAGACCTGGTTTTGACGACTCAAATTGAAAATGCTTGGGAAAACATTGAGACAAAAGAAGAAACTGCTGATAACCAGCAGTTTCTCCTTTTGTCTCAATATTTTCTATGCCATATTTTACACAAATTGTATCTTTAATACCTTCCATTTTGTCATTTGTGGCCGTTTTTGAAGTGGATCACCCCAAAATTTTGTCGTTTGGTAATGTCGTAATGCATTTCTGTGATTCTCGGGATGCATATAATCAGTTTACTTCCAAGTAAACCTTAGATCACACAACAAACAATCATATTGGTCGATGTATTTTTCTCTGCCAATTTAGATAGGTTCAGATTATCGCACATGTACGCATATAATCCGAGTTTTCTCTGATGAAATTCGCTCTTTGATAATTTATGTTGATGTCGTTCATGTTCGTTCATTTAAGAACGAAATCAACATATCAAAGGGCGAATTCCATCAGAGAAAACTCGGATTAGTACGCATACTGCCCGTCCACATTGTTCAATAGATGCTTTGAACGTATTCTTTATCGGAAAAAACACAGATAGGTAGTCAGAAATACAGTCGACACTCGTTATCTCGACATCGGATGAGTCGAATTTCCGCTTAAGTCGAAGTAAAAATCTGGTCCCGTCCTCATCAATGGTATCAAAATATTTCCAACGAAATAATTTCTCAACAAATCTAGCCATTGAAATATAGTAGGAAAAGGATAGAAATTGCTCGTGTCGAGCAATTTCTTTCCTTTTCCTACTTTATTTCAATTATGAATGAGATGGATGAGTAACAAAAAGGGTCAAATATCATTTTGATTAAAATTTGAAAAATCGGACGAGTCTAACTCCGGATATGTCGAGGTATTTTGACGGCCCGTCTGACTTCGACGCAACGAGTGTCGACTGTACATCTATATAATTATGTATATCTATACTAGGATGAAAATAACCGATAGTTTTATTCATTTTTCAGACACCTACAACTGTATAACTGCTGCTGGCTGCTTTCACGAGAACCATATAGCTTGTGAAGTCATACCGGAGTTAATTAGGATTGTCAAGCCAGGTACCTATACCAAAACTAAAGATACAACAACGGGCGTGTTAAATTACAAAGGGTCTTTTGCCCGTCAGTAAATAGAATTATTATCATACAGTAGCCTGTATGCTATAATCTGTTGAATTTCGGCCAGTCTTAAAGTGTGTTAATTGGGAATTTCTTAGTTTTATTCGGTTGGGCGATTTACCGAAACCAACCGAAACGTACCGAAACTTACCGAAACCGACCGAAACGTACCGAAACCGACCGAAACATACCGAAACCAATACCGAAACAGGCCGAATTGTACCGAAACGGCAAATAGAGGGATCGATTTTAAATGAATTAATGTTTACAAATTTTACAAACCCCATTTATTGACCATATTTTTTGTATTCCTAAACAACGACCAAATTCGTGAAAACACAATTAATCCGCAATCACAAAACCTGTTTAAACGTCCCTAACAGAAAATGCTGGAAAACATATTGATGCAACAGAAGAAAATGCTGATAATTAATAGTTTCCGTGATATAATTGAAAGAAATGTCAATGTTACTAAATAATTTTATAAATGCATTTTTTGTCTTGAAATCTTGAAAAAGCTCTGGTCTCAAAAAGGACCAGTCTAACATATTTCTATTTGGGAAATAGCCCAAAGATCGTGCATCGATCTTTAGGAAAGAGGTAAAATTTCCGAACGCGACCATTCATTTGAAATCTGCAGGACACGTGCGTCATTGCAAAAATTTAAGCCAGATGATTAGGGCCTATCCCTGTGAGCAGCGAGTTTGGAATGCTTGTGAAAAATAATCTAATCACCCGTTTAATCTAACTACACAATTTATCTTAATTAGCCTACACTAGATTTATCCAGTTTAGCTCTCTCTCAAACAACCGATTGACGTCTCAATTTCTCAAATTTCAAAAACATACAAGGTATTGATCATTGGCGGACCAGGGATTTCTGTTGACGGGGTTCGAACATAAATGGGAATGTGGGTAGTGTTCATAGTAGTATGTGATTGTTAGATGTCGATTTGAAGATATTTGAAGAGAAAAAAACTATTTCGACAACTGTAACTTGTTTCATATTAGACAAGACTAAGATTGGACTACACCCTGATGAATTCGCTACATGTCTAGATGAAAAAAGTTTCATGTTTTGATACCGTTTCGCTACAATTCGGCCCGTTTCGGTATTGGTTTCGGTCGGTTTCGGTACATTTCGGTCGGTTTCGGTAAGTTTTGGTCGGTTTCGGTACGTTTTGGTAAATCGTCCAACCCGTTTTATTGCTGTATGCAGTATCCCTCAGCCAAAGGTTACTATTAACCCATTACTGCACAGTGACATCTTTTGACTCTTTCAAAAGAAAAGACTTGGGAAACATTATGGAAAATGAAGAAATTGCTTGTCATAAGCAATTTCTTCATTTTCCACAAAGTTGTCTAACCCAAATTGGAAGGATTTTTAAAATTTCACCAACTTGAAATTGTCATCTTCAACTCCTTTCAAATTGCAAGAGTCAAAAATAATACCGTCCGGTAATGGGTTAATGGGTAATGGGTTAATATAATGACTATGACTCGACAGTGAGTTCGTCTGTTAATACACAAGTGTCCACTAACAACCCCCCCCCCCCCACACACACACACACAACAGTCACCGGAAGTCGTCCGTGGAGTCTTAAAACGGAACTCAAACGTTCATTATTTGTTTTTTTTAGTAACAATACTCTCGAACCTAAAGCAATTTGGTAACAATATTCTCAATCCCAAAACGTTTTGGTAACAATACTCTCGAACCCAAAGCGTTTTAATAACGATGGGCCCCTACTCTCGAACCGAAAGCATGGCCGTGCAAACGAAATCACAACGTTTCAATGTTAATTCCCATAAACCCATTGTTTGCCACCGGAAGTGTTCTGCGGGTATGGACTAAAACGATAATTGAAAGGAGTCTATTGTCCATTTCAGACGGCTGTATTGTAATTTCAACAAAATCTGCGGACAGTGACTACTACACACAGCTGGATAAGTTCATAAACACACTGGTACAAGACGGTAAACTATCCCATGTGGACAGAACCAAAAGTGTCTTCTTTATTGGAAGTGATTCTATCACTTATACTTTAACGGTTTCTTAACGATCCCTGGTTTACTCCTTTTCTCAAACATTGTCTTTGGTGTTATCCATGGTGAAGAGAACCAAAGATATATCTTCTTGACGGAAAGTGGTTCTATCCCTTATACCTGAACGGCTTCTTAAACAATAACTGTTGTTATTTTTTCTCAGTTTCCCTCATTATTTACTTTAATGTTAACCAATGTGTGAGTGCGATTGTTTTTGTTTTTGGAAGGTATAATTATGATGCTATCATTCATATTTCAACTCAGCTCTTAACAAACCCTGGTTTAGGTAGAATAGGACTGGTAAAATAGAGACAAAAGAAGAAAATGCTGAAATAACCAGCATTTTATAATTATATTCATCGCAATGTTTAATACCTTAATGGTACTGAAGGTAGACAGGACTAAATGTATTAGTAAATATTGAAGAAGAAAAATGTGGGTAACAGGCATTTTCTCCTTTTGACCCAATATTTTGAGTGGTATTATTCAAGAAGGACAGAAACATAAGTAAAAAGTTACAGATAAGAGGGGTATGCACGAATACTTTTTAGAAACCATGATGTCTTTAAATTTTGTCGAGAAAATTCCAATGAGTATCCACACCATAGGGTTTAGATTTGAAACGACAAATTTAGATTTTTCCAATCTGTTGCCGTGATTAGTGTCTTCAATATGGGAATCGATTTTATCACTTATGTTTTAACACCGTCCAAAGCAAGAAATGACTTGGGCATCTTCAGACGTTCCTTTGAACGTATTTATTTTACATCGATTGGGAAGCAAGTTTTTTCAACTTATTTTAAAGTGACATTTCAGAATTTTTTGTAATAAATTTTACTTTTATTTTTATCTGAAAGGGCATATTTCCTTATGAAAATTCTGAAAAATTCAAGCCAAAATATTGCGCCGTTTACGAGAAATCTATATTTTTGTGTTAAAATTGAACAAATTGTTGTGGACAACAGTTCGGATTTATATGCAATTTATCGATTATGTCTCAACTTTAAATGCGTGTTTCTCGCTTATTGGCAACAACTTCAAAAAACTAGTAGTATTTATACTCATTAGAATAACCAATCTTGGCATCAAGACATACTTTAAAAAACTGAAATTGGAATGAAATGTCCCTTTAATCCCTCTCGATTCTGATTTTCTCTTGATGATTAGGCGAGTGCATTAACCCATTACCACGCAATGACTCTTTTTGACACCCAGAAGATAATGGCCACGGAAAACATCGTGGAAAATGAAGAAATTGCTTGTGACAAGCAATTTCTTCATTTCCCACCATGTTTTCCATCCCAAAAAACCTAAGAATAAAAAAATCCATTCAATTGAAATTGTCGTCTGCAGAATCTTTGAATTTGGACCGCCCTAAATTTGCGTTGTTTGGTAATGGGTTAAAGCAAAGAAGATATACTGATAACCAGTCCATCCTTTATTTGCCTTTTGTCTCAAAATTTTATGTGCTATGTTTTATATATTATATATCCTAGCTTAACAACACCCTTTTGAGTTTCTCCAGAAACTTGAAAATTAGAATAGTTAAATCGTTAACCGTTTGGGAAAAGGTTAAAGACGTGAAACAACAACAACAACAAATCGCTGGTTTTCAACGAAAACCTCGTAACTGCAGCTTGTTTATAACTGCAGCTTAAACCAAGCTGCTGTTACGAGGTTTAGGTTGAAAAGCGACGAAATACAGAAACGGTCTGATTTTGTTTTGAGCGACCTGTACAATCCACGGTGTATAATCACGTGACTCAGAATTTCCGATAATCTTCAATGTTTTTTTTAATACTTGACCAATTTGAATTCGGTTTGAAGCGGGGAAGGTGGGAAAAGGCCAGGAATAAGCTGGACGTGTTGGATTTTTGAAAAATCAACTGATGAAAAAGTTATTGAAGATAAACCAAAATTTTGGTTTATCTTCAATAACTTTTTTATCAGTTGATTTTTCAAAAATCAACCACGTCCATCTAATGCGTGACGTCTGTCCACATTCTCTGCTTCAAAGCGAATTCAAATCGGTCCAGTATTTACAAAGTTATTAAAGATTTTCTGAAAATATTGCATCACGTGATTTTCCACCGTGAATCAGTCGGAAATTATACTGGAATGGATTGATCAGCATGACTGTATTCTTAACCCTTTTCTTAGTAGGACGTGTTTTTGGAAGTTGGTGCAAAAGACAAAAAATGGTGATAATCAGTATTAATTTGTCTCCTTTTGTCTCAACATTGCATGTCTTTTCTATGAAATATTGTGCACAAATTCTGAATTGTCTGTGTCCTGTACATATACCAATATTTCGAGCGTGAACATTTTCATACGTAAAGTTACATGGAATCTATTACAGTCGACACTCGTTATGTCGACATCGGATAAGTCGAATTTCCGCTTAAGTTTAAGTTCAAATCTGGTCCCGTCCTCATCTATTGACATATTTTTTTTCAAAACGAAATAATTTCGAACTGAATATAGCCATTGAAATATAGTAGGAAAAGGATAGAAATTGCTCGACACGAGCAATTTCTTTCCTTTTCCTACTATATTTCAATAATATTCGTACTTGATAAGTTTCAAAAACGGTCAAATATCAACTATCTCGAAGCCGAACAAAATCGGATGTGTAGAACTCCGGATATGTCGAGGTATTTTGACGGCCCCTCTGACTTGGACAAAACGAGTGACGACTGTAGCTTTCTTGTAAAAATTAATATTGTCAGCCTCCAGAACGCAATAGACCGCAACACAGGTAAGTTCAAGGGAATACAAAAATGTCATGTACATGTCGCTGGTGGGGAATCAAAACCTCGTAACTACAGCTTGAATAAGCTGGAGTTACGAGGTTTTGTCTCGCCACCGACGATGTACTTTATATAACATCATAATTTTCTAGAAACACGTAAAACATTCTAATTAGTCGATATTGGACTGTGACATTATCTTGCAAACTTTTATTGTACATATAGTGAATCTGTGTTGTGGTTTATTTATTTGTTAACTAGTAGTAAGCACGTATCCTATTTGTGGGTAAAGCTCACAAATGAATTCGCAGAGCAATTCTGGTTACAAGCTAGAGATGCTCTGCCAAGTAATTTGTTTTGAGCTAAAACATTCACTTCTTTATTAAAGTCTATTTTGATGTCAGCAACAGCCTTCAAATTTGAACAATCTAGATATTTGCTGATTTGGGAAAGGGTTAACCCTTTCTCGTTCAGCAAAATATTGGATCTACCTACAATTTAAAAGGTGTTTCAGACGAAAAAAAAAAACAACAATGTTATAGATCACGATAAACGACCTGGCAGAGCATTTAAGCTATTAGCTAGAGAGGTTCATAATGCTCTGCCAAGTCATTTATCGTAAGTTGTACAAAAATATGACAAATAATGTTTTTCAGCAATTTATTATGCTAATTTCTGTTAAGTTTAAACCCTTTCCTAAATAAGATCTGGCTTTGACGTCCCTAATAGACATGGCTTTAGAAAACATTGAAACAAAAGAAGAAACTGCTGATAACCAGCAGTTTCCCCCTTTGTCTCAATATTTTTTAACCCATATTGCACACAAATTCTATCGTTAATAACATTCATTTTGTCATTTGTGGCAGTTTTAGGTCACCCTAAAATTTTGTCGTTTGGGAAGGGGTTTAAGGCTTCCTCTAATGGATGTTCATCCTAAGTTAAAACCAAGTTTTATCTTATGGAAAAGTGTTAACCTCGTGTTGAACCGTGATCTTGAAATAGCAATGGATTTTATGCTAAAAATAGACTTAATTAACCGTTGTGTTTTGATAACCCGTCGGTGTTGTTATACAATCTCGTAACTACGGCTTGAATCAAGCCGTAGTTACGAGATTGTATAATAACACAAACGAAATGATATGTGTTTGTCCGAAATTACGTCACGGTTTACTTGATAAAATTATTCCCGATTGGACCGGGACCTGTTAAAACGGTCGTTCTGTCCTTTGAGGCCAAAATGAATCCAGATCAACGTATGCATATCCACAGTCTGATCTAGATCCACGCTGTACACTAATTAATCTAGTGACGTCGTTGTAAATGCAAAACCTTGTATCTCGTTTTTGAAATATTTTAAAGGGGAAGGAAAAAGGTGTTATGACTTTTCCCAAACTGAAAAGTTTTACTTGAAATTTATTCATATTGTTCACAAACAATATGGCATTAATACTGATCGGTAAAATATCTCAAAACCTGCAATAATTGTCTTAACTGGGCACACAATGTTTTACTTTTAAAATCGCAAATATCGACATACGAGGTTTTGCATTTACACCGATTATAATTTCTTCTTAGAGTAAATCGATCAATATGGTTCCATATCAGAGCGCATTTTGCTGCTTTTCAACAAAAACCTCGTAACTGCAGCTTACAACAAGCTGCAGATACGAGGTTTTCTTTGAAAAGCGAAGATTTGTTATAGATTGATATGAATCCATGGGTGTCTCAAATGCTATACGAGCCTTTTTTCTAGATCCTGCCTCAATAGCAATGAACTGTGTGCTAAAAATAGACTTGGTTTACCGTTTTGTTTTGATAAACCGTCAGTTATGTTATAAAACCTCGTAACTATGGCCTGATTCAAGCCGTAGCTACAGCATTTTATAACAACACCAACATGGCAAAATCGTTCCCTTTTTTCGCAGTGTCCTGAGTATCCGTATTTATCGTGTCAGAAATTTAGGCAACAGGACAGAAGGCTATGTTCATGAATAAGTTAACTAAACCCTTTCCTAAATGTCAAAAATTATGGTGGTCTAATTCAAAAGCTCTGAAACCACAAAAGGGGTGATGATAAAAATTGGAATTTTGTGCAATGTAGTATGGATATTATTGAGACAAAATGAGGAAATGCTGATCGTCAATATTTTCTTTTGTTGTCTTTGTGTTTTCCAAAGTGTTTTGAACAAGGGATGTCAAAACCACGTCATATTTTGGGAAAGGTTTGTTCGACTCATCCTGAATGATTTTCGATATATAGTCAGTCCTAAGTGTTTTAGGCCTACTTTTCTACTCTTAAGCTTTTAACACGCCGGGAATCACGTAAAACAACAACAAGAAGAACAACAATTCGTCGCTTTTCAACAAAATCATCGTATCTGCAGCTTGATGCGAGGTTTTTGCATAGAAAAGCAGCGAATTGCAAGAAATATTTTACAAATCTGTTTGTACATGACCGATTTGAATTTGGTTTGAAGCAGAGTAGACCTATGTGTAAAAATAGGCTATCAGGAATTTGTTAGATTAATAGCACCTGATAAAGAAAAAAAAAATACAAATAAACAAAAATTTAGGCCAAGTATTGCTTGTTCATTTTAACTTGAGATATTTGCATACTGATTTCACGCTTCAGGTATTATCAATTTAAACGATAAGATACCTTTGAAATATAGATTCTATTTTCGCGTAAAGTTTAAATTGGCTATGTGGCGTATTGGATAGCGCGTTGGGCTCGTGATATGAAAGATCAAGGTTCGAAACGAACCAGAATCTTTTATTTCTTCTTTTTACTATATGTGCTTTACATCTTTTAATTTTACAATTGATATACTTTCTTTGTGTTTATTTTTATTTTTATATTTATTTAAAATTTCTATTGTTTCAGTTGTATATTTCATTATTTTATTAAATCATTTCATTTCAAACATAGCATTCAACATCCAAGTTACATCTCGTCAGCAGTGTCATTAGCACTGCCCAGTGTCCATAGGGCACTCGTCTGCTGTGTCGGTATCTTCCATGTCTGATCCTGTGATATTTATGATAATGAGAGCTGGTTTCCCAAACTGCCAAATTTAGGACTGATTCCCCTTGAGAGTAGTTGCAGACGACAAAATGAGTTTATTTGTGAATTGAAGTTGTACCTTAGAGCAAGGAAAATATTGAGGCAAAAGTAGAAAAAAATATTTATAAATAATAAAAAAAAAATAGTCACCTTCTGAGATTCGATCCTTGACCGTCAGGTCTGAAGTCAGAGATACTTACCATTACACCACAGACTCTGCATGAAGAAAGACTAGTATTTAACGGTAAATAAATATTCATTTCAATACAATCGTGACCCAATGTGACCCGAATATGCAAATATCTCGGGTTAATTTGAACGATTAATATTAACAGAGTTATTTATTTTTTGCATTTTACCGGTGGGGGATCAAAACCTCGTAACTCCAGCTTTAAAAGCTGTAGTTACGATATTTTGACTCCCCACTATTGAATTATGTTGTTGTTGTGTCACGTGACGTAACGTAGTGTTAAAAGTAAGTCAAGGTTAATATCATTAAGCGCTTCGCTGAATCCATAAATGATAAATCTCATAAATTTTACACATAGCAGATTATTTTGTGTAAAGGAAAATGGCAGAGGATGCTAACTTTGATGAATATTTCAAACAAAGGATTTATTCTATTAATCATCCTGGGATGAGACAAGATGAAATGATCGACGGATATAAACAATGGACAAATAGTTATGAACAGGTGAGCTTAACCCGTTACCAAAAACAGCAAATTTTTAGACTTGTCCAAATTCAAAGATGTTGCGGACGACAATTTCAGGTGAATGGATTTTTGAATTTTTGTGGTGTCTCTTTTTGGTAGAAAGCATTTTGGAAATGAAGAAAATGCTTGTCATAAGCTATTTCTTGATTTTCCACAATGTTTTCTAAAGCATTGATCGTTCGGGGTCAAAAAGTCAATGTATGGGAATGGCTTAATTAATGTGCATATTGCACTAAAATGTTCAGTATAGATTATCACATATAAATTAAAGAAAGATAAAAGATTCGAGCAATTTCTCTCCTTTGCCCAAAATATTTCAACTGTGTAGTACAATTGTACCATAGAATTTATAACGTACACTTTTTCGTTTTAATTTCTTTGAAATAAGAATTCCCAAACAAGGCCTGGCTATGACATCTCTCAAAGTTATGGCGGTGGTAAACATTAAGACAAAAGAAGAAAATGCTGATAACCATTTTCCTTGCTATTTGTAGGTCTACACGAATCCAAACCTCATTTACATCTAATAATTTCTTCCTGTAGTGAAAGCAAATCTTGTTTAAGAAACGGGTGAAACACATTTATTCAATTAAGTGGAAAAACGAGTTCATGTTATACATGTATACTGACGTCCAAAAGAAACGCCTCAGTCCTAATAAATTTCCGATTATTCAGTAAATCTGATTTGAAATTACAAATACTTATTTGCATCTGTAAATTTGATTATCTGTTCTTGAAAAGGGGTGATAAAGAAATATCAAACTGTCACAGTTTAGAAAAAACGGCACATTTAAACAGAGTGGTATCAGAATTTCCGTTTGAAAAACAGTAGCATGTGGCTTAAACTTTACTTGCGACGACAAAAGACATCGTTAAACGTCTTATTTGATGACCAAAGTTAGTGAATACTAAATGCGAAGTCGATTTCAGCGTCTCAAACCTGAAACGCATATATATGACGTTAACGTAAGACAACTTCTTGTAAAAACAGGCGTTTCATGAGGTCTATCTGATTTTGGCCGATTGGCAAATGTTTCTGTAACTCTAACTCGTCGACCAAGATGCCTAATCGTGCAATGCAAGACGTCAAAACGTCAGGCGGCTTATTTTTGATTTCCCCGCATTTGAAAATGGCTAATTTACGAGGATTATTTTCCGAGCAGTGTGTCTGTTTCTAACGTTACTTGCAATAACAACAGTTACCAGAAAAACACTTTTTAGGCCACCCATTAATCAACTATTCGACAGAAAGTCGATCCCAACGTCACAGACCTAAAACATACATGACGTTAACGTGGAGAATTATCTTGATTTACAGGCGTTACATTAGGTCTAGTTGAACGTTGCCGATCAATAAACGTTGGAGGAACTCTAAAGCGTCGATCAATACACCGAGTCGAGAAATACAAGCTGTTAAACTGTCTTGCGACTTGTTTGTGCATTTGTCGCATTCAAATTTGTCCATATAACGGGCTCCTTTTTTCAGAATTAAGCCTTGGTATCCTTCAATTCGGATGTTTCGTAAGAAAATCTTTAAAATCGTGGTTGCCTATCCTATAACACATGTTACTGTGTAAAATGTGACGAATTTCATCACGTGGTATACATACACGAAGCGCACGTAGAAAACGTGACCAGTCACCGGAAATGGACATGTTAATGCATAGAAACGCATATTTTTTTCATTTGCCATAATTGTCGGTCAAAATGATAATATACAGTATAGATTTCAATAACATTGTAAAAGGCATAAAGAAAATAACGACAAATTTCATTGGAGCGTTTCTTTTGGACGTCAGTTTAGATTGTTGAACCGGTGTGTAAATCTTTTTTCCAGGCGGCAAAAGTTTAAAAAAATGTATGGGAAAATGTATGCTAGATCTATGTAATGGAAAGGAACGAAGAAAAAGCAAAACAAAACGTCGGATAACAGAATTATTTTTTCTCTTATTGTTTTCCAACGCTTTCTCTAACAGACGCAGTAAACATGGGCGTTTGGGAAAGGTTTACAAGTGGAGCATACAATTTTTTTGTCGAAATTTGACAGATTATTTACTAGCTAGCAAGAAATTGTTTCAAATTATTTTTGGTCAAATCTAGGACCTAATGAAGCAAGACTACAGCGCACCAAGACAAGTCGCGCTAGTATTAAATCAGACATACCCACAACATAAGCGTAAAGATGTTCGAATCCTGGATATTGGTGCAGGAACCGGGCTAGTCTCAGATCAGGTAATTCGTATTATGTCATTGTGATCCGTCACGCTGAAGGGCGCCTTATGAGAAGTTCATAATCCAAGATTTGAGAAAGACTAGATCCAGGAGAGGTCGACCAAATGTCGTATTTGGAAAATTAAAGTAGATCTGGTGTTAGAGAAAACATTCAAAACTAAAAATATTACCCAATGGTTAAAAAAAATGATCCTAGCCAGTCTGCACAGTCCGCGCAGATTGGCTAGGGTCGATTTTTTTTACTCTTCTAATAAGGTTCATATATGTAAATGTGACCCGCCACGCTAAATCGGAACCCAAAGGAATTGTGAAAAGTCAGTCTTTTTCTCACCTTCCTGTACGTTCATTTTCCAAACGCGTAATCTGGTTGCCGCGTGTTGTGCTATAGATAGACAACGACCTGTGAATGATCAAAGATCAGCGAGTCTAAATTGACGGGGGAAGAGGGATTTCGAATTATAAAAGTATGTGACTCGATTTCGTGTCACTGTAATAATTCGACGAAGTACTATCTGGATACAGCTACTGAACTCACACGACATCGCAGACAGCACGCAATACCTGTCATTGTTCGATTTTATTCAGTTGAAAAAAGACACTCCTCCCTATTTACATGCATTGGAATATACCGTAACCTTTCGTCACGGCTCACGACTCGATGTCCTATTATACATGTAACTGCTAAGTATTGTTTGTTTGTTTGTTTTTTTTTTTTTTTTTTTTTTGTTTTTTTATTATTATTATTTTTTGTTTTATAGACTTACCTGAAGGTCCCTTTTAGCGTGAAGATTCGCAAATACAAAACATAAAAATTATATTCTGAGCTCTAATAATTATGTTATGAATTAGATTTCTTATAAAGCATATAACTTTGAGTCACATTTTGATCCGGATCCATAATGCTCTTAGTGAACAGCGTGGATCTGGATTAGATCGCCCTTATGCACCATGATCTGAATCGGCTTTAATCTCAACGGCCATATGGGTATACATAATTATAGGGCCTACGCCTTTTTAATTCCTATCTTTGGTTCATTTGTTCATGTGTGTGTCTAATTTGTTTGTCAGAGGTATGACACTTTTTTCGTTTTTTCCTAAAATGACATTCTGGTCCAAGATTTCTTGAAATTAAATGGTAATATTAAAATTCGTCAGTGGTTAAAATGGTCAAAACTACTAAGGTTATCTTCAGGAAAGGTTATCTATCGCACTTTAACCCTATCCCAAACAACACAATTTTAGGACGATCATTTTCAAAAGCTGCTACAAATGTCAAAATGAGTGTTGATATTGACATGATTTGTTCATAATAAATATAGCACAAAAATGTTCAGTGAAAAGGAGAAAAAGCTGGTTATCAGTATTTTCTTCTTTTGTCTTTATGTTTTCCCAAGCCTTGTCTATCAGGGGCGTAAATGAGGTGTTGTTCAAAAAGGGTTTAAGTCCACTCTTTCTGAACTCGAGGTTAACCATTTCTCAAACTTCAGACTGATCTAACCCTTTCCAAAGATCATATTAGTCTGTCCAATTTGAAAGCTAAACAACAAAATAAGAGTTGATAGAGATTATGTACGCAATCAAATGCAAGACACCGGGCGAATTTTATTGAAGGCCGGCTCTTGAAGCCGGCCTTCTTTGGAATGCTTTTTTCGATTTCGACCTGTAGGATGTGGGAGGCTAACAATTAGAACATTTTCGACATATTGGTGTAGAACTGACTGATTTGTAAGTCAATAATTGACGTTCAACTTGCAAGTTATATTTTTTAAATATTTGCTCCTTTGCGAGCAAAAATATCGCAAAATCGACCGCTTTTGTATATCGTTCCAATTTCAATAACTGACCGCCCCCGATCACGTGACTATCAGATTAACCACGGTCCATAGAAATACTGGAATGCACAAAAACCGAGACGTACAGAGAATGTCGATATATTATCTATTTAACGTTATCGGCAAGCTTTGGAAGTTATCGAAATGCGTATCAAATCCTGCACTTAACCCGATCCGACGTGAACGTCTCTGTTGAAAGCATCCGATCATGAAATACTCATGCGTTTCGGTATTTCTATGGACCCGATAAACTGGGTTACTGCCCCTTGAAGGATCCGATCAATAAGTTGTAATTTATTCAGACTGTCAACCGAACGCCGTAGCTCAATCGGTTAGCCGCTCGTACATACAGTTATAATTGCATTCTACGCTGTGGGTTCAAAACCCACTGTCGCTTGTGTCAACTTTTTCTCAAATACTTTTTTGAAAGGAACTTTTGTCCTTTGTTATATATTTAGTTAGGTATCCAATCTGATTTCTTTTTGTGTGCGTTTATCTTTAATTGGACGTCCGAAAGGACGTCCAATTCTTATCACCACTTTTCGACAGGCGAAATGGGTTTTCATTTCCAAAAAACCCTTTCTCAGACTCAATTGCCAGTTGACCAAAATTCAAAACAGATTTTGCGACCATACAGGAAAACTGTCGTACCTTTTCCTGCCTTCTTTGTGTTCTCTAACAAACACTATAAGATTCATTGGCCGATCCAATTCATGCCACGTCTTTACCAACTTTACGATCTTTTTTCGATTTAACCATTTTCTTGTAGTGATTTGACTTTCGTAATATTGTGTAAAGGGCAAGATCTTTAGAAAGCGATACATGCATACACTATGTTTATAAAGTAAACAACGTCATATATCATCATCAGCAGCGATAGCTCAACCGGGAAGGGATTAACATCGCAACCTTTTTTCAGTATGAAAGGGACGGCTTTGGTTCCAAACCAGTTCGGATTATTTCTTCTGTATAAAGTTTGTTAAAACGTTTGTTTTTCTTGGTGTGTTTACTGAAAACAGACATTTTAGGATGATTACTCAATTTAATGCACGTATTGTGTATGACAAATTCTTTTTCTTTGATCATTGTTGTTTAAGTCTTTGACATATTTAAAGGAACGGGGTTTCCACCAGACGTATTTTGGAAACAGGGTTTTAGAATTGATTATCGGGGAGTGAGTTCATTTCGCAACTCGGGTTCGAATCGATGGCAAATCGGGGTTCCATCTGAACAGCCTCAGATGAGAAGCTAGTGATATCCATCTATTCACAAAAATAGTTGCTCTTCGGAGTTTTATTTTTTTTCTCCAGCATCTGTATCACTGATATTCAACAGTATCATGACCTATTTACATACTGATCAATGATCATGACAACAATGATTAATACTAGTCTATGATCGAGTGACAGCGATCTGTATTTTTTACGTTTAAGTGAACCGTTTACGTGTATTGAGCTAAGAAGATGAAGCAATAGATCTGCAACAGTGACGATGGTACCTGGATGATCGTATGAATATGTTTACAGATAGAGACATTGCTATGCTCAATTTTTTTGTTGATAATGATATGAAGATTTTAATTGCGTATTGTACTCCACTGCCATTTTCCCGACGGCACGTTCCCAATGTCTTCTTTGTATGCACATCTGTAGATGTAAGGATGCTGCAGTAGTACTGGTATGAGGAATCTATGGTTAGGTGCTCCAATTCATCTGGTATTTTGTTTCAGGAAAAGTATGTATTGAATTTGTTTTGTAACCACAACAAGGGAAAACTGCTGCCGTGTTTTTTTACTCTAAACACGAATAAAAGTCAAAGTGCTTGGAACACTATATTTAGACGTCTCTGATTGATTGGGCGGAATTGTATGTAAATGATCGGCGTTTTATTTCTTTATGTCGTTGAAATTGTGTTTAGATCGATTCTAAATCACTGCGGTCGTTTTTTTCCCTAACGATGGTGGAGATAAAAGTCAAAAAAGATGATAAAAAAGAACAATGTCTGAGTAGAATTCGAACCCAGGGCCTTCCAGATATAGACATGTGTAAAGAGTACAAGGTGAGTGCTCTGCCAAGTGAGCTATCGCGGCTTTCATTTATGTAGCGCGTTGGCTTACATTTTGAATAAATTGCTTTGTATCGTCCTTTATAAAATCAACACAAGGTGCAACTGACGACAATACTCATAGTTAACCCAAACAAGAAGACAAAAGTGCTAATCACATGGCCTTAATTGAATTGGGTAATGAAATTAATAGTGATTATTCATAGAGACAAATCAGTTGTCTTGAAACGGCAATCAAATCAATTTTAAATTATGAGAAAGTTTTTCTGGTAATAAAGCCGATTTCGTATGTCCGAAACCGATCTTATAGAATTAAACACAGAAGAATGAATAAAATATCTTTCGTTCATGTACAATCCCGCTCAATCAATCAGAGACGTCCAATTACAGTGCTCTCAGCACTTTGATTCTAATATGTTTTGCATTTAAAGCGTTTAACTTTTTTGCTATCATTTTCTTTTCATTATGATAAAAATCACACATGAAAACAGCCTGATTTGACAGAATGTCAATAGATGGCGGAGAACAACGTTCTCCAACAAAGGGAATTAACTCTGACAGCACGAGTCAACAGTGACTAGGATTGATTTTTTTGCTGCATCAATTTTAAGTTGAAGTTTACAAATTGTTTAAAAAATTATAAATAAACACTTTCATCTCGCAATGAAAATGACTATTATGACCTTATTACGAAGTTGCTGTATTTTTTTTAGATAAATCATACTATCTGTAATTCTTTAGTCAGTCAAATACAAATATTGCTTTGTATTAAAACTGCAGTCCCTCGCTTGGTCAAATTGCAAAAAAAAAAAAACGGACAAAAATGGAATGAAACGCATAATTTTTATATTGACCACCTTTGGATTAGTAACGGAAGGTGGTTCAGACAAACAATGAACCTAAAGTAAGATAGTTATTGCCGAAATTAAGGGAAATCCGTGGAAAAATTAAAATCGTTTGTTACGTTTTTTTCAAATCTATTTTCCCCACTGTGTACATTTTGCTCAGATGTCAACACAACATTTTTGTATAAAACACAATGAAACTCTTATAAAGTAATGACGTAGATACGGTGAAAATTTAGGTAGAGTGATTGAGCGGTATGTGTGCTGTACAGGACATCCGAGTTCTATCCTAGGTTTCGGCGATTCTTTTACTGTCTTTTTTTCTTTTCTTTTCTTTTTTGTCCATCATTTGTGTTTTTACACAAAAACAAGCTGCCATCTGCCTAGCAAATGAATTTTCGTAGCTAATAGCCATTGAAGACGAACAAAAAAGTGTAAAAAAATCTGCAGACAGCTGGATTCGAACTCGGCTCCATAATTGAAAACTGACCGCTCTACCTATCAACCTCAATTTTCTTAGTCATTACGCCACTAAATATAAATAATGTATTGTTTTATCCATGTGCCAAAGGATCTTGCGTTATCTATAGAAGAAATCAAAATCCAAACGACAGGAGATTTAGATCCAAGCCTATCTTTATCGGGGATCAAACAGAGCGATGGAAAGGTGAAAAGGTAGGCCTAATCGAAGCTGACACGAATCGAATCATGTTGCCAAAACGCTGATCGATACATCAATAGTGGTCACGTGAGAAGACGCTTGGAGGGGTGTCTGAGAATGACATCATCAAAGTCCTGCGAAATACTTTTTCTATAAAATTAATAGCGGTAATTTGTGGAAAAAACCGCTCCGGCAAAAACGTTTTAAAGGAGAATTTCATTGCATTGGAGTACAATTGAGCTTGAAAGGTGTATTGTTTAAAAACATATTATTAATGACCCAGCGAATGACCACCAAATGGTTTTAAAGTTGATTTTTCGAAGAAAATTCGAGATAGAGCACCTTTAAATATTTACAAATTCTATATCAAACAATGAAACAATTGAAAAAATAGAAAACAAAAAACACGGATTTACAGAAGAACATGTCAGTAACGTGAAGAAAATATCCATTTCTTTGAAGTAAAGCAATAAACAAATATCTAGTTAGGTTCAGAACAATAGGTTTCAATTTTGTTGTTAAAAATCGGTATTTTAAGTTAATCATGGTTATGCGAGCTGGTATTTGTTTTAAGTTAACCATGGTAATGTGAACTTGTGTAGGTGGTGCAGGACCATTCGCTGAGAAATCTAAAGGCAGCATAGTCTATTATTGCACTTGAGATCACCCAAATGAGCAAACATGGCAATTTGCGGGACTTGCAGGATGTATACATTTTAAAAGTAGAAGTCACTTGAACTGTAAAAACAATACGCTATCAGATAATTGCTACTGCAAGTCCACGATAATTCCGTTGGGGTCTTGATACTGTGAGTTCAACAAGAAAAGGAAAGATATAATTAACATGACATGGTTGAATCACTATATCATTTCAGCACAATTTTCATGGATGGCTACCAAAAAATTGCCGGCCTCTTTGATGCTATGCGTCAAAATTTTGTCTTGTATCTATATGTATTACTTAGTTTTTGGCGTACAAAGATCCTATTCAGTTTCTGTTAATATATCTGTTAGCCGTAGGAGTGCAAGAAGCATTTAGCAAGATGTACCGGTCGCCAAAATGTAGACTAATGCCTATCCAACCAACATTTAATCGAGGATGCCAAAACCAGGTTTTGTTTTAATAAGGGATAAAAAGCAATCTAGGACTGACCTATTTATAAAAAATAATATCACATAAATGCTCAATGAACGAAGTATATTCCGTTTTTATTCACCTGAAAGGGTGTGGCTAAGTAAAGAGGTTATTCGACGAGTTTACTTCTCGATACCCTGGTTGATAGAATAGAAAAAACGTGCGGCACGAGCATGAACATATTTCGAAATTGAAAGAATGCGTGATTGTAAAATGTGTTGTCATAAAACCTCGTAACTACAGATTGATTCACGCTGTAGTTATAATGTTTTGCAACAATACCGGCGATTTACCGCTTATCGAAAAGGCTGTTTCTCCCAAGCTTAAATGGAATGAACCGTTTACTAGGCTCCGCCCTTTCTCCCGAATAAAAACAGAATAGATCTCTTCGGAATTAAATACTGAGTATTATACTAAAGGAAAAAAGAAACGCAACAAAAATTAAATTTGATCATACTTTTTGTTTTTGTCTTTCTCAAAATCACCTTCATTGGAGTACTTTTTTCAATGCATAGTTAAACTTCATCATTTGACTTCCTAGAGTCAAAATTTCATCAAGGTCACATGTTGTACGTGCCATAAATATACGTTTAAATGAGAAGGGTCTGGCGTCAATGTTAAATGCGTTCTTGCACGCAATCCAATTAGACGTCAACGATTCCTGGCTGAAATTTGATTGCTGTACTGTCCATGAATAGCATCAACAGTTTTATTCGATAAGAGAATTTGTTTCGGTAGGTAAAATAAACGAACGTTATGGGTCTGACGTCATGACGTTAGACGTTCACCATCGCTTTTCGGGAGACCGTCAGTTGTTCTGTTCGTTTTATGACGTTATCTCAAGCAATATTTTGTCAACCGATGTACACCAAAGTCAGCAGCAATCAGGGGTTGAGATGTTCCATTCTTAAACATCCCAATTTCTACCGGATGACGTCTTTGATTAAGTCGCAAAATGATATGAGGGATTAAATCCAAACGAAAATCATTGCCTTTTGTCGAGTCGATGTGCATCTATACAAATCAAAAGAGTTTTATGTAAAGTTTGGGTATTTAAAAGTTTGCACGTGCAAAACGTGTAAACGTCTTTTTTGACGTTATCTCACAGGTAAGACCGGTTATAACGTAAACACAAGGATCAATATCAAGATACAGTATCCTGTAATAATCAGTAACAAGTTTGACTTAATAACATAAAAGAATTAAGAGAAATGACAAAAAATAGTTGTTGCGTTACTTCTTTCCTCTAGTATATTTCGTTTCCAAATCACACATCGTCAATACTTCACGTTTTACGAGCAATGGTCTTTTACGTGACAAAGGTTATGCACATATAAAATGAAATGCATGGTCACTTATTTGCATCTGCATTGTCACGTTCGTAACCTAGAAATATAAACTGTGTACATTTAAAAATGCAGTTTCCAAAGACTGAAATAAAGATGTTATAAGCTGAAATGGATTTTTTTGTTGTGAATCACTGCAACATTCTTTTACTCGAGGACGTCAAAACCAGGTTTTGTTTTAGAAAGGGAAAAAAACAATTGAAGGTCGACATATTTATAAATAATGTCATATTTAGCAGCTGCTTTTTCTATACTGTCTTGCAGATCCGTCCACTGGGATTCGAACTTATAGACGGCTTGGAGCCAGTCAAAGAGATGTTGGACATCGCCAGACAGAAAGGGGCTTATCAGCAATATTACGAGGAATTCTTGTCGGAACAAGAACCAACAACAATACCCTCAAGTATGTGTTATATTTAAATATCGCTACTTTTCAACTAAAACCTCGTAACTGCAGGCTGAAAAAAAAAACAGTTTCAGTGTTTTTTGTTGAAAAGCGACGATATGTAGTTCAAGGATTAAGTTCGGTTCTAACCTTTCGAGTGACAGACGGGCTGACATATTTTACAGATAATGCAACTTTGCATTTGAGACGTCCAGGCAACCAATCCTAGTTTTCTCTGATGAATTTTTCTTCTTGTTTACCGTCCGATCTTAAACGATATATCCTCTCATGTCTTGTGAAAAATTTAAGTTTCTAAAAGATTTATAGGCAATGTTTTGCAACAACTCTCATCTGAACAGCTATTTATTACAATGACCTACTTTCCGTTGATTTTGGGTGGTAGTGCGCTCTGATGTAAATGAGCGACGTCAACATATCAAAGAGCGAATTTCAACAGAGAAAACTCGGATTACCATTAAAGCAGGATTTTTAAGTTATCGAACAAACTATAAGTTTGCTGATCTTGTTGATCGAAAGAGCTGGTTAATGAACAATATTGGTTCGAAATGCCATTTTAAACTCCGTTTTACATAACATAATTATTATTATTAGACCCTTTCCCAACTAAGACCTGGTTTTGACGTCCGTAGAAGAAATGGCTTGGGAAAACATTGTGACAAAAGAAAAAACTGCTGATAACCAGCAGTTTCTCCTTTTGTTTCGATATTTTCTATGCCATATCTTAAACAAGTTCTATCTTTCATAACTGCCATTTTGTCATTTGCGGCAGTTTTTGAAGTGAATCACCTTAAAAGGTTGCCGTTTGGGAAAGGGTTAATCCACAATGCACCTTTTCTTTCTACCGGTATGTACTTTACCGTATAATATTCAATCCGGAATTATTTCAGCGCTTGCACATATTGGTTGCCAACCCTGATCATAATAATTCGTGTATTAGGAAATGCAAAGAACTGTCAGTGTTGATAATCAGTCTTAGCTTGCGAATGGGCTTAAAGGCCTCCTGGTAGCAAATTGTACGACAAATCAGTGCTTGGAAGAGTGTACTGCTTTATTGTTCTCATTTTGACGAAAAGCAGATATTGAAAACCATAATTCGGCATCGTTTCAGATACCTATGATTGCATCACTGGTGCGGGATGTTTTGCTGACAATCACATACCTTGGGGTTGCATGTTCGAGTTGTTACGAGTCATTAAACCAGGTACAGTTTACGGCATTGAAAATCGGCTTTCCCAAGTTAACACGTTTTAAATGCAATACCCGCCTTGAATTATCATTTCTTAAAAAAGGTCATGCACAATTACGCTTCCACATGTCACATCTAAAGGGCATGTAACTTGTGTCACCATTGTTAACGTGCTGCGGCAGTGGTGTGGAAGCGGAGTCGTGCGTGTGACAGGGTCTTTATTAACTTTTATTATAGCTAATTAAAGGAACATAACATTCCAATTTCATTCTTTAAAGTATGTCTTGATGCAAAGATTTGTTATTCTAATGCGTATTCTAAATGCTGTCAGTCTCTTTTAAGTTATTGATTATAAGCGAATAAAAATTTGACAGATATGACAAATTCCATATAAATCTGAACGTCCAAAACAACTTGTTTGATTTTTACACAAAAAATATATCTCTCATAAACAGTGCAAAAAAATTGGCTTGAAAATTTCAGAATTTTCATAAGAAAACCGTCCCTTGACAGCCAGAAGTGGCTATCAACAGTTAAGATTTAACTGCTGATGGCCACTTCTGGCTGTCAAGGGACGAAATATGATCTTTCGGATGAAAATAAAAGTAAAATTTATGAAAAATAAATGTGAAACGTCACTTTAAAGTTTGACTCACAATTATCTTAAATGATTAAGCTTAGCTCATCGTTCCTCAGTAATGATACAGTTCTTTACAGTCTGATATTGTCTATAGATTGTGTTCTGTCTGATTAATAAACCTATGCGTCATTTACGCCCTTCTTTAATAACACTAGTTTGTAATCTTTTTTGGTATCTCCCAAACGTATAACTTTTTATTTTGAAAAGTCTTGCAGACGACATAGGCCTAATTGTGGTGTTGATAAATATGTATGTTATTCTTTTTTTATCATGAGCCTATCTTTAGTTTATCTATCTCAATGCAGGTGGACTGATAATCATCGCGACAAAAGCAGCAGACACAGAGTATTTAGTTAAAGCTGACAAATTTGTGGATGATCTGGCTCGACAAGGAAAGTTAGCCAATGTACAAAGGATCGAACACGAGACCTATCTAAAAGGCAAAGCTGGACTCACATATGTACTGACGGCACCATAATGTATTTTTAAACCCATTACCAGAAGATGAAATTTTGGACTGTGTGAATTTGATAGGTGTTGCAGACAACAATTTAAAGTATTTCCATTTAGAGTTAGAAAACATTGTGGGAAATGAAGAAATTACTTGTTATGATGAAATGGGTTTAACGAGCTATATGTCTGATTCCTCTAATCCTCTCCAAAAAAAAAAAAACAAAAAAACAAACAAAAAAACAAAAACGTTTACTCTAATTTGAAAGGTGCTGTTCGTTCAAAGTTTTCTATACTATAATATGAAAATTTGTTAAATTGGTTAACATTAATTTTGTCTTCCGATATTTAGATGTGCACTATAATATTGTCTTTTGGGAAGAAGGTTTAAAATAACCAAAGCTAATCATTTTAAGGTAGAATACCCGTGATGTGGCCATTTAGAGATTAATAAAACATCGTCGTTACGTACCCGAACCTATTCGAGCGCGGTCGTATACATTCGGCGGTGGGAAGTTCCACCGCCGAATGTTTTCGACTTCACACGAATGATTCCGACGTCTCGTGAATTTCATTAGGGATATACTACCTTAAACAGTTTCTGTGCTATAATGTAAGCAGAAATCCGGCGGAAGTGCCAAACCTTCAGTGGTTGTGTGTCCTGCCTAATTTACTAACTTACAAACATTTTTTGCGTAAATTATGTAGCAAGGCGTCTGATTGAACGAGAAATAGGCCTACCAGTGAATAAAAGGGAGAATTTCGTCGTTGTTAATGCAAAACCTCGTATCTCGTTTTTTTTTGGAATTTTTTAAAGGGGAGGAACAAAGTGTAATAACTTTTCCCAAACTGAAAGGTTTTACTTGAAATTTGGTCATATTATTCACAAATCATGTGTCATTGATACTGATCTATAAGAAATATTTCAAAACCTACCACAATTATTGTATTGGACACAAAATTTAACTTTGAAAATTGCAAAAACCGACAAAGGAGGTTTTGCATTTAGGCCTACATCTACAATTTGGCTTCTAAGACCGTTACGAATATCTTTCCTTTCGTAAAGCAATGGGATGGCAATGAATTTTGTGCTAAAAATAGCCTGGGTTTGCCGTTAGCCTATGTTTAAATAAACCGTCGGCGTTGTTATAATCTCGCAACTATAAACGATTCAAAATATTTTACTAATGAGGGGTCATACCGATAATCAGATATATAGGAATCTGGTAGGTAAAGGTGACTATCGAAGTATGTAAGTTGTTTCTATATCTTACCTATAATCATGTAGGCTATAATAAACCAAAATATTTATATCGATTCTCGTTTAACTTTGAACGTATAATACGGATTGATTCAATCTGTAATTGCGAGATTTTATAACAACACCTTCGAAATACTATTGTTTGTCCGAAACAACGTCACGGTTAGCTGGATAAAATCGTCCAAATTACGTGAGCGATGCCAAAACTGCGTAAGCCATCTCGTAAATGTTTGTCGTTTGGCAGTAAAACGTAAATTCCCCAATAAAACATAAAACACGCCTCTGGAGATTAACTCTTTTCTATTTGATAAACACCCTACATTTTCAACAACAATTGTCATCCATCATTAGATATCAAACGCTGAATGTTTTTCTTCTGGTGTCATCCATGACAATGGAAATTGACGATGATATCCTTCGTCAATTTCCGTTGCTAAGGAAGAAGTCCAAAAATTGACGAGGATAGCCCCCCCCTACACCATCGTCAATTTTCGTACATATCTAACATAAAAATTATCGAGGGAAAAGGATAAACTTATGATAATAAGATTTTTAGTCCATATAGACCTACTTTAAAAAATATCGAGGGAAAAGGATAAAACTTCTGTTAATAAGATTATTTTTTTTCAGTCCATATCTAACATAAAAAATATCGAGGAAAAGGGATAAACTTCTGGTAATAGGAATTTCTCTTTTTTCTTTATGTTTTACCAGGCTTTTACTACATGCCCGATTAAAGTAGGCATAGTTTGGAAATAAAAGCTTGTCTAGCGCAATGCCAATAGATAAGTTTCCACTAAGACCCCCCCCCCCCAAACACACACACAGCAGCCACCGGAAGTCGTCCTTAGAGACAAAAAGGCGAAATTTTTAAACGGGAAACGGTTTACTGTAAATCCAATAAAATAACCATCTTAGCGGCTTTTAAAGTGACATTTCAAATTTCAAATTTTGACTAATTAATTCTATATAAATCTGAACTGTTGTCCACAACAATCAGTAATAAATTTTAGCCCCAAAATATATATTTCTCGTAAACGGTTTAATATTTTGGCTTGAAATTTTCAGAATTTTCATAAGAAAACAATCTCTTTCAAATAGAATAAAAGTGAAATTTATGTAAAATTATTCTGGAATGTCACTTAAACGAATTCATTCAATTTTATATTTTCTCCGCATTTTTTTGTGGATCCTCGTTTTGATAATGTCGATTTGTTACTATTTCTGGTAAAAATTGTCAAACCGTTTCCCCTTGTATACAATGTTAATTTCCCATAAACCCATTGTTTGCCACCGGATCCTGTGTTCTGTGGACCGTACAGACTAAAACGATAATTGAAAGGAGTCTATTCTCTATCGTTTTTTTGCAAATATATCCGTATAATAAACCGATTCGAACTCTTCAAAAAGAGGCGTAATTCGCCATTGTTGCCTAGGCGACATCTACTATCAACAAGATGGCCGTCGATCCAGAAAACGAAAAGTTTTATCTTGAGCGTATCCTTTTGTAAATAGATTCAGATTTCCTACACATCTATACGTTTGATAAAGTTCAGATAGAACTTCTTACAGATGTGCATTGCTTTAAATAATTGAACTTTGTTTGACGGTTGATGTGGTCTTTATTTCACGTCCTTCGCATTTCGACCCCCACCCCCTCAAAAAAAAAAAAAAAAAAAAAAAAAAAAAAAGTATGGTATGCTGTCTACATGAGTAACTATGCCCCCCCCCCCCTACATTTTCAAGCAACCAAAATGCTTGGTACTTTTCAACTAAGAAGCTTCAAGGAGTTGCAATTGAAACCTTTTGGCATTTGGTAAATTTGGATAGAATCAGTCGGCATGATGTCATAGCCTCGCTTTCATTTTTTCATCGAGGGTACTTCCTCGGTCTTTATCATTAAGGGATACCATTTTTGAGGCAGAATATTTCAAAAATCCATCGTTAAAATTCATAAACAAAACTCCTTTTTTAAAGAATGTGATTTAAACTTTCTAACTGTAGTGACGTTGGATAGAAACACGACCATGTGCCCGGCTAGCTCAGTGGTTAGAGTATCCGACTAGTAATCCGGGGGTCGTGGGTTCGAGTCCCATGTCGGGTGCACTTTTTCCTCTCATATTTACTTTAATGGCGATGAGGTAAACTGGTGAGCGCAGGATGCGGCACCTGGTGGTCCTGGGGACCAGGGGAGTGGGAGACTCCCAAGAAATTATGAGGGGGAGGAGTGTAGTGACGTTAGGTAGAAACACGACCATGTGCCCGGCTAGCTCAGTGGTTAGAGCATACGACTAGTAATCGGGGGGTCGTGGGTTCGAGTCCCACGTCGGGTACACTTTTTCCTCTCATATTTACTTTATAACTACTAACGCATTTTTAATAATCAGTCGTAGTCGTCAAGATATTAATGCTGAAAGTTGGTAATGCTTTAACGAAAAAGACCGAAGCTTTCACCTCCACCGAATGAATGCAGGTCTGCACTTTAGGACTGACAACATTTTTGATTGGCTGAAGGGATTGTGCTGACTGAATCAATACTAATTCTATTTTAGTGTTCCCTATGCAGACTGGACGTACAGTAGACTGCTTTGGTACTGCATCATTTTTTTCAACTTATTTTAATCCCGGTCGATCCTGCTCTCTGGAACTTAGATGCGATATCTAAGTCACAAATTTAATGACCCTTAGCCCAGATTTCCGCAAATAAAGCGGAATTACGCATTTTCTCCGCAAAATATTTCCGCATTAAATGTGGAAGAAATGCGGAGTATTCGGACGCGGAAGTTCGCATTTAAAATGCAGAATTTTAATGGAAGCGGAAATCGGAGTATTCGGACAATTCCGCATGCAATACCGAATTTTTGTCCGCATTTACTCCGCATAGATGCATAGATGCGGAGATTTTCTCCGCATAGATGCGGAGATATTCTCCGCATAGATGCGGAGATGTTCTTCGCACAGATGCGGAGATGTTCTCCGCATCCATGCGGAGATATTCTCCGCATCCATGCGGAAATATTGTAGACATTCAGGCATCAGATATGAAACCGGTCCTCTTGTCAAGAATAAGTGTGCCCCTGTGACTTATTAATCAGGCTCAGTCTGAAAGAGAACAATGCTGGGCGTGGCATAAATACGCCTGAAGCCGCACACATTTTTTCTAAGTAAAGGGGATATAATTTTAGAACCATCAAAGATATCCAGATTTTAAAGGCCACAGTCGCTTAACTACACATCATAGTGGTTCATTGTGGTAAGTTTGAAGTGAATCTGTGTAAAGCTGTAGGAGTTAGCATAAGCCGCACAAGAAATTCCAGACAGACAGACGGACGACCGTGGCGATAACATAATACGTACCTTGGGGCATATCAGATTCGGTTGGCACAATCTCTTCAGCCAATCAAAAACGTCATCAGTCTGTGATAAAGTGCGGTCCTGCACTCATTCGGTGGATGTGAAAGCTTAGGTCTTTACCAACTCAAAAAAAGCAAAATCACAAAAATACTGCTAAAAGCTTCTATATATTTGGAAAAAAAGTTCTATATCAAGTACCTTCTGCATCATTATTATTATTACAATTAGGGCCCAGGGCTTGTTTTCTTAGTATTGAAAATTTTTGACTGAATTTCTGCTATTCTGCTATTTCAGCCCCCCCCCCTCCCCCCCCTCTGGATCCGCCACTGTAAAGCTAGATCTTAAAACGAATAAGTTACAATTAGGGGAATTCGTTTTCCTAGTGTAAAAAAAAGTTGATTGAATTTCTCCATGAAGATGAAATAATCAGGCTAGAACACCCTCCCCCCCCCCCCCCCCCCCCCCCCCCCCCCCGAACATCCTCTGGATCCGCCACTGTAATGCTAGTTAATTAAACAAACAGGTAAGTGATAATAGTTTGTCAAAGACACTTAAAGAGTTAGATCTCATAAGGAAATGAGAAATAAATTGAAGAAGAGCCATTTAATCATTTTTACGTATGGAACGAAAGAAACATGGATGAAACATGAGAATAACTGTTACTAAGCTATAAAGTACAAAGATGTTAAATCATGAAATTGAGACTCTTTCATGCCTACAAAGAACTATATGCGAACAATTTATTTAGTTATACAGTTCTTTATTAGCCCAGTTGCAACAAAAATCGGTCGAAATCGTAGGTTGGTCTACTTTCTCTTTCAAGACAAAATGGCAACTTCCGGTTTTTGTTTACATTTAACCCGAGATTTTTTTGGGGTCAAATTCAGCACTTATCCGGTCTGATTCATTCAATAACATATTATCATATGTTAGATTATATATCATATTGTTTACACAAGGCCAAAAATAAAGCGTAATCGATCTCTAAATGAGGAATAATCTTGACGTAAATTTTTTTGTTTATTTAACTTTTGAAAATGGCGATGGATCGCGGGAAATTTCGCATCCCCGGACCGAGGAAGCACTTGTCATTAATATGCAAATCAGTTTGGGTCCCTGCTTTACGCTCGAAAAGAGTATTACAGCGTAATAAAATAACAAGTAAAGTACCAATCTTGGGCCGCCGACGTCACCTCATTAATATTCATGACTGGCGAACAAGGGAAGTAACTCTAATCGATTTTGCATCTCTATACATGGAGACACTGATCCAATTTGTTTCTAAAAATAGTAACAAATCGACGTTATCAAAACGAGGCTCCCAAAAAATTTGGAGTAAACAATGACGGCGCGCGTGCATTCAATATACAGCGATATAGCGAAGTTTTAAAATGGAACAAATACTGTAAAATTGAATGAAAATCTATGAAAAACACACGCCATCGGACAGAATAATGACCAAATTACACGATTGTTATGATAATCGACGTATTTCGATGGCTAGAAGGGATATATTCGTCCAGAAAAATCTCTGCCAAACCCGTTACACAAAGTGGGAAATGATCACGTGACCGGTTTGTTTACTCCAATTCTCCGCGCGGTTTGTGGTATAAGATGGCGGATTGAACCTTGTCCTCAAACCGTGTCTCCGTGTATTTCTAGTGGATTTTACAGAAATAAACTCAAAACTTATTTTGCTTTCTTTGCAGAGCTTCAGATTGTTTCAGAGACCTGTGGGTCACAGGGCCCACCACGCAGGATTTTGAGGGGTCATTTTCCAAAACAATGGGCCACAGTTAAGCATTCATATCCAAAATTGGGACTTATTTGCTGTGAATTCATCACTGTATTGTTATTAGCTCACCTGAGCACGAAGTGCTCAAGGTGAGCTATTGTGGTCACTTTTTGTCCGTCGTCCGTCTGTCTGTCCGTCTGTCTGTCCGTCCGTCCGTTCACAATTTCGTGTTTACACTCTAGCATCTACAAATATAAGCCAATCTTGACCAAACTTGGTCAAAACATGTATGGCCGTAAGATCTCGGATGAGTTCGATTATGGGTCAGATCGAACCAGAAAGTCAGGAGTTATCTGCCCTTGAATGCGAAAAATACTTAGTTTTGACATTGTTTACACTCTAGCATCTACAATTATTGATCAATCAAGACAAATCTTGGACATAACATTGCAGACCATAAGATCTCGGATGAGTTCGATTTTCAGTCTGATCTGACCAGAAAGACAAGAGTTATGTGCCCTTGAATTTGACAAAATTGCCATTTTCGGCTGTTTTTGACCTTGTTTACACTCTAGAATCTACAATTATTCATCAATCAAGACAAAACTTTGACACAATGTTTGGGACCATGAGATCTCGGATGAGTATGATTTTCAGTCTGATCTGATCAGAAAGTCGAGAGTTACTTGCCCTTGAATTTGACAAAATTGTCATTTTTGGCTGTTTTCGACGATGTTTACACTCTAGAATCTACAATTATTGATCAATCAATCCAAAACTTGGACACAATATTGGGGATCATAAGATCTGGGATGAGTTTGATTTTCAGTCTTATCTGATCAGAAAGATGAGAGTTATGAGCCCTTGAATTTGACAAAATTGCCGTTTTTGACCTTATTTACACTCTAGAATCTACAATTTTTGACCAATCAAGACAAATTTTGGACACAAGGTTGGAGACCATAAGATCTCATATGAGTTTGATTTTCAGTCTGATCTGACCAGAAAGGTGAGAGTTATGTGCCCTTGAATTTGATAAAATTGCCGATTTCGGCTGTTTTTGACATTGTTTACACTCTATAATCTACTATTATTTATCAATTAAGACAAAACTTGAACACAAAGTTTGAGACCATAAGATCTTGGATAAGTTTGATTTTCAGTCCAATCTGATAAAAAAATGGAGAGTTATGTGCCCTTGAATTTGATAAAATTGCCGATTTCGGCTGTTTTTGACATTGTTTACACTCTATAATCTACTATTATTTATCAATTAAGACAAATCTTGGACACAATGTTGGATATCATAAGATCTCGGACGAGTTTGATTTTCAGCCTGATCTGACTAGAAAGTTGAGAGTTATGTGCCCTTGAATTTGACAAAATTGCTGTTTTCGGCTGTTTTCGACCTTGTTTATACTCCAGAATCTACAATTATTTATCAAACAAGACAAATCTTGGACACAATGTTGGGCACGATGAAATTTTGGATTAGTTTGATTTTCACAATGTTATTGACCATAAGTTCGTTTTCAGTCTTAAAGTCATAAATATTTTTTGAATTGAAGAAAAGTGTTGCTTATATCATTTTGGTTCAGGTGAGCGATATAGGACCATCATGGTCCTCTTGTTATTTGAGTGGATGCATATAAACGTTGTTAAAATTAAGAATATTTCTCTTCATTTATTTATAGTTATTTATTTTGTGTGTGTTAATGATTTGAATTATCTTTTCCCTAACAATAAATTTTTCATACTAGATCTAGTCCAATTTGAAATGTATTGCAGATAATGTAATCAATTGTTGTCCACGATTTGTTTGAGATATCGTCGAAACGATAGTTGACACAGCCGGATGTTTTCATTCGAGTTGTCTGGTTACCGATTTGAAACACAAAGCCGGGTACCGTCACAGACTCAGATACTAAAAATAGTAACAAAGCAAAGGTGAAGGTTAACAAATCGAAGATGAAGGTTATAGAGATCGCCCGAGATTGGCTGACTGCTTGTTTACTGTTTGAATTTGGGATATGATTGGTTGATCAAGTAAGGTCATTATAATAATCTAAAAATAGGTTTATCGAGTAGGTCACTTAGCTTGTACATGTATAGCAGATTAAGGATGCGGTATATGCGAAGGTCAACATTGTTTGAAATCTTCCATTTCATGATCATACTTTTACTGAAATTCATGCGCCCGACTGGCGCACCACTACATAATTTCATGCGTCATATTTTGAGAATATGCGGGATTGGGGCGGGCGCACCGTCAATCTGAAGCTCTGTCTTTGTTAGGATGATGGTTTACATCTTTCGATCCTTTGTCTGTAGATCTAACATCTGTTATCTCCAAAAGCAAAACATAGCGATATTTGTTGACTATTTGAACAGCCCGCCTTCCGCTTCAAGTCTCGCGAGATTTCAGTTAGTTTAATATACGGCACTTTTGCCAACGCATTCTTTACAAACGCAAAGTCCCAGTCTTTTAATTTTGAATAAAAGATATATATCATTCACGAGATTCTATTCTTTGAACAAACAGTTCATTTGTTATCATGCTATCGACCTTTTGTCAACCAAACGACAGTGCATTAGTAGCTATATTTTTTTGTATATATTATCCCGATCCGCAAAATAAACTCATTCTTTTTGGCCCTAATTTAGTTCGAACCTTTGATTTTTGGGTTCTGTCAAATAACTTCGATTTCACTCAGAAAAGAGGGATAACAAGTGTTGTATTTGGAAGTTTTCAATAAATGATACTCATATGGAGATCTACAATGTTTGTACTTTGACAGCTGAGGATTTGTATACGATTGAATTAACCCACTCAGGCAAAATGAACTTTTCCAAATTGAAGGATTGTTAAAAATTGCTTCTGGTTTTCTGACGAGGTAGAAAACCCTATGAGTCAAGGAGAAATTGCACATTCTGTGGAATTTCTCCTTTTCCCACAATATTTTCAAAAGCTGTCTGCTATAAACCCGTAAAAACAAGGGATTGAGTGGGAAAGGGTTAATTGATGAGTGCAATTTTCATTTTGCTTACATTAAAAAAAATTGTCTCAGATTCAAACAGAGTGAGTGCCATAGTGCCCTGTCTTTCACAGTGATCACTATCAATTTTTAGCTCATTGTCTGGCGTGGGTCGTCCGTCGTCAACTTTATAGTTAAACAACATCTCCTCCTATTAACCCCTGGTCAGATTCTCATGAAACTTCACAGGAATATTTCCCTCTCTGCCCTCTACCAAAATAGCTAAAATCATTCTGCTCCATCAAACAAGATGGCCGCCAGAGCTAAAAATAGAAAAATCTTTAAACGACATCTCCTCCTAAGCCATTATTGACCAAATTAAAAATAATTTCACAGGAAAAAAATTCCCCTCATTGGCCTTTACCAAAATAGCAAAAAATCGTTTTGCTATGTTGAACAAGATGGCTGCCAGAACTTAAATTAGAAATATCCTTTAAACAACATCTCTGAAGCCAATGATTGGCCAAATTCATAATTATTTCACAGACCTGAATGTTCGCCGTCATTGACCTTTACCAAAATGGCTAAAATCATTCCGCTCCGTTGAACAAGATGGCCGCCAGAGCAAAAAATAGAAATATCCTTTAAACGACATCTCCTCCTACGGCCTTATTCAAAATAATTGGTTTATGAATTGTAAATAACTGTCATTAATGAACAAAGTTTCATTTTATGTGTGTTCATATTTTATTTTTTAAAATGAATCAAAAGTTGAAGTATGAATTTTCTGCATTCATAAATATTATAAGTACAATTTTCAGCAGAAAACAAATCGAAGTGCCATTTTTCCGCATTTTCTCCATGTAAAAAAAATCAAAGTCTGGAATTCCGCAAACTTTCAGTTTCAAAGTGTCATTATTCCGCATTTTCTCCACATTTTTTCTACTTCCGCATAATGCGGAAGCTGCTTTTTGGAGAATTTGCGTAAAATCTGCGGACTTCCGCAGAATCTCCGATTTTGTTCCGCAAATGAAAGCGGAACGCGGAAATCTGGGCTAAGGGGATGGCCATGGGTCTTAGTTTTTTAAACCCAGATCAATGTTCAAAAGGTTTTGGTTACATTATTGCTACTATACATGGAACTACACCAATACTAGCTTAGAATATGTTGGCCAATGGGAAGCCAAAAACAACCTCTGCTAACAGTCAAATTTTGAACATATTGGTCGCAAGGCTGACGCTCTAGTAGTCCGCTCGACAATTGAACAGACACTATACAATGATAGGCCTACACTTTACATGTTTACTTTAATTTATAACATACTTTCAATTTCTGTACCTCTGGTTTTGCAGGGGAACAAGCTTATTCAGCTGCAAATAATTTGGTATAAATATTCTTCATGGCAGAGTTTGGCACATATCTGTTGCTCTTTTTTTTTTATATAAATGTTAATTTTCAATTAATGTAAAATTATGACCTTGACACCAGACTTTCAGGTGAACAAATCACTGTAGACTCTGATGATGAGTTTCAGTATGAAGAAGTTCCCGTGGATGAAGACTTTGTTTCTCCAGGTAAAATACTTAAGGACAGATCCTCCAGTTGTTACTGCGCAACTTACTGCGCATATCCTAAATAACGAAATTAAGCTGTTTCAGTAATTGGCCTTTTCAGCAAATGTATTTTTTACATTTAGTTAATGTTTGGTTGATAAATGACAAGACCCTTTTCGGTTATTTCCATTTTCTCTGTTTTGGTCTATTAAAGTGTAATAGTACTCGGATGGTACATTTCGCCTTCTGTTACGCGTTCAACATGTGGCGTTAGTGATAGGAAACGGAGCAACAAAAGCAAGATGGTGTCTTTATGAGCTAGTCAGCTTCAGATGGACACAAAAGGCGACACTTTTTATTATCTAAAGATGGTAATAAGGAAGAAAATGGATAAAAGTAGTGAAACAATTTCGGACAGAGCTGCAAAAAGTAATCCGAATTTTACTTATAACTAAGAAAAACGCTTGGTTTGATATATTTTTCTTTTTTTGTTTTTGTAGGTATAAACAAGCACTATGTCAATACAAAAAAAGAAAAAATTCTTACCGCTGGATTTTTTTTTATTATCGGAACCGTTGCGAAAAAAGAGCAATTTCAGCTACTTTTGAAAGGATATTTTACTAAAAATTTCAAAATCATCACTAAATTTTCCCAAATTGATACTCATTTAGACAGAATAAAACATATTGAACACAATAAAGACCCATTTATGTAATCCTAGTCATTCCGAACATCTTTTTTGTGGGTGTTTCAGTGACACCTCATTTTTGCAATTTTAGACAAGAGTAGTCTCCCTTGAAATCCAATAACTTTTTTATTCGCTTGGTGACCTATAGTTTTTAAGTCATTATTTTACTTCTCATATATCTAAATATCAGTGCAGAAAAAATAAAAAAAATCTTACCGTGGGAAATAAATGGAGGATCTGTCCTTAAGGTAGTTCACCCCTAATGAGATTGACGTAACGTCAGAATTATTCGGGCGATGTCGAAAACATTCGGCGGTGGAACGATCCACCGCCGAATTTTTCAACATCGCCCGAATAGGTTGGGATACATAATGAATGTCAAACGACGTGGCACGAATAGTTCCGACGTCACATGAATCTCATTAGGGGTAGTATACCTTAAATGAACCAGAGCTACAGATAAGAGAGGATGAAAGCCTTTTAAAAAAGCAAAATATATTTAACTCTTTCCCAAACAAGGCCTGGTTTTGATGCCCCTAATAAGAAAGGCTTGGGAAAACATTGAAACAAAAGAAGAAACTGCTGATAACCAGCAGTTTCTCCTTTTGTCTCAATATTTTCTGTGCTATATGATACACAAATAATACCTATATCAACATTTTTTTGTCGTCTGCAGCAGCTTTTGATTTGGATCACCCTAAAATGTTGTCGTTTGGTAATGGGTTAATGATTATTGATCAAACCTTTTCCTGTGGGTACTCATTAGAATCGTCTTATGGAGACAATTCAAACTAGTACACTCAGCATAGGGTTTGGATTTGAAATTACATTATTTAGAATGCAGTTACCCACACTTATCTGATGCTCTGATACATGTGACCCACTATGCTAAATGGACCTAATCTTGTGATGGAAAGTATGAAAAATACCAACCATATCATATACAGTCAGTCTGTGTGGACAGACTGAATAAAGATGAAAACTTTTCACTGAAGAATATTTTTCTGAATTTTACAATGTTTGTTGTCGATCTATCTATAAATACATTTATTTTCTAAATTTGCCTTCTAATTAACCTCTGCTGTGTCTGAGCTCTGTTTCTTGTTTAACCCTCTCCCTCTGACGTCCTTAATAGATAATGCTTGGGAAAATATTGAGCCCAAAGAAGAAAGTGCTGATAATCAGCACTTTCTCCTTTTGCCTCAATATTTTCTGAGCTATGTTGTACACAAATCAAACCCTTATTAACATTCATTTTGTCGTCTGCAGCAGCTTTTGAATTAGATTACCCTAAAATTCTGTTGTTTGGGAAAGGGTTAACACAAAGTTGGTTTTTTTTAGATATTGAAACTAGTATTTATTTACATTGTATTCGATTTTTTTTTCTATTTACGCTTTCTGAAGATACTGATAGTAAGTATTGTATATTTGTGAGCCTTTTGCAGACAAAAAAGATTAATTTTTTTCTATTAAATTTTGCATTTATAATTAGTATCAATCAGAAAATCTATGACCAATTGAACTAATTGAACTGATTAAATGACTGAATTCTTCTAACGATTCAAACATGGAAGTGTTGTCATTGTCCTAGTGCTCATGTTCTTGCTGGATCTTTTGGAAACTTGATCAATGTTATCACCTTAATGGGTAGATGTGCATGAAATAAGGATTTTTATGGTTCATTGATTTTTGCCTGAGTTATGCCCCCTTAAAACTTAGTCTCTGGGGCTTATTGAAATTGCTTCCTTGCAGCGTATATTTTGACTACATGGCACTCTTGTTGTGACTATTTCGTAATGTCTACTTTTATGCAAAACAATTTATAGAAGTATTATTAGGTACATTTGATTTTGAAAAGATAGTAATTCTAACCAGGGATTTTATCAGTTTATTTTTTGTATTATTATTTCTGTGTATACAATCACTCTCTTTAGACAAAACCTGTGAGTTATTGTATGAATATTTTGTTATATTTGTTTTGACTGTATTTCAGACTTGGAAGAAGACCTAGATCTAGCAGTCAGAACTATCCGGGAAGCCAAAGAAGATGACAGTGCAACTGTGAGTACAATAGTATCAATCAATTTGTTCCCAGTACTTTGTCATTTTCCTTCTATTTTTTCTATGGAATGACTGCAGCGGATCCAGGATTTCTGTGTTGCCGTTCGAACATACAAACAGGGTGGTTGTTTTCCTAGTATAAAACAATTTTGGCTAAATTATGTATGAAATTAAAATAATCAGGCTACAGAGGGGTTTTTATTAACCCTTTCCCAAACAAGACCTGGTTTTGACGTCCCTAATAGAAAAGGCTTGGGAAAACATTGAAACAAAAGAAGAAACTGCTGATAACCAGCAGTTTCTCCTTTTGTCTCAATATTTTCTATGCCATATTTTACACAACTCCTATCTTTAATAACATCCATTTTGTCATTTGTGGCAGTTTTTGAAGTGAATCACCCTAGAATTTTGCCGTTTGGGAAAGGGTTAAACGTAGTGTTGTATATCGGACAGCAAAATCACTATCGATAATCGGAAAGTCACAACCGATTGATTATCGATTGTACAATCGGTTCTTTGTAAACAAAAAAAGTCCATCAGTGTAACCAAGTAAATATCATAATTAAGTATATTTGTTTATGTGTTAACTGCATAATTATGATGCTACTCCAATACTGAGCCAAATTTAAACAAGGTCTTGGGGAGTTGCTTCTTAGGCTAGTTGTCTTTGAATGTAAATAACACTGGCTTTTTCATTTTTTTGAGCAAGTTTTTTTTCATAGCCTAAATATGTAGATCTAACTCAGTATCATATATAAGAGATTGGTAGAAAAGCAATATATAGCCTTTCATCTTGTAAAATTGAGCCTATACATGAAAACTTGTTAAATTGGGGAAAATTAATTTAAATTCTATCTTTCTGCCCTTGGTTGCTTTTGATGCTTATGTATCTACCTATGTAACTATTCATCATACATGATGTATGTGTGATGAACAGATGAAGTTCCAGGACAGGTAGGAATCATCGTCGTTAATCCATTTCTTTACCAGCTTCAGACAGACTTTTTATGTTTTCTCACTGCCGATGTGATAGCATGACTTCCCTAAACATGTCAACAAACTAAGCTAAATTTTGTCAGTGGATCAATTTGGAGACATTATTGTTGTCGTTTTCCAAATAGACTTCTTTTATTGATGGTGTGCTTTATTGTTTGCAGATGAGTATGTCAGTCTAGGATGAGAATTATGTTCTTTGAAATGCTATGATTATAATATTCCGATCGTTTATACGATCTAAAGCAGCCGATTAATTAATTACAACTGATTGAACAATATTCATTACTAAAATGCACCTCATTATTATGTTTTAATATATCCATCAAAAGACATTGTTCTTGTTCGATTAATTTTACTGAAATCACAGACTACCAATCAAGTGGTACCCCCTTACTAGATTTGCCTTTTGGAATTATGTTCTTTGAAATGCTATGAATAAAATATTTCGATCTTTAACACTTTTTATAGCACTTGCATGATAAATAATAACTGATTAAACTATTAAGCAATTTTCATTACTTAATTATAGCTTTAAATGCTGGAATCTATCCATCAAAAGTCATTGTTAATGTTCGATTAATTTTGGTAAATAGCAGACTACCAATCAAGTCATTCTTTCTGTTTACTTTGCATAAACTTCGGAACCCATAAACTTCTTTTTTCACTTCGTAAAAATCATTGCAAGAGATTGGGGGAGAGTAAGGAAATAGCCTGGAACTTTCATTCATCAATTTTCTTTTTTGATTATTAGAACCGAATGTCCGGAAAATTAACTGTAAAAGACAAGAGCCGTCAGAGACGGACAATGCTCCCCGAATAAGGCATTGTCACAATAAATGTATGCCATGCAGAGCTAACATAAAGCTAGCAAATGTTAAGCCCCCTTTTTGCATGACATAATTTTTATAACCAAATTTCACATAGTTTATTGTCAAGGCCATCTGATTTACTACTCAAATATGAAATTTCATCAAATTCTGACAATTAGACTAGGAGAAATTAGAGAAAAACTATATTTTACCTTAAGTCCCCTTTTCCCATGACGAGGCCTCAAATCCAAAAACCGGGAAAAGTACATCGGCATTTTGTCATAGGGAGTTCACATGGTAAGTTTCAACTGATTTGGCCCAAGGGTTATGGAGATATCACTTCGGACGGACGGACGGACGGAATGACGGACGGACAGGACGTGCTGACGGACGGACGGACGGACGGACAGACAAAGCGGCGACTATATGCTCTCCCTTCGGGGAGCATAAAAAAGTGCAACTATCGATAGTTGAAAATTGCAATCGATTGTCGCCGATTTTGGGCTCAATCCGATAGCTTTCGATAGCTGGCGACTATCGACACAACACTAGTTAAACGCCCTGAACCCTCTCTCAGGTTCTGCCACTGAATGATGTTCATTGCAAATATCATGTTTTTCAATTTGTTTACACAATTCTTACACCAAAACATTTCTACCAGGACCAAAAATATAATAAGACAAAGATAAAACATATATAGAAATAAGTAACACTCCCCCTTCAAGACGGTGATTCTCAAAAATGCTGAATTTTGACTAATTTTGACATTTGTTATAAATGGTGCAAAATGAAATTTGTGTTACACTTGCACCATTTGCATACTAGTGGGTAATGCGAAGCACAAGATCCAGGTTAATCCATTACCACACAGTGACTCTTTTTGACTCCTCTAACGCAAATGGCTTGGGAAAACATTGTGGAAAATGAAGAAATTGCTTGTGACAAGCAATTTCTTCATTTCCCACAATGTTTTCTACGAGAAAAGACCAAAAAATTTTAAATTTCCTTAACTTGAAATTGTCATCTGCAACTTCTTTGAATTTGGACCAGTCCAAAATTTGTCGTTTGGTAAAGGGTTAAAGACCCTTGGATACATTATTATATCTTTTATTCACAGGCAAGAAAAGAATCTACTTTTAAAGCGCAGGTCACAAAGCATCCAGAAGTTGTAGATGATTTTGTTCGCAATTTTCTTGTGCGCATGAAGATGGAACGGACCCTGGACTGTTTTCAAACAGAATGGTAAGCATTTTGAGGGATTAAACTTTTGAAATTGTGAATTTGTCAATGGTATTGAAGAAACTACTTCCATCAAAATGTATTACCAGAACTTTTTCCTTTATCCTTATTGTATTCTCTGTATTATATTTTAACTGTCTCAAGATTGAATTTTCATTTCTCGTTTTTTCGTCATCTAGAACACTTAGATGGAGCAATTAGACCAGTCTAATATTTCTTTGGTTAATTACCATTTAGAAATATTTTTTCCCTTTTTCTAACAGTGTTTATTTTAGATTAAGATGATTAAAGGTGACTTGACATCATTTTCAATGATAACGTAAAGTCAGACATCAGTCTTGTTGGCCCATGGTTTTAACCTATTACAAGAAGACAAATTTTCCAACTGGTCAACATTAAAAGATGTTGCAGATAACATTTTCAAGTTTATGAAAATTCAAAATTTCATATCTTTCTATGCAGTAATTATTGCTCAAGACAAATTAAGAATTGCTTGTCACAAGCAATTTCTTCATTTTCCATAATGATTTCTCAAGAAATCTTTTTATGTGGTGTCAAAATGCATAATAAAGTGTGAATGGTTTAAAACTTCTTATTAAACTGCAGGTATGAGTTACAACAACGAGGTTTTCTGCAGGAGGAAGATGTTGGAGTTGTCCCGGATATTTATACACGAAACCAGAACCTTGATAGTGAGATCAAGTTTCTGAAAGCTGAGGTTGACAAATATAGGGAAGCAGCTTTGTAAGTAGAGACAGTTACAGTTTTCTTCTTTATACCAAAGTTTGTCTTTATACCCCCCACCTACGAAGTAGAGGGGGGTATATTGGTTTCACCATGTCTGTCTGTCTGTCCGTCCGTCCGTCCATCCGTCCGTCCGTCCGTCCGTCCGTCCGTCCGTCCATCCGTCCGTCCGTCCGTAGACTTTTTCGTTTCCGTGCTCTAACTCAAGAACCGGTTGACCTAGGATCATGAAACTTTACACAGTTGTTGCCCATGACCCAAGGAGGTGCCCTATTGTTTTTGGGTCACGAAGGTCAAAGGTCAAGGTCACAATCGGACTTCGTGTAAAATCCGTTTCCGTGCTCTAAGTCAAGAACCGGTTGACCTAGGATCATGAAACTTTACACAGTTGTTGCCCATGACCCAAGGAGGTGCCCTATTGTTTTTGGGTCACGAAGGTCAAAGGTCAAGGTCACAATCGGACTTCGTGTAAAATCCGTTTCCGTGCTCTAAGTCAAGAACCGGTTGACCTAGGATCATGAAACTTTACACAGTTGTTGCCCATGACCCAAGGAGGTGCCCTATTGTTTTTGGGTCACGAAGGTCAAAGGTCAAGGTCACAATCGGACTTCGTGTAAAATCCGTTTCCGTGCTCTAAGTCAAGAACCGGTTGACCTAGGATCATGAAACTTTACACAGTTGTTGCCCATGACCCAAGGAGGTGCCCTATTGTTTTTGGGTCACAAAGGTCAAAGGTCAAGGTCACAATCGGACTTCGTGTAAAATCCGTTTCCGTGCTCTAAGTCAAGAACCGGTTGACCTAGGATCATGAAACTGTACACAGTTGTTGCCCATGACTCAAGGAGGTGCCCTATTGTTTTGGGGTCACGAAGGTCAAAGGTCAAGGTCACAATCGGACTTCGTGTAAAATCCGTTTCCGTGCTCTAAGTCAAGAACCGGTTGACATAGGATCATGAAACTTTACACAGTTGTTGCCCATGACCCAAGGAGGTGCCCTATTGTTTTTGGGTCACGAAGGTCAAAGGTCAAGGTCACAATCGGACTTCGTGTAAAATCCGTTTCCGTGCTCTAAGTCAAGAACCGGTTGACCTAGGATCATGAAACTTTACACAGTTGTTGCCCATGACCCAAGGAGGTGCCCTATTGTTTTTGGGTCACGAAGGTCAAAGGTCAAGGTCACAATCGGACTTCGTGTAAAATCCGTTTCCGTGCTCTAAGTCAAGAACCGGTTGACCTAGGATCATGAAACTTTACACAGTTGTTGCCCATGACCCAAGGAGGTGCCCTATTGTTTTTGGGTCACGAAGGTCAAAGGTCAAGGTCACAATCGGACTTCGTGTAAAATCCGTTTCCGTGCTCTAAGTCAAGAACCGGTTGACCTAGGATCATGAAACTTTACACAGTTGTTGCCCATGACCCAAGGAGGTGCCCTATTGTTTTTGGGTCACAAAGGTCAAAGGTCAAGGTCACAATCGGACTTCGTGTAAAATCCGTTTCCGTGCTCTAAGTCAAGAACCGGTTGACCTAGGATCATGAAACTGTACACAGTTGTTGCCCATGACTCAAGGAGGTGCCCTATTGTTTTGGGGTCACGAAGGTCAAAGGTCAAGGTCACAATCGGACTTCGTGTAAAATCCGTTTCCGTGCTCTAAGTCAAGAACCGGTTGACATAGGATCATGAAACTTTACACAGTTGTTGCCCATGACTCAAGGAGGTGCCCTATTGTTTTTGGGTCACGAAGGTCAAAGGTCAAGGTCACAATCGGACTTTGCTTAAAATCCGTTTTCATACTCAAAGTCAAGAACAGGTTGACCTACAGCACTTTTTCAGTGACAAGGCGCTAGTGGGGGGTATTTGTCCGCTCTGCGACAGTTCTAGTTTTATGCAGCATTTTCCGTGTTAATTTTTGTCCTGAGCAAAACTCAAAGATCAAGCAAGGTAGAATCATGAAACTTCATGGATGGGTAGAACTCATTTTAAAGATGTGCAATGCACAAGAACCATAACTCATACTTATGGACTGATTGACCTTTGTTGATTTTCATACTTGATAATATAATTCGGCTTTTTCTTCCAAAAATTGGGAAGGGCCCTTGGTCAGTCATTTTTGGAAGTTTTAGCACGATTTTGGTCAAATTGGAAAAAGTGTAGGCTACAGACACGAGAATAAATGTCCGAATGACAAAATATTTTCTTAGATCAAACAGCATTTCATAACCAGAGCAAATGAATTATAGAACATTCGTTGCTTCTTTGTGACTAAAATTGCCAGTAGGTAAATGCCCATTATATATTTTCCAATTTTGGGAATTTTAGTTTTGAAAATTGGGGATCTCTTTCTTTGAAATTGGAGAAAAGGAGTTCTTTTTCAATTAGGAACCCACCGAATATCGGCCTCTGTTATAAGAAAAGCCATTGATAAACTGACAAACAAACTTTAAACCTGTAAAAACATATTATTATAGAGACATAGATGCAAATCATCTTGTCAATATTACATAACAATCCTGATCATCATCAATATGATCTGTTTTGACAAATAAAACTTAGAATTACCAAATGAGTATTGTCTTTATTATTTGGTGGGAATCAGTAGATCGCGAAACCACTATACTACCATTTGACTACTTCAATTGTTAGATAGCTATATCGAAAGTAGGCCCCCAAGGGGGCATATATTACAAACATTTCTTGTTTATACATGAAAATATTTTCCAAAGACTTTTGACTGTGTTAATCAATTAATTTGATGAATTTGTCAATATATATTTATTATTCCCCAGGAAAGCCAAGGACACATATGTCAAACTGAGAAAGGAGCGAGACTACCACCGCATGCACCATAAAAGGGTTGTTCAGGAGAAAAACAAGCTTATCAACGATGTTAAGAGGTATACTGTCTTTTTCAAGAATTATTTGTGCATTTGGCTATCATTTGACTACAAAGATTCTTATAAACGTAAGGGGTAAATATGAAGATTCCAAGCATTTTCTCAATTTCTCCTAAAATTCTTCATGCTTTGAAGTAGAAAATGTCTGTTTTAAGGTAGATGATGGGGGAAGTTGCACAAAGTGTTTGATATCTAATGATGGATGGTGTACCTGTACGAACTTGTGTATTAAACTGCTTAGTTATAGATAAACATAAACAAACAAGCCATATTACATTGCTTTTCATCAAAAACCTTGTAACTGCAGCTTAAAACAAGCTGCAGTTACGAGGTTTTTGATGAAAAGCCGTAATTTGTAATGTTTGATGCAGGTTGAAGCGTCACTATGCCCAGTATGAGCCCACCCTGCAGCAGCTGAAGAAGAAGTATGAGGTCGCTATGAAGGAGAAAATGTTGTCTAAATTAGAACGAGATCGAGCCATGGGTCAGGTGACTGGTCTACAGAGTACATTGAGGAGTATGGAATCATTTAAAGGTGGATCAGCACATGCTAGACAAGGTAGTTAGTGAACCTCTGCTGTTAAAAAGGGATTCTTAAACTCAACCCCCCCCTGGCTTTGCCTGCATCCATTTTGACTTACCGGTATGACAAAAGTCGTTTGTCTCTCACCAATGGGTGTGAATCATCTCTGTGAGAAAGTAGTTGGACTGTAGCAGAAAATACCAGGAATCCATATTAGGTGCTCCAGCAGCTGCGATTTGACCATATCAGTTGAAAACCGCATTAAAGCCCAATACATCAACCCTTTTCCAAAAAATTTCAAAACAGTCCTTGGTATTGATTATTTACAATGATTTACTGATTATTTTCAAGAAAATATTGTGGAAAAGGATGAGATAATTTACAAACCAAAACTCAAAGGAGTTAAATTTTGATCTATTGGACAAATAAATGTTAAAGAATAAAATGATGACCAGCTGTCTAGTCTGCAAATATGACAGCAAATGCATTATAGGGTGAACCCTTTTGTTGTTTTATCAGAGCAGAGTGCTGTATCTTCACCAACTAGACAGTATCCGAGAGTACCCCTGGATGCAGAGGGACGTGGCCCCACACAGAGGGGACTCGTGGAGGAGAGAGAGAAGATGGACATACAGGACCTACCTAAAGACTATAAGAGACATCCAAAGGTGGGTAATTTTAGACTCGCTTTTAAACAACACAGCACTTTTTATGCCCCTATATCGAAAGATCATGGAAACATTATTTGACTTGTGTCTGTCTGTCCATCTGTCTGTCCTTCCATTCATCTGTCTGTCTGATAAGTTAACATTCACCTTTTCTGGGGCATTAGTGTTTTACACACTCATCTTGTTTCTTATGACTATGATATTTTCTCATTTTTGCCTATGTTTTTTAGCACAACTACTCATAGAATTGGGAGCTATTCCAGCCAAGTTGACATCAGTGTAATGCTTTGTTAACAGTTTCATATGTGCAAGATTCATTTCTCTGTTTGTACTAATGCTTTTGCTCTGAAACTTTGAACATGCTTTTATCATGTGCTTAATATCAACCAATTAATATCTAGGCAAAGATATTATACTCTGACATTTAATTTAACGGAATTTTAACTCTTTAAACATTTTCACTATCCTGCACTGGATAGACACCTCTTGCTGTCCTCTGACAGCTCATGTTATTATCATTTTATACAGTTTTCTACTATTGATATCACTTACGGTACCATTTGTAACACCTATGAATTTGTACAAGTACAAATATTGATGCACAAAGTCATCTTGTCATTTTAGGACTCTGACTTCCCCGCTGACAAAGGAATCAATCCTGACATTGGTGTAGCCAAGGCTCCGTCCGGTCACCTGGCTAGGTCTGGTGGGTTCAGATTGTCCAACACATTCCAGGCTCATTCTCATCCTGTTAGTGGGTAAGTTGTGATGAAAAAGCTGTTATATTGAAAAAATTACTTGATTATCACAGACATGTTTTGACAACCACAAAATCTGAAATCTTTGAGTAAAAACCAAGTAGAGCGAGTGAACATATTTCCGAACAGCGTTTAGATCCGAACAAAATTTTTGACATCTCACAACATCCCCAAAATGCAATCATATGACATGGAGACCTCTTTATTCTTGAAGCATATGTCATCCTCTCTCTTTCTTGCTATTTTGGGTCTAGTTATGATGTAAATCGCCGAGATAAATGCCGAAGTTTGAAGTTAACTCTAATGAGCAAGTAATATTATGCATGAAACAATTCTACCTCGGACATTTCTTAAGGTTTTCATTATCAACGGCTACGCTATTTTCCAATCCAAATAACTTTTAATGGTGAATAAGTGTTGCTTTACCACGCTAGATTATGTTTTGGAGGCTACAGTGTATCTAAGTATCAGAAAGTTGGGGTTTGGAATTAAAACCACATATTTTGTGCCGTGGTTTTATTTCCGAACATTAATTTCAAAATGCTTTTTATTTTCACTGAATACCAATTCAGCGAGAACTCACAGACAGCAAATACTTGTCTTATGATATTTGCCGCCTGGGATTGTACTTTTCACATTGTAAAAGGTTTGGGGAGGGTTTGTGTATTTGCCTAACTCTTAGAATTGCGGCTTGGGTGTTCGGTAATAGGTACATTCTTAATCTGATTTGCAAATTTATTTTTTTTCATTGATATCTGCGACCTGTCATTAATTGTTTGTGAGTAAAACATAGTTTAAACGATGGCGAATATCATGAAAGAAGTTTGCATGTATTTCTTTGGTTATTTAAAAGGAATCTTGTTAGTGTTCGGAATTAGAACCACTTGTATTCGGATTTACAACCACCGTTCGGAATTGCAATCATTCACCCCATGACTTTCACAGCGAATATCTATCCTATAACAACACTTATTGGTCTCGATATATGACAAAACAACGTCATAAACATTGACGTTGCCATGGGCAACAAAGAATTCGGCGAGGGTGGTTGTATTTGCGAACATTTGAAATAGTGGCTTAGGTGTTCGGTAATAGGTACACCCGCTCTATATCCTGTTATCAAAAAGAACCTTAGGTTTTCACTTTTAGTTGATAAAATTTCTGTGGCGCTTTTGATAAAATATATCATGGAAATAAGGGTTGTTATATTTGCAGAATGGCATTACATCCTCGTAAGGAGATTCTGGCTACAAGTAGCGATGACAACACATGGAAGATGTGGTCTGTACCCAGTGGAGATATAATCATGACAGGCGAGGGACATACAGACTGGGTGTCTGAATGTGACTTCCATCCTTCGTAAGTTGTCTTACCATTTTTAATTGCATGAACGGTTTTCTGATATTGCTCTGGAAGTCTGTCCGTCTATGAATCTATCTTTTGGTATATTCTTATCTATTCAACTTTTCCAAGGTTTCACCTTGCTACAAGCTATCCTATATCTCTGTTATTTCAGTTTGTGCATCTGACCTTTTTGTTTTGATCACTCCAAGTATTATCTAGCAATTAATATGAGAAAAAGCCCTTTTGACGCATGCAAACACTTAATTATTAGGTCATATCAATATTATTCAGCAAACCTCTTTTTCATATTTTTTCTCTGTCTATTTAAGTTTGTCTCTAAACAGTTTTCAGTTTTCTGTAAAGACTGCTTTGCATATGTAAAGATTGATCTGGATCCATGTTGGTCTTGATCACCATAATTAATGCTTGGCTCTTTACATCTCTCAATACATGGCTCTTTATATTTCAACACAGGGGCTCTAAACTAGCAACCTCTAGTGGTGATACTACAGTTAAGATTTGGGACTTCTCTAAGGCTCAGTGTGTACATACATTCACAGATCATACTCATGCAGGTAAGGGGTTTTGTTGCCTAGTTTGGCTAAAGAAAAAAGAACTATTCGAATTACAAGGGAGTCAGCTGCTTTGATTAAACCTTTCCCAATTTTGGAAATGGTAGACTGTTTCAATTTGAATGCTGTTGCAGATGATACAATAAATGATATCAAAACTTGAAAATTGATGTGTAATATATCACCACATAGAAAATATTAGGATAAAAGAATAAATTGTTGTTAATCAGCAATTTCTTCTTTTCTCTAAATATTTTAACATGTATCAGATTGGGAGGTCAGGTCTAGTTTGGAGGTTACCAAATACAAACATATTGCAGCGCAGACAACAATATTGATCTGACTTGTCAAAATGATAATTCTCTTTGTTAGGGTGGAAAATATTGAGGAAAAGGAAGAAAATGCTCTTCAATATTATCCAAATACTTTTTTTAAAGCTGCATGCTACAAATCTTAATCTATCAAAAAATTTCAAACTTAGAAAATATTTGCCATAAGAAAATCAAATATTTCAAGTTAACTGTCCTACATTTCTTGCGTCAATGTCATCTTTTTGTGTCATAAAAAAGTAAGAATATTGTAAATTAAAAAACATAATCTTTTTTTCCAGTATGGTGTGTAAGCTGGCATCAATGTGGAGACTTCCTGGCTAGCTGCTCTATGGATAAGATGGGTAAAGTTTGGGACTTGAACAGCCTGCGCTGTAGGTACACATTACGAGGGCATGCAGACTCGGTCAACAGTATAGAATTTCTGCCTTACTCCAACACATTGCTGACATCCTCTGCTGATAAAACACTCTCACTGTGGGATGCTAGAACAGTAAGTTGAAAACTTGGATATGAATAAGAAACCTTATGGCATTTATGAACTTTTTATTAGTTGATATTAGCAAGGAACCTTATCTGTTAGACTAGGATTTTTGATGTTCCTTCTTTATTTTTTCATTGCCTATAGGATCATTAAGAGACCACCATGGGTCCATTTCAGACTTCACTTAAGCACAAAGTAATCTGGATCAATAAATGTCTCATTATGCCAATAGGGTTTCATTTAGTTCTACTATTTGTAGAAAAGGCTCTACTATTTGTAGAAAAGGGGGGGCCTATGCCAGTCGGCGTCGGCATACTTTTGCTGTGGTTAAAGTTTCGTGTGTAAGTGTCATATTTCTGCTCCTGCTAATGCTATTCCTCTGAAACTTTGTACATGCTTCTGTGACCATACTTTTAGCCCCTTTAGAAGCAAAGATTTGTTACTCTTTGAATTTAATCCTGGTGAATTTAAGGGGGAATGCTCCAGTTTCCTAAATTGTTTCCCAATAATAGAATTTTTTTATATTTTGTATGCTGAAATTACATGTTATTACCAATTGAAATATAAAATAAAAATGGGTGGTCAGCGATCTTGTTTGACTTTTATAAGCATTCGTATCACATACCCCTACATCGAAAAAATGCACAATTTCTTGCACCTGTCCAAGGTCACTAAAATGCTAATAAAATACTGTATGTTCATCGTTCAGTCCCGAAAATGGATTTAAAGTAACGTCTTACATTTGATATGAACAGAAAACCGAAAATATGTGTTATCATAAACGCTTAAATGTATACAACAGCATACTCACGTGTTCGGTTAGATCAACGAAGCTGGAGTGTTTTATGTTAAAATTTGCATATTTTTGGAAATATTAAAAGTTCTACATAATAGAATTTGATAAAACTCCCTAATTGTAGTAAGCAACATGTCCTGGTAATAATTCAAAAAGAAAATGTATAGGTCAGCGCACTTATTAGCGAATTACAGCAATTTTTATCAGCTACACATGGATAAAATGACGCAAAACAGTGGTAACTGCATATTCACTTACGACTGTCTTGCTCTAAATAATCGATTTTCATCTTGAGGAAATCAGTTTTGCATAATAAATACGCTTTTACCGCCGAAAACTGGTAAATTGTAATGATGTGTTATTTTATTGAAAATACGGTAACGAAACATATTGGTACGAAACATTTAATTTCCTACAATAATGACCGAGTGTTCCGAAAAACTGGAGCATTCCCCCTTAAACTCTTTTCAGACTTAGAAATTCTTGGTTTTCAAAACTTTATTTTACAAGTAACTGTCACATATCTGTCATAGCTTTGTTTCTGCTTTAGAAGTATTGCTTTTAACCTTTGCACATGCTTCTGTGGCCAGTATGTCAGTCTCTAGGCTAACATTTGTAACTCTAACTGACTCTATGTAATTCATATTTCAGGGACTGTGTTGCCAGACATTCTATGGACATCTACATTCTGTCAACTTTGCTACGTTTAATCTGAAGGTAGGTCTTGTATGTCAATTAACCCTTTCCCTAATGGCAGATTTTTAGGGTTGACCAATTTAAGAACTGATGCTAACGACATAATAGGTGTTACTAATAGTAATATTTGTTAGTAATATAGTACAGAAAACATTGAGACAAAAGGAGAAAATCCTGATTATCAGCATTTTCTTCTTTTGCCTCAATGTTTTCCAAAGCCTTTTTTCAGGGAAGTCAAAACCAGGTGGTGTTGGGGAAAGGGTTAAGCATGTTACATGGAGGTATACATGGTTTTTTGGAGAGACAATCTTTATGATAGTCCTATCTAAGACAAGACCTCATTTTGATGTCTCTATAAATAAACATTTGGGATAATATTGGGGCAAAAGAAGAAAATGCTGATAAGCAGCATTGTCTTCTTTTGTCTCAATATTTCTGTTCTTTATTGTACACAAATTCTATCATCATCGACATCCAATTTGTTGTCTTCAGCAACTTTCAAGTAGGAGCATACAAAAGGTTTGTTGTATGGAAAAGAGTTTATTAAGATCAATTGGTCAGTCATGACAAAATATGTTTTACTTGAAAGTCAAGATTTGTACATTTTATGACAGAAGGTATTCAAGAAAAAAAAAAAATACTAATAGAAAACAAATCGATGGCTCAGAGCAAAACAATTGTAACTGCCTATATGTTTATAGGCAGTTACAACTGTTTCACGCTGAGCCATCAAAATGGAGTTATAAAAGAGGGTATAAACTATAAATGGTGGTAAGACCTGATATTTATATTCTCGATACTGTCTTTTTTGTACATCTTATAATTGTTTTTGATTTACACAGGGTGGAACATTTTCTGCAAGTATTTCTATTGTCCTTTTGCTGTTGCAAACATACGAGGGCTGTTAATAAAGTATCCGGAAAGGTTTCATAACTTTTTCATTTGGGCACTTACTGAGATAAAGTTTTCTCCACAAATACTTCGAGCAATTATACGTCTGATCCAGTAACAAAAACTGCACTGTTTGCATTAAGGCGCATTCGACAGTCGCTATGGAAACGTAGGGTGACGTTGAGCGGGGCAACTTTGGATATTTGGTAAAATTTACTTATCAGTCGCTTTTAAAGGCGATCACATTATGTATTTCTGACCTCAGAAGTTTTCCAAAATGTTCATGATGCTTAAGTGTAATTTATTCTTGGCAAACATAACGCCATCGGCTGACATAAGATGTCAAATCTGTAAACAACCGTATGTGAATACATTACTTTCTGATATGACTAAAATGGACGTTGAGGAGCGGTATTAAATAAAGTTTTGCTTGTTAATTTGTAAATTAAAACCAGAGGCAATCTGTATTAAGATGAACTCTCACGGCAATAATTCTTTGATGATAATAAAGCATTTATGAGTCATAAAAGGCATTTAAAAACGGTTCTATGCGTGAAATTACTGACCTCGAAAGATGTAGACTTCCCAACACGACGTCGTCGAGAACGTTCATGACGTGTAGATTGTTACCCGAGAAACGATCTATAAAGTTCCTCAAGTAGAGTTCAGATCCTGCTTTTGTAAGTGAATTCATAGGTGGGAGAAGTATGTATCATGCAGTGGCAAATATATCGAAGAGATGTAAATATTTAATTGTAAAACAGACTTTTTCCGATGTTGTATCCGTCCAAAAAGTAAGTTGCCACGCTCAGCGTGACCCTTAGTTGCCATAGCGACAGTAGAACGCGTCATTAATGCAAACAGCCTGGTTGTTGTTGTGGGATCAAAAGCATAATTCTCCAAAGTATGAATGTTGAAAATATTACTACAATAAGTGCATAGATAAAAAAGTTATGAAACCTTTCCAGATACTTTATTAACAGCCCTCGTATTTCACTATTTTCTCATATACATAAATAGTTCATCAATCATAATTATTAAATGAACCTAGGCTATGATTTGAATGAAAAACATGGGCACTGGTAATACTATTGTTGTACTATAGGGGATGTAGGCTGACTAGGTGCCAAACATTTCATTAATCTGAATTCTATCATGTACATAATGATGCTTGAAATGGGCTAGATAGGGTCTGAGTTGTTGAAAGAGGAGATGTTGTAATATTTTGTGCATCTTAAATTACAGTCGACACTCGTTATCTCGACATTGGATGAGTCCAATTTCCGCTTAAGTCGAAGTGAAAGTCTAGTCCCGTCATTGAAACAATGTAATTTCGAAATAAGTATAGCCATTAAAATTTAGTAGTAAAGGATAGAAATTGCTCGTTTCGAGCAATTTCTTTCCTTTTCCTACTATATTTCAATTTGGAACGCACTTGACGAGCAACAAATATGGCCAAATGTCATTTAAGTCTAAACAGAACAAATCGGATTAGTTGAACTCCGGATAAGTCGATGTATTGTGGCTGCCCCTCCGACTTCGACACAACGAGTGTCGACTGTATTCCTAATCTGAAGGACAACTATTTACAATGGCAATGAATTTTGTGCTAAAATAGACTGGGTTTACTGTTCTGTATTGATAAACCTTCTCCAATTTAATTTAATTGATTATTAGTGAAGTCAGCCCCAAGGATTTATTGAATTCAAAGTTCTAGTCAGCTTTATTCAATACAGCATTTGGCTAAAATTTGAATATCAATATACATCTTTTTCCAGTATCACCATTTCACTTATTTAATCACTTTCACTGCTTTCTATGATTGTAATGAGATCACTTCTGTCACTTTGAAAATAAACGTTTGATTGAAATTTCTTTCACAAAACATTGACTATTGTCAATTAAGTATACAATCATGTAACTTTCTACACAGAGGTCAAATTTTTCATAACATGGCCAATATAATCAACCTCTCTATAGTCTTGAAAAGAAAAATTGACTATTATGATGTCATCAGCATGTCATAGTTACCACTTACAATTATCCAATAGAGTTCAGCAACGATAGTGATCATGCATTTGGCCACATACTCAAACCATGATAATCTAATGATTGAAACATTTGCTACTCAATTTCGCTTGTATGTTAATCCAAATAAGTTGATTTTTTGTCAACAATGTTATGTGGTATGTAAATATGATGAAACTTTTTTTCAGATTTATAATTGGTTGTGGCAATTACAGCCAACAATTGAATAATGAAATCTCAAAGAAGTCACAAGAGTAAAACATTAATGCTTTGCTGCTGTTCTTGAAAGCAGAGTGATATTGTTGGTAAATGGACATAAATATTAGGAGTTGCATGTAACATAAACAAGCTGTGGAGTAACAATATAACAAATTATAATAGTTTTTGATAAGATTGTGGTCTTTCTCTTGATTGTGTTCACTGTATTTGAATTCAAAATGTGCATTGTTAGTGATCTCTTAATGAATGAAAAACATTTTTTCAGGGAGACACCCTTGCCTCGTGTGATTCATATGGTACAGTAAAGTTATGGGATGTTAGACAAGGTGCTCCTATGGTTAGTTTTGATGTGGGACCGCATCCAGCAAACAGAGTAGCATTTGATCCTACAGGTAATTATTGTTTTTTTTGTCCATTTATATGGGCCAGAATCTTGAAAAAGGTCCGTTAATGCTTAATGCTTTTGAGTCCAACATGGTTCTAGATCAGCCTGCATATACATGCAGTCTGATCAAGAACTATGTTGCTCTCTGATGGCATCTTCGTGACTTGTAACATCCGTAAGAGGGTTAGACAAGTGACTACTATATGGTTAGTTTTGATGTGGGACCGCATCCAGCAAACAGAGTAGCATTTGATCCTACAGGTAATAATTGCTTTCTTTGTCCATTTATATGTTTTTATACGCCCGAAGGGTCGTATTATGTTATTGCCTGCATCGTCTGTCTGTCTGTCTGTCCGTTAGCAAATTCGTGTCCGGTCCATAACTTTCAAACTATAAGGCCTATGGTCTTGAAACTTCACAGGTGTATAGATCTCATAGCTAGGGTGTGCAGAGTGCAAGAACCACAACTCTACCATTTGTAATTTTTGAGTTATTGCCCTTTGTTTGATTCAATTAGCAAATTTGTGTCCTGTCCACAACTTTGAAATTATATGGCCTATAGTCTTGAAACTTCACAGGTGTATAGATCTCATAGCTAGGGTGTGCAGAGCGCAAGAACCACAACTCTACCATTTATAATTTTTGAGTTATTGCCCTTTGTTTCATTTTGTTTGATTCAGCTAGCAAATTCGTGTCCGGTCCATAACTTTGAAACTATAAGGCCTATAGTCTTGAAACTTCACAGGTGTATAGATCTCATAGCTAGGATGTGCGGAGCGCAATAACCATAACTCTACCATTTATAATTTTTGACTAATTGCCCTTTGTTTTATTCAGTTTGCAAATTTGTGTCCGGTCCATAACTTTCAAAATACAAGGCCTACGATGTTGAAACTTCACTTGTGTGTAGAACTCATAGCTAGGGTGTTTGATTACATTATCTCAATCTGATTAAATTTGTGAATATTTTAGAAGTACTCGGGTTCTTGCAACACTTTGTGAATATTTTAGTACTTGATGAATTTTGTTTCATCGGATACATGCAAGAGACTTTAAGAAAAGAACAGGACATCAACAAATATCACACACCCATTTATTTCTGAGCTTCGGGCGTATAATGCCACGCCCAGCGTTGCTCTTGTTCAAACTTCCAGAATAGGGCTGAAACGAGTACCCAAGTACCTGCAGGTTGGAAAGAAAATTAACATTACCTGACTGAGTAAAAATTTATTACCGGTTACCCGATGATTAATTTTATCTTTCAACGTAATCATATATAGTCAAAACTTTTTTCATATTATGGTCAAAACGTATGCAATTATGGAACAAAACTGTTCCAAGTTGGGAGCTGCTGCATATGTCAAAATGGATGTTGACAAAGACAAAACTTTTACAATGAAGCACAGAAGATAATTGAGGCAAAAGGAGAAAATGATGATTATCAGCATTTTCTTGCATTTTGTTCTTTCGTCTAAAGTCTTTCTGATTAGCGATGTCAAAACCATGTCTTGTTTGGTAAGGGTTCAACCATTTTCCAAACAAGACCTGGTTTTGATGTCTTTAAAAGATGAGGCTTGGGAAATTATTGTGGCAAAGGAATAAAGTGCTGATAATCAGCGCTTTCTCCTTTTGCCTCAATATTTTCTGAGCTGGACTGTACACATATCCAACCTTGATTAACATCCATTTTGTCATCTGCAACAGCTTTTGAATTTGAATCCCGAAAATGATGTTGTTTGGAAAGGGTTTACATGTAAAAGTTGTTTTTCCTGATCATGGTGCATATATTTAATTTATGGTTGATTATTTTACAGGAGCTGTGTTAGCAGTAGCCAGTAATGACAGCACTATAAAGATGTATGAAGTGGCCAATGGAAGAGTAAGTATAAGCCCTTGTCCTGCTGACTTTTAATCTTGTTTCAAACAAATTTCCAATTTATTAGACATTTAAACTTTCCAGAACTGCAGACATTTAGGTTGGTCCCTTTTGAAAGCTGCTAGAGATGACAAAATTGATGTCGATAAAGGAAGCATTTATTTACAATATAGCATAGAAAATATTAAGGCAAAGGAGAAAATGCTGGTTCTAGTTCTTCTTTTGCTCCATGCTTTTTTCCAGCCTCCCCTGTGAGGTTTGTCAAACACCAGTCTTTTTTGGGAAGGGTTCTTTCCCTATTAGGAATTCATGTTTAGTTCATTAAAGACCCTCATGTTGAGTAAAACTAATATTCATGCAAACTATTGTATAAAGAATAAAACCTTCTGTAATCTTTTGCATTATGTATATGTTTTTAGTGTTCGATCAAAAAATATGTGCAAGTTATGTTTAGTGTTTAACTTTTTCCAAAGTGATCCCTCCTTTTGATTAACTTGTTATACTTTGCAGCATAGAAAAACATGAAATATACTTTCCCTTTCCCTCATTTTTTTTATGTAATTATATACAAATTGTCTGCTTTTGGTATTTTGTAAAAAACGTATCAAAAACAACTTTTAAATATTGTTTTAAATATGTTTATTCTGTATCATAACCTACTCCAACATAATAAACCATTTTGGCATAAACCTTTTAGACACTGTCACATGATAAAGGCTTTAGAAAAGATTGTGGAAAATGTTGAATTCCATTCACTTGTAATTGTCATCTGCAAAATCTTTTATTTTTAACCAGTCAAAAATTTTGTCATCTAGTAATGGCTTAAATTTGCAATGATGTTTAAGAAAAAATCTAAATTCAGTGTCTCAATTTTTCCAGATAACCTGCCTAGTTGGTCACGAGGATGCTGTACAATGTTTGGTGTTTGATAAGAAGGGAGAATACATGGTATCTGGTGGTAGTGATCTGTCTGTTAGGATATGGTCCTAGAGTGAACAGACAGATGTACAGACACTCAGTAGGAGGGGGTTATTGATGGACTTTGTTAAAGTTGCTCTCTGATGGCATCTTCGTGAAAAAAAAAAAAAAGGCAAAAATTGTGAAAAAAGATTGCAATGATATTTATTGATAAAATAACTTGTGAAGTGTTAATATATTTGAGCCGGGATCTGGAAAAACGTCCCTTATAGCATTTTTAAAAATGAATTTTCAAGATCAGGCTGTCATCAAATACAATCCAATATGCATCCATGCTGCTCTCTTTAAGTTACTACAGGTCATGCAGAAGCTATTAGAGAACAACATGGATCCTGATCAGACTGTGCATATGCACAGGCTGGTCTGGATCTATGTTGGGCTCCAAAGCCTTAAGGGACGTTTTTCCAGATCCTGGCTCAATTTTATTAATCATTGACTAGTACATATCATTGACTACATTCATAAATGCCTTAGCTACAGCTTGATTAAGCTAGTTTGGGTTTTTTTGAAAGAAGCTGACGATATAATTTTGTACACACACTTAAAATAGTCATTCATAAAGAAAATATTTATAAAGCAAAATCTGTGATTTGTTTCTAAGTTATGTAATAAACAGATAAGAACCTTACATGATTTTTCTGCTGGTGTAAATTTATTTCAGTCCTATTACATTTTTATGCACCCGAGAATATTTTTGCTGGTCCTAGTCTAAAATTGTGGCTAAAATTGTAGCTTAAGACCAGAAGTGATATTCAACAACGAGTCTCATTCCAAGTTTTCCTTTCAAATTACACAACAATCAATCTGATTGGTCAAGACAGGTGGCTCAGACAGATGGCTTGTAAGGTAATTAAAATTTAGAAAACTGATTTAGAAAATGGTGGATACTACCCCTGATCACAAAAACTGTAACCCCACAATATGTCTGTATCTGCTATCACATCCAAATATAGACATAAGTCCATTACCAAACAGCAAAAAAAGACTGATCCAAGTTCAAAAATGCTACAGACCACAATTTCAAGTGAATATAATTTTACATATCTGGTCTCTCTGGGTAGAAAACATTGTGGGAAATGAAAAAATTGCTTGTCACAAGCAATTTCTTCATTTTCCACAATATTTATGCCCCCTTTTAAAGAAAATGGGGGTATATTGTTTTGCAAGTTTTGGTCGGTCGGTAGGTTGTTAGGTCAGTCCGTAGACCAAATCTTACCCGGATCATAACTCAAAAAGTATTAAAGGCACAATCATGAAACTTCATAGGTGGATAGATCTCATTATGGAGAGGTGCAGTGCACAAGAAACGTTACTCTGCCGATCATGTTTTTGGAGTTATTGTCCTTTTTTGATTTTCCAACTTGATTCTTGTCTGCAGCATAACTCAAAAAGTATGTAAGGTAGAATCATGAAACTTCATAGATGGATAGATCTCATTATGGAGAGGTGAAGTGCTTCTGCAAATCATAATTTTGGAGTTATATCCCTTTGTTGATTTTTAGCGAGCCGGGAGCTAATGTCACAGTCCTAGTGTTGACGTCCCGTCGGGTCTTCACTTGAAAAAAACTTTAATCTGGTCTATATCTCAAACGCTATTCGAGATAAAGCCTTGATATTTCACACATAGATACCTCCTACCAAGACCTTTCATTTGGGACCATGACCTTTGACCTGGTGATCTTGACCTTGGAGTTTGACCTACTTTTAAATAGCTTTAACCTGGCAAATATCTCATGCACTATTGATAAAAGAGCTTTGATATTTCACACATGGATACCTCCTGCCAAGACCTTTCATTTGGAACCATGGCATTTGACCTTGTGACCTTGACCTTGGAGTTTGACCTACTTTAAAAAAACTTTAACCTGGCCTATATCTCATGCACTATTACAGATAAAGCCTTGATATTTATACCCCCCACCTACGAAGTAGAGGGGGATATATTGGTTTCACCATGTCTGTCTGTCTGTCAGTCCGTCCGTCCGTCCATCCGTCCAGTCGTCCGTCCGTAGACTTTTTCGTTTCCGTGCTCTAACTCAAGAACAGTTTGACCTAGGATCATGAAACTTTACACAGTTGTTGCCCATGACCCAAGGAGTTGCCTTATTGTTTTTGGGTCACCAAGGTCAAAGGTCAAGGTCACAATCGGACTTTGTTTAAAATCCGTTTCCGTGCTCTAAGTCAAGAACCGGTTGACCTAGGACCATGAAACTTTACACAGTTGTTGCCCATGACCCAAGGAGGAGCCCTTTTGTTTTTGGGTCACCAAGGTCAAAGGTCAAGGTCACAATCGGACTTTGTTCAAAATCTGTTTCCGTGCTCTAAGTCAAGAACTGGTTGACCTAGGATCATGAAACTTTACACAGTTGTTGCCCATGACCCAAGGAGGTGCCCTATTGTTTTTGAGTCACCAAGGTCAAAGGTCAAGGTCACAATCAGACTTTGTTCAAAATCCGTTTCTGTGCTCTAAGTCAAGAACCGGTTGACCTAGGATCATGAAACTTTACACAGCTGTTGCCCATGACCTAAGGAGGTGCCCTATTGTTTTTGAGTCACCAAGGTCAAAGGTCAAGGTCACAATCGGACTTTGTTCAAAATCCGTTTCCGTGCTCAATGTCAAGAACATGTTGACCTAGGATCAGGAAACTTTACACAGCTGTTGCCCATGACCCAAGGAGGTGCCCTATTGTTTTTGGGTCACCAAGGTCAAAGTCACAATCGGACTTTGTTTAAAATCCGTTTCTGTGCTCTAAGTCAAGAATTGGTTGACCTAGGATCATGAAACTTTACACAGTTGTTGCACATGACCCAAGGAGGTGCCCTATTGTTTTTGGGTCACCAAGGTCAAAGGTCAAGGTCACAATCGGACTTTGTTTAAAATCTGTTTCCGTGCTCTAAGTCAAGAACCGGTTGACCTACAGCACTTTTTCAGTGACAAGGCGCTAGTGGGGGGTATTTGTCCGCTTTGCGACAGTTCTAGTTCACATATGGATACCTCTTGCCATGACCTTGACCTTGAGACCATGACCTTTGACCTTGTGACCTTGATCTTTGACTCCTATTTTTATACGCCGGAAGGGTCGTATTATGTTATGGCCCCGGTCGTCCATACGTCCCTCTGTCTGTCTGTCCGTTAGCAATTTCTTGTGTGCGCAACTCCTCCCATAGTTTTGATCAGAATTTGATCAAATTTGCCACAATGATTCTCCATGGTGTCCAGTTGTGCACACCACTTACGGAATATAGATAACTCTTTTCGTTCTTGAACTATCTGCCCTTGAATTGAAAAAATGGCCAATTTACTGACAAGCCCCTCTCGGACGTATATGCGCCGCTCTGCGAAGCTCTTGTTTGTGACAAGCTTTGGTATAGGTGAGCTATGTTATCCGCGGACAACTCTTGTCAAACTTAATTCTTGTCCAGAACCATAAAACTTTTACCTGGCCTATATCTTATGCCCTATTACATATACAGCCTTGATATGTCAAACATGAACACCTCTTACCAAGACCGCTCACATTTGACCATGACCTTGACCTGATAAGTTTGACCTACTTCTAAAAAATGATAACCTGGCCTCTATATCATGTCCTTTAACACATGCAGCCTTGATATTTTACACATGGACATCTTGTACCAAGACCTTTCACATTTGACTATGACCTTGGACCTTGTGACCTTGAAGTTTGACCTACTTTTAAAAAACTTTAACCTGGCCTCTATGTGGTGTCTCTTTACACATACAGCCTTGATATTTCACACATGGACACTTCCTACCAACACCATTCACATTTGACCATGTTTTGGCTGCGGCCTTAGCGCAGTAACTGTTGGTAGCAAATCTGCTTCTCATTTGAGAGGTCACGGGTGGGATACCCAGCTGTGGCTAATACCCTTTCTGACAAAATTGTCACCCACTAATGGGTTTGAAATTGTTAACATAAGTGGGGGAACAGCAGGAGGCTCGGTAAGGGTGTTGTGGTAGTACTGGTTTGAGAAATAATATAGTAAGGTGCTCCAGCCGCCGCGATATGACCCTGGCAGTTGAAAACGGCATAAAACCCCAATAAACTCATAAACATTGACCTTGACCTTGGACATTGTGACCTTGACCTTGGAGTTTAACCTTATCTTAAATAACTTGAACCGGGCCAATATCTCATGTCCTATTACACATACAGTCTTGATGTTTCACACATGGACACCTCCTACCAAGACCTTTCATATTTGATCATGACCTTGGACCTTGCGACCTTGACATTTGAACCTCTTTTAAATAACTTTAACCTGGCATATATTACACATGTATTTACACATACAGCCTTGATATTTCACACATGGACACCTCCAACCAATACCTTTCACAATTGACCATGACCTTGGACAATGTGACCTTGACCTTGGAGTTTGACCTACTTTAAGAATACTTTAACCTGGCCTAAATCTCATGTCCTATTACACCTGCAGCCTTGATATTTCACACATGGACACCTACCAAGACCTTTCATATTTGACCATGACCTTGGACCTTGTGGCGTTGACCTTGGAGTTTGACCTTCTTTCAAAATACTTTAACCTGACCTAAATTTCATGTCCTATTACACCTGCAGCCTTGACATTTCACACATGGACACCTCCTACCAAGACGTTACACTTTTGACCATGACCTTGAAGTTGATCTACTTTTAAACAACTTTAACCTGGCCTATATCTCATGCCCTATTACACATACAGCCTTGATACTTCACACATGGACACCTCCTACCAATACCTTTCACATTTGACCATGACCTTGGACCATGTGACCTTGACCTTGGAGTTTGACCTAGTTTAAAAATACTTTAACCTGGCCTAAATATCATGTCCTATTACACCTGCAGCCTTGATATTTCACACATGGACACTTCCTACCAAGACCTTTCATATTTGACCATGACCTTGGACCTTGTGGCGTTGACCTTGGAGTTTGACCTACATCAGACCATTGAGGGGGCATATATGTTTTACAAACATCTCTTGTTTCCAGGGCATTCCTGTTTTGGGGCTTTAAAATGTATCAAATGGACTTGGCAATGCGCCTTGTGCTTAACCCATTACCAAACGACAAAATTTTGGACTAGTCAAAATTCAAAGATGATGCAGATGGCAATTTCAAGTGAATGGAATTTTACATTTTTTGGTATTTTTACATGGAAGACAATGTTGGAAATGAAGAAATTGCTTGTCACAAGCAATTTCTTCATTTTCCACGATGTTTTCCAAAGCCATTTTCTTGTGGGGAGTCAAAAGGAGTCACTGTGTGGTAATGGGTTAAACATTACAGAATTCATGGCTACCCATGACAATGTTTTCCATCCAGCAAGACCAATAAATGTACCTCTTTGATCTTGAACTAGTCTAAAATTTTGCCGTCTGGTAATGGGTTAACCTTTCACTGAGTAGAAGTGGTAAGCCTTGCTGAGACAGTGCTTAAGCTGTGAAGAAGCATTGCTTTGGCAGTGAAACATGAAACAGCAGTGAATTCTGTGTCCAGAGCACCTACCAGATTTTCATATTTCTTTGGTTGTAAAATTGATGCCGATTTATGGTTGACTGGACCTTAAGATCAAATGACATGTATTAACCCTTTCCCAAATGACAAAAGACCATAATTACATGTATGTCAATTTGAAAGATGTTGCAGATAACAAAATGGATGTTGATAAAGATTTTTGTACAATATAGGGGAGAAAGTACTAAGGCAAAATGAGAGAATGCTAATGATCTCCATTTCTTCTTTTGTGTCAGCTAGTGTTTCCAAAAAATCCTATAAGGGACGTTAAAACCTGGGCTCATATCATTTACTCGAAATTATCGTCTTCAACATCTTTGAATTTTGACCAGTCTCAAATTTTACGTTTTGATAATGGGTTAAACCATTCCAAAGCAAGACCTGTTTGTTTTTGATGGCCCTATCAAAGAACAGTTTGGAAAATATTGAAAGAAAAGATTAAAGAGTCAATTCTCAGCAATTTCTTCTTTTTCTTTCAGTTTTTTCTGTCCTTCAATGTAAGCTTATCCAATGCTTTAACTCAAACAAGACCTTGTTTTGATGTACCCAATCGAAAAAAAGGGCTTGAGAAACGATTTTTTTGTGAAACACAAATGCCCCTGAAATGGCCACTTTTCTAGAATGTAAAGTTTTCGTGTAAAGGGTTGATAAGGGTTAACAGATGACCTTGAGGAAGGTCATATTGCATGGAACAGATAGATATCATTAAAAAAATCTACATACCAAATTTGAGCTTTGTATATCCAATACTCTCCGAGAAAAGTCATATCAAATGTTTTAAAGTTTTTGGACAGACAGACAGGCGGAAGGACAGACAGACCTTCGGACACGAGTAAAATAATATGCCTCCAATCTTTCAATACAGGGGCATAAAAAGAAGAAAAGTATTTCTCCCTTTAACAATTAACCCTTTCCCAAACAAGACCTGCTTTTGACGTCCCTAATAGAAAAGGCTTGGGAAAACATTGAAACAAAAGAAGAAACTGCTGATAACCAGCAGTTTCTGCTTTTGTCTCAATATTTTCTTTGTCATTTTTTTACACAAATCCTATCTTTGATAACATCCATTTCGTCATGTGTGGCAGTTTTTGAAGTGGATTACCCTAAAATTTTGTCGTGTGGGAAAGGGTTAAAATCATTTCCACTTTTTAGCTCACTCATGACAAAAGTCTTGGAAGAGCTATTGTCATACCCTCGGATGTTGGCGTCGGCGTCCGCAAAAACTTTAACCTGACCCATATCTCATGGCCTGTTGGAGATACAGCCTTTATATTTCACATGTATGTACCTCTAATACCTTTCATTTCGGACCATGACCTTTGACCTTGGAGTTTGACCATTTTTAAAAACTTTAACCTGGCCTTTATCTTACACCCTATAACAGATACAGCATTGATATTATACCTGAGGATACTTCTAACCAAGGCCTTTCATTTGGGACCATGACCTTTGACCTTTTGACCTTGGAGTTTGACTTGCTTTTAAAAAACTTTAATATGGCTTAAAAAAAACTTTAACCTGGCCTTTATCTCATGCCCTATCAAACAGTCTTGATATTTCACACATGGACATATCCTACCAACACCGTTCAAATTAGACTATGACCTTGGACCTTTTGACCTTGAAGTTTGACCTACTTTTAAAAAACTTTAACCTGGCCCATATCTCATGTCCTTTTACACCTACAGCCTTGATATTTCCCACATGGACATATCCTACCAACACTTCACATTTGACCATGACCTTGGACCTTGTGACTTTGACCTTGGTGTTTGACCTACTTTTAAAAATCTTTTAACCTGGCCTAAAAAACTTTAACCTGGCCTTTATCTCATGCCCTATCAAACAAACAGTCTTGATATTTCCCACATGGACACATCCTACCAACACTGTTCACATTTGACCATGACATTGGACCATGTGACTTTGACCTTTGAGTTTGACCTATTTTAAAAGAAAACTTGAGCCTGGCCCATATCTCATGTCCTTTTACACATACAGCCTTGAAGTCTCACACATGGACATCTCCTACCAACACCGTTCACATTTGACCATGACCTTGGACCTTGTGACCTTGGATTTTGACCTACTTTTAAAAAACTTTAATCTAGCCAATTTCTCATGACCTTTTACACATACAGCCTTGATATTACACATCAACACCTGCTACCTACACTGTTAACATTTGTCCATGACCTTGATCTTGGAGTTTGACCTACTTTTAAGAAACTTTAACCTGGCCTCTATCTCATGTCCTGTTACACATACAGCCTTCATATTTCACATATGGACACCTATTACCAACATCGTTCACATTTGACCATTATCTCGGACCTTTTGACCTTGACGTTTGACATACTTTTAAAACAAGAGCCGTCAGAGACAGACAATGCTCCCCCAATAAGGCATTGTCACAATAAATGTATGCCATGCAGAACTAACATAAAGCTAGCAAATGTTAAGCCCCCTTTTTGCATGACATAATTATTATAACCAAATTTCACATAGTTTATTGTCAAAGGCATCTGATTTACTACTCAATTATGAAATTTCATCAAATTCTGACCATTAGACTAGGAGAAATTAGAGGATAACTATATTTTACCTTAAGTCCCCTTTTCCCATGACGAGGCCTCAAATCCAACAAGAGTTGTCCGCGGACAACGTAGCTCGCCTATACGTGAGCTTGTCACAAAAACAGCAAATTTTTTAAAAGTAGGTCAAACTCCAAGGTCAAGGTCACAAGGTCAAGGGTAATGGTCCCAAATGAAAGGTCTTGTCGAGATGTATCTATGTATGAAATATCAAGGCTGTATGTCTAATAGTGCCTGAGATATAGGCCAGGTTAAAGTTTTTCAAAAGTAGGTCAAACTCCAAGATCAAGGTCACTAGGTCAAAGGTCATGGTCCCAAATGAAAGGTCTTGTTGAGATGTATCTATGTATGAAATATAAAGGCTGCATCTCTAATAGTGGCTGAGATATAGGCCAGGTTAAAGTTTTTCAAAAGTATGTCAAACTCCAAGATCAAGGTCACTAGGTCAAAGGTCATGGTCCCAAATGAAAGGTCTTGTCGAGATGTATCTATGTATGAAATATCAAGGCTGCATCTCTAATAGTGGCTGAGATATAGGCCAGGTTAAAGTTTTTCAAAAGTAGGTCAAACTCCAAGGTCAAGGTCACTAGGTCAAATGTCATGGTCCCAAATGAAAGGTCTTGTCGAGATGTATCTATGTATGAAATATCAAGGCTGTATCTCTAATAGTGGCCGAGATATAGACCAGGTTAAAGTTTTTCAAAAGTAGGTCAAATTCCAAGGTCAAGGTCACTAGGTCAAAGGTCATGGTCCCAAATGAAAGGTCTTGTCGAGATGTATCTATGTATGAAATATCAAGGCTGTATCTCTAATAGTGGCTGAGATATAGACCAGGTTAAAGTTTTTCAAGTGAAGACGCGACGCGACGTGACGGGACGGGACGGGACGCGACGTCGACACTAGGGCTGTGACATTAGCTCCCCGGACATAAAGTCCCGGCTCGCTAAAAAGCGGGAAAAGTACATCGGCATTATGTCATAGGGAGTTCACATGGTCAGTTTCATTTGATTTGGCCCAAGGGTTATGGAGAAATCACTTCGGACGGACGGAATGACGGACGGACAGACAAAGCGGCGACTATATGCTCTCCCTTCGGGGAGCATAAAAACTGGCCTATATTTTACATCATTTTACACAATCAGCCATGATATTTCACACATGGTCACCTCCTACCAACACCGTTCACATTTGACCATAACCTTGTGACCTTGACCTTGGAGTTTGACCTATTTTTAAAAAACTTCAACCTGGCCTAAATCTCATGTCCTTTTACACATACAGTCTTGATATTTCACACATGGACACATCCTACCAACACCATTCCCATTTGACCATGACCTTGGACTCTGACCTACTTTTCAAAATGACCATTTACCTTGACCTAGGAAAGGAGTTTTCTTTGTGAAAAGCTCTGGTTAGTGCGAGCTTTATTATCCGGGGACAATTCTTGTTAATATAATATCAATTACATTCTCCATTGCAACTCTACATATTGGAGCAGTCTAAAACTTTGTCATTTTAAAAAGGGTTAATTCAGGTTTTCATGCAGTTTCTATTTCTGCATCACTTTTTTTAAGCTGGTAATAAAATAAAGCTCTTGTAGCTGACAAGATAAAAGGTATTAAATAAAGTTTGGGTCTCACCCAATTACCAGACGGCAAATTTTAAGACTTCCCAAAATTCAAAGAGGTTGCATATGACAATTTCAAGTGAGTGAAATAGTACGTTTTTGGTCTTACCGGGTAGAAAATGTGGGAAATGAAGAATTTGCTAATAACAAGCAATCTCTTCATTTTCCAAAATGTTGCCAAAAGCCTTAATTGTGCGGCATCAAAAAGTGTCATTATGTGGGAATGATTTTAAGAATGAGTTTAAGATCATAATAAACCCTTTCAGGGAAAAGGAAACAATTCTGATAACCAGCATCCTGAGGGGATGTAAAAACATTGACTTGTATTGGAAAGAGTTAGGCAGAATTGTACTTTTTCCACTTGGTATTTCTGCCAAAGTGTCAAATACCTGTCTACATAGTATCAGTATCCACACACACCTTTTGTAGTTCACAGCAGCTTTCAATTTGAAGCACCCTACATCTCTGTTGTTTGAAAATGGATTATGGGCAAGTAAGAATCAAACAAGGAAAAGCAATACAGATTTTCACATTTAATATTGTGTTCTATGATAGAATTTAAGAAAGAGAACATGTATATAAAGATGTGCATAAATAAATCCATCATTCAAGGCAACAATGGCAATTTCATTCATAGAGACTAAACAAAACTTAACTACTTCATAAACTAAACAATCTTATCAAAATCAGTCAAATAATAACAAGAGATGTTTGTAAAACATATATGCCCCCTCAAGGGCCTACATTTGATGTAGGTCAAAGTCCAAGGTCAAGTTAACAAGGTCCAAGGTCATGGTCTAATATGAAAGGTCTTGGTAGGAGGTGTCTATGTGTGAAATATCAAAGCTGTATATGTAAAAGTAAAATGAAACATAGGTAAGGTTAAAGTTTTTAAAAGTAGGCCAAATGCCAAGGTCAAGGTCATGGTCAAATGTGAAAGGTCTTGGTTGGAGGTGTCCATGTGTGAATTATCAAGGCTGTAGGTGTAAAAGGACATGAAATATATGCCTAGTTTCAGTCTTTTTAAAAGTAGGTCAAACTCCAAGGTCAGGGTTGCAATATTCAAGGTCATTGTCAAATGTAAAAGGTCTTGGTAGGAGGTGCCTGTGTGAAATATCAAGGCTGTAGGTGTAATAGGACATAAGATAAAGGCTAGGTTAAAGATTTCTAAAAGTATGTAAAAATCAAAGGTCAAGGTCACACAGGCCAAGGTCATGGTCAAATGTGAAAGGTCTTGGTAGGAGGTGTCCATGTGTGAAATATTGAGACTGTATAGGTAACAGGACATGAGATATAGGCCTAGTTTAAGTTTTTTAAAAGTAGGTCAAACTCCAAGGTCAAAGTCCAAGGTCATGGTCAAAAGTGAAATATCTTGGTTGGAAGTGACCATGCGTGAAATATCAAGGCTGCATATGTAAAATGACATAAAATATAGGCCAGGTTAATGTATTATTAAAGTAGGTCAAACACCAAGGTCAAGGTCACATGGTCCAAGGTCATGGTCAAATGTGAAAGGTCTTGGTCGTAGGTGTCCATGTGTCAAATATCAAGGCTGTATGTGTAAAAGGAATTGATATATCGGCTAGGTTAAAGTTTTTTTTAAAATAGGTCAAAGTCAAAGGTCAAGGTCACAAGGTCCAAGGTCATGGTCAAATGTGAAAGGTCTTGGTAAGATGTGTCCATGTGTGAAATACCAAGGCTGTATGTGTAATAGCACATAAGATATAGGCCCAGTTTATTTTTTTTAAAAGTAGGTCAAACTCCAAGGTCAAGGCCACATGGTCCAAGGTCATAGTCGTATGTGATAGGTCTTGGTCAGTGGTTTCCATGTGTCAAATATCAAGGCTTTATGTGTAAAAGGACATGATACATTGGCCAGGTTAAAGTTTTTTAAAAGTAGGTCAAACCCCAAGGTCAAGGTCACAAAGTCCAAGGTCATGGTCAATTGTGAAAGGTCTTGGTAAGATGTGTCCATGTGTGAAATATCAAGGCTGTTTTTGTAAAAGGTTATGAGATATATGCCGGATTTAATTTTTTTTAAAGTAGGTCAAACTCCAAGGTCAAGGTCACAAGGTCCAAGGTCATGATTAAATGTGAACCATGTTGAAAGGAGGTATCTATGTGTGAGATATCAAGGCTGTATGTGTAAAAGGACATGAGATATAGGCAAGGTTAAGAATTAAGTGTAAAAATCAACAAAGGGAAATAACTCCAAGAATTTGATTGGTAGAGTTACGGTTCTTAAGCACTGCACCTCTCCATAATGAAATCTATTCACCTGTAAAGTTTCATGATTCTACCTTACATATTTTTTGAGTTGTGCTCCGGACAAGAATCAAGTTATAAAATCAACAAAGGGCAATAACTCAAGAATTTGATCGCCAGAGTTACGGTTCTTGTGCACTGCACCTCTCCATAATGAGATCTATTCACCTGTAAAGTTTCATGATTCTACCTTACATACTTTTTGAGTTATGCTCCGGACAAGAATCAAGTTTGAAAATCAACAAAGGGCAATAACTCCAAAAATGTGATCGGCAGAGTTACGGTTCTTGTGCACTGCACCTCTCCATAATGAGATCTATCCACCTGTAAAGTTTCATGATTCTACCTTACATACTTTCTGAGTTATGCTCCGGACAAGTATCAAGTTATAAAATCAACAAAGGGCAATAACTCAAAAAATTTGATCGGCAGAGTTACGGTTCTTGTGCACTGCACCTCTCCATAATGAGATCTATCCACCTGTGAAGTTTCATGATTCTACCTTTAACACTTTTCGAGTTATGCTCCGGACAAGGTTTGGTCTACGGACAGACCGACCTACGGACCGACCGACCGACCGACCGACACTTGCAAAACAATATACCCCCATTTTCTTCGAAAGGGGGCATAATTAATGCTGTGGAAAAAAACATTAAGAAAAACAAATGATGATTACAAACCAGATAACTTCCTTAGATAGAAACAGCAGTTTTTTTGTCTTATTCTTTTTAAATCCTTTTGTATAAAGGTTACCAATAGCATGTTTTTCTATGCTTTAAACTACACATTTTCTTCAGTTGGTAATACATTTATTTTATTGTCTGCAACATCTTTTAAATGTATCCAAAGACCCTTTCCTAAATGGCAAAATTTTAAGGTGGTCCAATTTCAAAGCTACAAAAGATGACAAAATTGATATTAAGCTTTAAAAGTCAAAGGTGTTAAAACTAGGTCTTATCTAGGAAAGGTTTAAATATCTTTTATCAGATATTCTCTGCTTGAGACCCTAAATACACTTAAAGACACTTCCAACGCAACATTTACATTTTTCATCATAACTACATAAATAATGCAGTATATTTTATGAAATTTTCAGCAAATATAAATCAACTACGTTTACATGTTTTCTGTAAGTTTCATCAAAATCGACTGATCCGAACATAAAAAAAATTAGGTTTTTCACTAAGACTCAAATTTGAAAAGTCACAAAACCCCAGGTAATTGCAGAATTCAATAGCATCAAAGCAGCGTCACCAAATCATGCTCATATCTCATACCACTGCTTCATAAGATTTGATAACATGCTTTCACGTGCGAAGCAATACTAGAATTCAGTTGCACCTATTTTGTTTAAGAAATAATGTTTTGTAGGTGTCAGAATTGCACAAAATCGTTGAATTTGTTACCAGACATTAGTTTTTCGCCATTTTGACCCAAGAAATTTTCAACAACTAGAACAGAAACTTAAAAGGGACAAGTTAAGAATGATCCCGCAAAAATTCATCTTCAATTATGCTTTATCAATGAGAAGGGGGTGTCTTCGTGTCATTTAGGTCCATGACGGACACACAAAATGTTAGCAAAATGTCATAAACTTAACTGCTGTTACATGAATAACATGAATACGTTATCAGCTCGCACAGCTTTTTTGCGACTTTGTTTTCTAGTCATATTATATGAACTGCAAATTTCATCACTTTTACCCAATGTTTCTTTATGAAAATTACAGATATTATGCAATTGTAAATGAATTAAATTTGTTGATAATTTGATGAAAATTGGCTCATTAAATATCAAGTTATTACCAAAAAGGTAAGTGTTGCGTTAAAATTGTCTTTAAGTGTATTTACACTCATTGAGAAAAGTTTTGATGAAAAGAAGAAATGACAATGGCAATCATCAGCATTGTTTCTTTTTTCAAAACTTTCTCTATCACTCAAGAAAGGAATCAAGACGTATTAGAAAACAATTAAGTTAAGAAAAATTCTCACACACTAAGACACATAATTTTTCACATTATTCTATTGTGCAATTCATTGTAAATATGAATAAATAGTATACCCTATAAAATTACATGCAGTATTTATAAATACAGATGAATATGGCTTTACAAATGATTTTATTGTACATGTACTTGTATGTATAAATTACATGTTCTCCTTGATGATAAGAACATTTACATATTTTTGCAATTTTTACTATAAATGACAATTTATATGTATCCATGAACTTATACATTGTCAACATAATAATTATGTTTCTATGACATGGCTTTAAATTATTGCAAGTGTATATATAAATATTTCCTTTGGTTTGTAATATTGAATATTCTATAACATTATGAGAATAGGTGATAATTGGCGAGTCTTAGGAATTTAAATAAAACTACCATTTCTGTTTAATGGTAGTCCACCCCTATTGAGATTCGCTATTGGAATATTTTGTGCGACATAAAAATTATGTATCCAAACCTATTCAGGTGATGTCATTAATGTGTGGCTGTGGTTGGTTAATTCCTATATTGCGTGAATCTCATAAGGGGTGGACTTCCGCCACATTGATCATAAGTTCTCATCTTCTGCTCATTAACAATTTGAATAGGTAGTTATTCCAACACATTTTCTCTACTTTCATCCTTGTTCAAATCATTTGCAGAGCTACAAATAAGAGGGGGTAATTGGTTTTAAAAATGCAATATTTCATTAAAAATTCATCAAACTCTATCTTGTCTTGAGACAATTCGAATGAGTACCCACAACATAGCGCTTGGATTTGAAAATAACAAATAGATTGATTTTACCCCTTCTTATCTGTCGCTCTGGTTTTAATTTATATCTACAATTTTCCACTCATTTTGATCTAGATCTAGCACTTTGACAGTGTAAACGTTGGATTAATTTTGTCAACATTTGCTGATTATAGAAATTAAAATATTATTTCTTCAATTCTCATTGGATAAGTACATGTACAAGTAAATTAACCTGTTTCTTATAAAAAAAATTATACCAATGAGGGAAGGAGAATGTTTATCCTCCAAACATATCTTTCTTTTAATTCTCCCTACATTTTATTTTCCATTGGACAAAATTACAGGTGAAATTAATTGGCATGTTTCTTGATATATCTTAACCTAGTGCATTCACAGTAAATATCATGCTTTTATTTAAAATCCTCATTATCGCAGCTTAAAACAATCTGCAGTTATGAGGTTTTTTAACAAAAAGCATGTTTTGTTGGCATCCTGCTGTCAATATCATCCCCATAATGGAATCTGGAACACATAATCCTAAATTTCCATGCAGAAGAGCATAAAAAATTACCCGTTTTTATGCTAACCCATTAACCCCAGTACATACAAAGGTGCGATACCCTGGGCCAAGTTTCACTAACAAACTTTTGAACATTTATTGCGTAAATTATGTGAAAAGACAACTGATTCAATGAGACATATGCATTGGGCCACTCAGGGTCAAGTTTCATCAACAGATTTAACCCTTTCCTGAGCAAGACCTGGTTTTGATGTCCCTAGTAGAAATGGCTTTGGAAAATATTGAGGCAAAAGAAGAAAATGCTGATGATCAGCATTTTCTCCTATTGCCTCAAATATTTTCTGGGCTATATAATACACAAAATTCAGTCTTCATCAACACCCAATTCATTGTCAGCAACAGTTTTTCAATTGGAAGACCCTATTTTTGTGGTTTGGGAAAGGGTTAAGACATATTTTTGTCTTACCAATGCTTGCTCATCTGATTGAACAAGATAAAGGCTTTGGGACAATCAGGGGCCAGTTTCATTAAAAGATTTAGGACATATTTTTGTCTTACCAATGTCTTGCTACATGTTTAGGAAAATAGTTGCATATTGCCCCTTCAATCAAGACATAAGTTATGCGATTGTTGTTTTAAGCGTTTCATAAGTAATCAGTAAGACAAAAATATGTTTTGATGAAACAGGCTCCTGAATAGTTATTGTGTAAATATATTCAAATTTACAAAAGAAAAAAATCATAAAATTGTACCTAAGTAAAACATGGCCCCGTTTTTTATGCACTTTAACCTAGTATTTAGACAAGGCTACAGTAGGGTTGCTGTTGTCCACATCTGCCCAGTAAGGAAATTGAAATGGTAACTCTCCAAGCACTTTGTCTACTATAGGCTTCAACTGTTCAAACACAAAGTCCGATCCCCGGGCAGAGAAGTGGAGACCGTCATTCAGCATGTCTTCCCAGTTCTGGAAAAATAAATCATTTGGATATATAGAATGGGCCTTTGTGGCTTTTGAGACCAACATAGTTCTTGATCAGCCTGCGCATTCGCACAGTCTGATCAAGAATCATGTTATTCTCCAGCACCTAATTCATGAACTTAAATAATTTTGGAGAAAAGGTAAATGTTAAGTTTTCTGAGTAAAATGTTAAGTTTTCGTAGAGTAAAGGGTTGATAAGGGTTAACGGATGAACTTGAGGAAGGTCAAATTGAATGGAACAGATAGATATCATTGAAAGGTAGTTGTATACCAAATTTGAGCTTAATTTTTTTTTGTATGTCAAATACTTTTGGAGAAAGGGCAAATGTTAAGTTTTCAGACTGACAGACAAACAGACAGACACGAGTAAAACGTCATGCCCCCGATCTCTTGATACGGGGCATAAAAATGGAAATCCACACTAAGAATCTGAGACATGCATGATATCAGCATAAAATCAGCATAGAATTGTGTTCTTTAACGATGGTCATTTGTGTAAATGTTTGATTTTCCATCAAAATAAACATACTTTGGTTAACCCTTTCCCAAACAAGACCTGCTTTTGACGTCCCTGATAGAAAAGGCTTGGGAAAACATTGAAACAAAAGGAGAAACTGCTGATAACCAGCAGTTTCTCCTTTTGTCTCAATATTTTCTGTGCCATATTTTACACAAAATCCATCTTTAATAATATCCGTTTTGTCATTTGTATCAGTTTTTTCAGAGGAGCACCCTAGAATTGTGTTGTTTGGGAAAGGGTTAATTAAGATACATGTATTTACATGTTGTTGCTAAACTTATTTTCATAAGTACATAATGTTGGAAAAGGAAAGTACCTCTTGATTCATCATGGGTGTAAATAGATCTACGACATGAGTTCCAGCTTCTTTTGCTATCTCCAGACAGGCTTCTGCATACAGTTTGGTGGGCGCGTTGTACTTCCCAAAATTCTTCTCTGCGAAAATCAAGAAGAGTAAAGTATATAAGAAAGACTCTATAATCAGTATAAGCAATAGCATTTTAGCTCTTAAAGTGTCCGTTGATTGGCAAAATCAAACTCTTGTGTCGAAAAAACATCTTTCTAAGAACCAAATATCAAAGTTTCTACAATTTTTAAACATTAAAAGTGTTTTTATTTCGTCTTTGAAATTGGATATTTTGGTCTTTTCCGATCTTTACCGAACAAAAAACGCTAAACTTCCAATTTGTATGACGTCATGGCAGGAAAAACGGAAGTCTTGGGTGATTTCCTGGTAATCCTGAGATTTCCGACAAAGTAAAGTGTCCAACTTTTATGTCATAAAGCGACTTCCCCAATCGATACTCAAAATTATACAGAATTTATCCTTGGTAAATGTTAGAAAAAATGTTAAAACAGTCAAAGAATATGTTATTAGTGAGTGAAGGAATGTGCCAAAGAACGGTTTAAGTTTGTATGTATTACTCTGACGATCGAGAAATGCATAAAAACTGAAACTTCGCTTTATGACAGAAAAGTCGAACACATTATCTGTGTCAGAAACCTCATGCTCTAAATTGGGGGCGGAGTCAAGCCACGGTATGACGTCATTCAGTGGGGATTCACGGAAATTGCCGATCTTTATTTCCTTCCAAGTATCGACATAAAGAAAAGCAAATAAAACTTTCAAAACAATCACGTTTGACGGAACTTTTATAAAACACGTTGATTTAATGATTTTCTTCTAATATACGGTGAAATCAACTGTCGAGCTTGGTAGCCTTTAAATATTTACTTTAAAACTTTGTTTTGAATCTAAAATTGTGGCATTCATACAAATATCTCTTAAAATTTTATTTCATAGGGAAGAAAACTTGTATTTGGTGGAAAATACTGTATTCACTTATTCATAATTCTCACTAAACCAGGAAATGTTTTATTGTTTGACAAAGGAATATCTCTTTCACAACAACATTATTTCAGAACAAAGATGCTGAGGGCATCAAGATTAATGTCACTTTATACATTTTTTTTAGGATATTGCACAGAGCAAATGAGGAAAAAGGATAAATTTTAATGTGTAATCTCGGTAATCATGACGTTTTCCTGTTTTCAAAAGCTTTAGTCAACCGGTCAAAAAAGGGGGTTATAGGGAAAGGATTAATGGTACTTAAATAATAGATATGATAATATTTGTTTAGGCTCCAAAAATATTTTCATATTACCTTTTAGTTCACACTCTTTCATCCATTTACCTTCGACACAGGGTGGTGGGGTCATGATCACTATTTTATCCTTTGGTATTCCTATACTCTGGAAATCATGATAATATGGTAATTTTGAAATTCAGCTTAAGAAATTACATACAAATATAATCAAACTTAGTGTAAAGCATTTAACCCTTTCAAAAATGATGGATAACAAAGCTGGTCATTAGTCAAATATCAAGATTCAAATCCCAGCTGTGCCAGTATTCTGTCTGATACCTAAAAAAGTCATTTGTCTCTGACCAAAAGATGAATTGTTTTTGAGTCTTCTATATGTTAAATACATACCGTAGCTGGTGGTTTGGGATGGCTGTTATGTTTACTGGAAAACATCATAAGTCGCACCATCACAATACAATTGAACATACACTAGTACATGCATTGAATGTGTGGGCCAAAACATGAGAAGCCAACACAAATGTCCTCAACCAAGGATCAAAGTCCAATCGTGAAACCAACACTCTACCTCCTGCCCACGGACACCTCCGATCCAAATTTTGTCAATTGTGCAAAAGGATAAACCCATTAACAGATGGCAAAATTTTGGACTGTTCCAATTTGAAAGGTCATGCAGATGGCAATTTCAAGTTAGTGAAGTTTTATCAATCTTTGTATTTTGTGTACAAAAATATTTTGGAGAATGAAGAAATTGCTTGTCACAAGCAATTTTTTCATTTTCCACAATGTTTTCCATAGCAATTATCTGTAGGTTATCAAAAAGAGCCATAATTATGTGGGAATGGGATAAAGGAAATGTTTCATACCTGTAAATATTCTACCATATCTAGTACATTTTTCTTAAACTCATCTAATGGCACATGTTGATTGGCACAAACTTCGCTGTCTACAGAATCGTTGGCTCCGAGAAATATCGTCACAAGGCAAGTAGTTTTGGCGTCATTTTCTGTCACTAACTTTGGCAGGATGATCTTACACCATCTTGAGTTGTAACCAGAAAACCCTCGATTGATAATATCACATTTTCTGAAAGCATAGTAAAACAAATTTTGCTTAAACCTTTTCCAAAACAATACAAATTCAGATTGTTATGCCCCCTTTCGAAGAAAATGGGGGTATATTGTTTTGCAAGTGTCGGTCGGTCGGTCGGTCGGTCGGTCGGTCGGAAGGTCGGTCGGTCGGTCGGTCGGTCGGTCGGTCGGTCGGTCGGTCTGTCCGTAGACCAAACCTTGTCCGGAGCATAACTCAAAAAGTATTCAAGGTAGAGTCATGAAACTTCATAGGTGGATAGATCTCATTATGGAGAGGTGCAGTGCACAAGAACCGTAACTCTGCCGATCATTTTTTTTGAGTTATTGCCCTTTGTTGATTTTATAACTTGATTCTTGTCCGGAGCATAACTCAAAAAGTATGTAAGGTACAATCATGAAACTTTACAGGTGGATAGATCTCATTATGGAGAGGTGCAGTGCACAAGAACCGTAACTCTGCTGATCAAATTTTTTGAGTTATTGCCCTTTGTTGATTTTATAACTTGATTCTTGTCCGGAGCATAACTCAAAAACTATGTTAGGTAGAATAATGAAACTTTACAGGTGGATAGATCTCATTATGGAGAGGTGCAGTGCACAAGAACCGTAACTCTGCTGATCATATCTTTTGGGTTATTGCCCTTTGTTGATTTTCAAACTTGATTATTGTCCGGTGCATAACTCAAAAAGTATGTAAGGTAGAATTATGAAACTTTACAGGTGGATAGATCTCATTATGGAGAGGTGCAGTGCACAAGAACCGTAACTCTGCTGATCAACTTTTGTGAGTTATTGCCCTTTGTTGATTTTATAACTTGATTCTTGTCCGGAGCACAACTCAAAAAATATGTAAGGTAGAATCATGAAACTTTACAGGTGAATAGATTTCATTATGGAGAGGTGCAGTGCACAAGAACCGTAACTCTGCCAATCAAATTCTTGGAGTTATTGCCCTTTGTTGATTTTTACACTTAATTCTTAACCTTGCCTATATCTCGTGTCCTTTTACACATACAGCCTTGATATCTCACACATAGATACCTCCTATCAACATCGTTCACATTTAACCATGACCTTGGACCTTGTGACCTTGACCTTGGAGTTTGACCTACTTTAAAAAAAATTAAACCCGGCATATATCTCATGACCTTTTACAAATACAGCCTTGATATTTCACACATGGACACATCTTACCAAGACCTTTCACAATTGACCATGACCTTGGACTTTGTGACCTTGACCTTGGAGTTTGACCTACTTTTAAAAAAAACTTTAACCTGGCCGATATATCATGTCCATTTACACATACAGCCTTGATATTTGACAAATGGAAACCTCCGACTTAGACCTATCACATACGACTATGACCTTGGACCATGTGGCCTTGACCTTGGAGTTTGACCTACTTTTAAAAAAAATAAACTGGGCCTATATCTTATGTGCTATTACACATACAGCCTTGGTATTTCACACATGGACACATCTTACCAAGACGTTTCACATTTGACCATGACCTTGGACCTTGTGACCTTGACCTTGGACTTTGACCTACTTTAAAAAGAACTTTAACCTACCTGATATATCATGTCCTTTTACACATACAGCCTTGATATTTGACACATGGACACCTACGACCAAGACCTTTCACATTTGACCATGACCTTGGACCTTGTGACCTTGACCTTGGTGTTTGACCTACTTTTATAATACATTAACCTGGCCTATATTTCATGTCATTTTACATATACAGCCTTGATATTTCACACATGGTCACTTCCAACCAAGATATTTCACTTTGACCATGACCTTGGACCTTGACCTTGGAGTTTGACCTACTTTTAGAAATATCTAACCTAGCCTTTATCTTATGTCCTATTACACATACAGCCTTGATATTTCACACATAGACACCTCCTACCAAGACCTTTCACATTTGACCATGACCTTGAATATTGCAACCTTTACCTTGGAGTTTGACCTACTTTTAAAAAGACTGAAACCAAGCATATATATCATGTCCTTTTACACCTACAGCCTTGATATTTCACACATGGACACCTCCAACCAAGACCTTTCACATTTGACCATGACCTTGACCTTGGCATTTGGCCTACTTTTAAAAACTTTAACTGGCCTATGTTTCATTTTACTTTTACATATACAGCTTTAATATTTCACACATAGACACCTCCTACCAAGACCTTTCATATTTGACCATGACCTTGGACCTTGTTAACTTGACCTTGGACTTTGACCTACATCAAATGTAGGCCCTTGAGGGGGCATATATGTTTTACAAACATCTCTTGTTTAAATTGGAATGCAAATACATGCAAATTCATTACAAAAAGAATTTGTGTGAATAATAGAACACAAAAATGTTGAGGCAAAAGGAGAAAATGTTAAAGCATTTGGTAACCCATCTGCCTCTCACTCGAGAGGTCCCGAGTTGGATAACCATCCACAACAAATATCCTTTTTGACAAAAATTGTTAACCTATGTGGACGAGCAGCTGGAGGCTCAGTTAGGTTGTTGTGGCAGTACTGGTATGAGAAACAACAGGAATCCATGGATAGGTGCTCCAGCTGCCGCAATATGACTAAAGCAGTATAAAACGACTTAAAAACCCCAATATACTATCCAATATGGACATCAAAACCAGTTCTACTTGGGAAAGGCTTTATTGCTTTAACCCTTTCCCAAACAAGACCTGGTTTTGACGTCCCAGAGAATGGGCTTGGGAAAACATATGAGACAAAAGAAGAAACTGCTGATAGTCAGTATCTCCTTTTGCATCAATATTTTCTGTACTTTTTTTACACAACCCCTTCCTCAACCAGTATCCGTTTTTGATGTGTGCAGCGGCTTTCAAATTGGACCACTGTAAAATTTTCTTGTTTTGGAAAGGGTTAGAGGGGCAAACTCTTATATAAATGCTGGTAAGAATTACGGCACTAAGTCTACTATCTTAGTTGTGGTCGTTAACCCTTTCCCAAATGACAAAATTTTAGGGTGATCCACTTCAAAAACTGCCACAAATGACAAAATGGATGTTATTAAAGATATGATTTGTGTAAAATATGACACAGAAAATATTGAGACAAAAGGAGAAACTGCTGGTTATCAGCAGTTTCTTCTTTTGTTTCAATGTTTTCCCAAGCCTTTTCTATTAGGGACATCAAAACCAGGTCTTGTTTGGGAAATAGTTAAATCATGGATTGATTGATCAAATGGCATTTAATGCTTCAACTGCTATGGTCATATTGCAGCAGCTGGAGAACCTAACCATGGATTCCTGTCATTTCACTCACCAGCAATACAACAACATTCTTATCGAGCCTCCAGCTGCTTTCCCATATATGTTTACATTCTTTCAACCAATGGTAGAAGAAAAAAGACAGAATGAATATATGCAGCAGCTGGGTATTGATGGAGCAAATTTTGCTAGACTTTATAATAATATTGCTGCTTTTCTTTAAAAACATTGTAACTACATATTGTTTTTAGCTACAGTTGCAAGGCTTTTTTATGGAAAGTCACAATATATTGATTGACAAGGAAATTGTTAAATAAACTTACCCTAACGGGCTATTAGCAATTAACCCATTACCACACAGTGACTCTTTGTGACTTCCAACGAGAAAATGGCTTGGGAAAACATTGTGGGAAATGAAGAAATTGCTTGTGACAAGCAATTCCTTCATTTCCCACAATATTTTCTCAATAAAAAAACCCAAAAAATGAAAAAAAATCCATTCACTTCAAATTGTTGTTTGCAACATCTTTGAATTTGGACAAGTCGAAAATTTCGCCCTTTGGTAATGGTTTAACTCATTACCACATTATGAGTCATCGATACATACTTTTGAGGACCCAAAAAATAAAGGCTTTGGAAAGCATCATGGTAAATGTAGAAATTGCTTCTTGGTCATTGTGACAAGCAATTTCTTTATTTCCCGCAATGTTTTCTACACAGAAAGATCAAACTATGTAAAATTTCATTCCCTGCAAATTGTCTTTTGCAACATCTTTGAACTTTGACAAGTGTAAAATTTTGCCACCTGGTAATGGCATAAGGTTTACAGACCCTGAAAAAAAAAGCACTTAATATTCTACCCATACGCAATGCATCAAATTACACACACTTGTAATACACTTCACAAAAGTTTCACCATGCCAGATTTCAAGATTATGTTTCAATAAGAAAATAATTAACAAATATTTTTTACTGAGATCTTTATTCCATAATTTGCAAGAGAGGTAATTTGAACATTTTTGTCAAATGTTTCCATAAGTATGCATTAATTCAAAATTTTCAAAATGCTTATGTTTGTATTTGGAATGGAAATGTAACAGACTTTAGGAATTGTTGGCACTTTCCAAAATTCGCCTCTAGCTCTTTGGTGCTTTTGAAGGGAAATCAGATTGGCCTTTCAGTGTTTTGAATTTAAGATCAAAACTAAACATTTACTCTTTTTAAATGCTTTATTCAAATTTCATTTAGCAGCTACATTAGTTTTACTGATATGAATTCAAACTTAATTGAAGCATTAGAAATCCCTTTCAGAAATTGCTTAACCCATTACCACACAGTGACTCTTTTTGACTCCCCTCAAGTAAATGCTTGGGAAAACATTGTGGAAAAAGAAGAAATTGCTTATGACAAGCAATTTCTTCATTTTCCACAATGTTTTCTAACTCAAAAAGGAAAGATCTTTAAAATTTCATCAACTTGAAATTGTCATCTGCAGCAACTTTGAATTAGGACCAGTCTAAAATTTTGTCGTTTGGTCTTAAGATGCTGGTAGCCAGCACTTCTTGCTTGTGTACAATTTTCTAAATCTTATTGGCATCTCAGTCAATTCATGCAGGCTTCAAATTCAAAAAGGGTCCTGGGTTCAAAGCCCCCCCACCTCCCAGTAGAATTTTTCAAAGCAGTTCAAGCTATTTCAAACAAGTATGAAGTATCAACTTCTTTGTCCAGTGTATAAATACTTGTAAACAGCACATACTGAACAATGAAGATCAGTATAAAAGCAACTTCAATTATGATCAGGGCTTTTATCAAATCTTTCCCAAATGAAAAATTAGGAGCTGTTCAAGTAGAAAGCTGCTACAGACAACAAAATTTACATTGGTAATGATAGCATGTGTGTCCAATAAAAAGAACAGAAAACATTGAGACTAAATAAGAAATGCTAGTTATCAGCTTTTTCTTCTTTTACCTCAATATTTACCCAAGCCTTTACTATAAGGTGCATCAAAAAAGGTCCTTGTTAAGGAAACGGTTAAATCTTATTGATTCATTGGTTTCTATTGCCATCAATTCATTCCCAAACAAAGGGTATTTCATCTAATCTGCAATGAAAGCATTTTTCTTTATCCTCAATAGGCCTACTTTGAAATGCTTTCTCTGTCTAGGAAAAAGGGTTGGGGTTAAACTGACTCTAATTGCATTATTGATTGAAAATATATGTTGCATTAGCTGGTTCACCTAACAATCTGAACTTGATTGGTACATGCAACTTTTCTATATTAACCCTTTCCCAAACAAGACCTGGTTTTGACGTCCCTAATTAATAGAAAAGGCTTGGAAAAACATTGAAACAAAAGAAGAAACTGCTGATAACCAGCAGTTTCTCCTTTTGTCTCAATATTTTCTATACCACATTTTACCCAAATTCTATCTTTATTACCTTCCATTTTGTCATTTGTGGCAGTTTTAGGGTGGATCACCCCAAAATTTTGTCGTTTGGGAAAGGGTTAAACAGAAATAGAGCAACAGATAATAGAGGATGAAGACATTTGAAATTTGTTACTTCAAATCCAAACCTTTTTTTCGGGTTTTGATTTCAATCGTCTCATCTCCCGTTTACAAGTGATATACTTTATTTTTAAAAGCCATCATACCCTTTTATCTGTAGCTCAAGAAATCATTGAATGAAGAACATTGAAATGAGCCAGGATCTGAAAAACATCCCTAATGGCATTTATGAATAACATGGATCTAGATCAGCCTGTGTATACACGCAGTCTGATCAAGATCCATGTTGTTCTCTAATAACTAGTTAATGACCATTATCAAATTTAAGTTAGCAGAATGAATCCTTAATCATTAGACTACAGTTTACCACATGCTGGCCTTGAAATGTGGCTTTCTAAAATGCTTTAAGGGATGTTTTTTCCAGATTCTGGCTCAAACATGATATTGTTCAGTAAAGGGTTAAGTGATGTAGAAACTGCCTTTGAACCTCATAATATTCCTTATTCATAGCTTTGCAACTTCCCTAGGGAAACAAAAACAAAGATACGGAAGTAAATTGTTCTGCAAAAATCAATAAAGATCATCTTCACTGATGCCTGTGATTATTTTACTGTTACAGAAAGAAAAAAATAAGGGAAAAGGAAAAATTTCCAATTATCATTAATTAATTCTTATCTCTCAATATTAATGTTTTCTGAAAGTATTTCTATCAGGGATGTTAAATCCTGGTCTTGTTAAAGACAGGATTTACTTGTGAGATGGTAGGCCTTTCCCAAACAAGCTCTTGTATTAACCTATTGCCACACATTGACACCTTTTGTATGCGCAACAAGATAAAGGCTTTGGAAAACATTGTGGAAAATGAAGAAATTGCTTATTTTTTCGATTTGGACTAGTCTAAACATTCTTCATTCATGAAAGGGCCAAGTGATGTATGATCAGCCTTTGAACCTCATAACATTTTTATCATTTCCCTTGGGAAATAGCGAATATATAAATGGAAAGAGAGAAAGGCTTTAGGAACAAAGGCCGAAGTTACTCGTTCTACAAAAATCAATAAGAAATAATTTCACCGACAATGATGCCTTTTTTACTATAACTGTATTGATTCATTGGTTTTTGCTCACAATGTTTAACTCAATTAATCCTTTCCCAGCTTGCAAAAATTTGGGTCTGTCCAATTTGAAAGCTGCTAACTCACTCACTTTCTTAATGTTTTTTTTTTTTTATATTATCCAGGCCATTGATTAGTCCTTTTACAGAGGGAGGGGCCTCAGGCTGCCCAGTCGAGACAACGAAAATTGCTGCAGACAACAAAATGGATGCTGTTGATGAAGACAGGATTTGTGTACACTGTACATAACAATACAGCTATATACAAATCGCGGGCTTTCCGCAATACGGTTCTAACTCCACTTTTTATCAAAAATCACTTTTTTACATTTTTGAAACTGACTAATATCAATACATTATCCCTTAAAATATTTTTCAAAAATTCCTCATATTAATTGAGAAAATTAAAATTGTTTAAAAGGTTCTAACTCAAAGTGGTATTTTATGTTCCTGCAACACGGTTCTAACTGGCCCAGTTAGAACTGTGTTGCAGAAAAAAATCTGAGTTAGAACCTCTTTTATGTATTTTTTCATCAATGACATCAGTAAATAACATAGCAAGTTAAAGAAACATGTAATAATGGTTTTCATTTGATTTTCTTGTGTTTTAACCCTTTTCCTGCAAAATATAATTCCTTTTAAGTCTATGTAAATTTTCGGTCAATAGCAGTAACTAAAATAGTTCTTTATATGTATAAGATTCTTTTGACAATGAATTCTTTCAATAAACTTGGCTTGCAAGTGACACATATTTAGTTTAAACTAAAATCAGACAGCTTTACAGTATGATCTTTGTCTATTAGCCCATATTTTGAAATTTTTGAAGAGCAAAAATATGGCTAGGACTCTAAATTTTAATAATTTCAGTGCAAAATAGAGATATGTTTTTTTGCAAGAGATTGAGTGGATTTATTGAAAATCTTTGACCTAAAAGCTGCTTTCTTTTGACTAATTTCATTATAGTAATAATTAGGGTCTATCAAATTAATAATTTTACAACATATTGGAGTGAAGTTTCACTGAACATGTAAGCTCAATATACCTTATTAAATGATTGTTTGAATTGCTTCCACTTCATATTTGGAATTATAATAAGGCAATCCTTATTATTATTATAGCATTGAAAACCATTTCAAATGTTACAGTATGGCATACATTATCTTAGATATGAATATTTCTACTTATTTCAGTAGTTATAACATATTACCTAATGAATAACAACAGAAATATGCTAAAGACCAACGGACCAAATGACAGACAAGCTTGCTTTCTTATAATGTCAGTCTCTTGCTTTCTTATAATGCAAGCGCGGATCCAGGTATTTTTCCAAAGGGGGGGGGGGGGGATCCGATCTTTAACCCCTTTTTTCGTCAAATTTCAGGGGGTGTGGGGGTGGGGGGTGGGGGGGTTCTGACCCCCACCCGTCTTGATCTGCATGCAGATATATGTCATACCATGAAGGACTAGATATAACAAGGGTTTGTCGTGGCACACAGGGACAAAAGACGCAGCTTATTTGGGACATAACCAGTAATCTTTTTGATAACACCCTTTTTCGCCAAATTCCGGGGGGAGGGGGGGGTCATGACCCCCTATCCCCCTCTCTGGATCCGCACATGTAATGTCAGTCTTAATATTTTTGAATATGATATGTACAGTAATATTTGTGTCTCATTGAACAACTAAAATCTTAAGTATGGATGTCACTGATGGTGTGTTCTTTAAATAAAGCCTCAACTGACCAGATACATTAGATTGTAATCAATCATCAGAAATCACTTCAAAACCTTACTAAGATGTAGATTTCTCTGATCATTCATTCATATGCCTTGCTCAATATGGCCAATTGGATGAACTAATGGTTAGTTTTGATTTTATGCAAAAGATCAGATTATGGATTAGTTAGATCTGAATTTTCACTTGTTCATGTAAAAGTTTGACCTTTGAGAAGTGGTGAGCTTTAAAAGTCCTATCTTCCTATCTGATTGGAATATTAGACTTTAACCTCAAGCAAAACTAGTAGGGGTACAGATACTTTTCTGAGGATAACATGTCTATGGGCAAGAAACAAAAGAAAAACTGCCAGTTCCAAGACCAAACTTCTACAGAAATAGGCAATCATCCCTGAATTTACTTTAACAAAAGTTGTTTTCTTCTGTTTTGTTCAAATCTTAGTTTCTCACCATTCATTATTTTAGAAATAAAAGTAATGGATACTTTGAAATTCTTGTCATCATCAGATCATGAGATTTAAGTTTCATAAGCAAACATTGACGAGGATTCTTGATGATGTAATCTGAAGCTTTGTTGTTTGTATCTATCAGCATCTAATGCACTGATTATAGATATTGCTCTGGATATTTCTTGCTGTACTTTATGTAATTGTAATGTAATTTAAGGCCGATTGTTTAGTTGATTTTTATCACAGTTCAAGAAGTAGCAGTGATGTAGGCATCAAAAGCTAGAAACTGTTCCAATGATGAGGGGCACAGTATTCTTAGGTCACCAAATTCTTTGTAAAATGCTATTATTCAAATTTCTTAACCAGTAGTCAGACTTCCTGAAAGTTCAGAAAAAGTGTTAATCATTCGGTCTTACAAGGCCTCAAAATTTGTTAGTCCAAAAAAGAGCCTGTCAGATCGAAGGACCAAATCAATTAAAACAAAAAAAAAATGTTGTTAGTAGAAATAGTAAATTTTTATAAACTATCAATTTATTGTCAGTTTGGCTTAAAATGAGTGAGATGACACCTGCAGGACTGTCAGACAGTTGGACTGACAGAGAGCTAAAAAACATCAGTCCTACTGAAAAATTGTCAGACAATTTTGTCTGACGGGCTGATGAATTTCGGGATGTCTGAGTAGTATATATCAGCTCACACTGGATCTTTGAAACTTTGTACATACATGCTGGGTGACTACAAAAGGTTGTCAGCCAAATACATTACTTTTAAAAAGGTAATCAGGAAAAAATCGCATTTCAACCTATAACTCTGGTTAAGGTTTGATATGATACATTCTTATCTCTGGAGTCAGGAACCCGTCATTGCTATCAAACTTTGTACATGTTTTTTTTTTTTTTTTTTTTTTTTTTTTTACTATTGCATGGTTCCAGAACAAGATACATAACTCTAAAAGCACCAAAGCTACAATTATTGATAATTTTTTGCTTTGTGATCTGGTCAACATTTCACATGTCATTATAGGAACCACTCAACCTATTGATTCAAGAGCTTGCTTTGTTGGACAACAAACATAAATAAAGTCAATTTTCATTAACTGATCAATGCTTTTTAGAAGACTGATGTCTCCTTATAAATTTACCTACAATATAAAGCATTTCCATGCAATGTAATTTGATAATTACTGTCAAACCAACATCTTCTGAATCTGAGATGTTTGATATGTGAGACACCTAGTGAGGAGTCTGCTCAAGTTGTTGCCTTGGAACTTCTTTATACTTCTAAAATATTGTACTATAACATTTTAGATTAAATGATCTAGGTCTTATATATGCAAATAAGTGTATTAGACTTGAAAAAAGCTTATATTTGTAAATGTTTTATGATAAAAACAATTTCATTTTAGTGTAAAGCATAAATAAGTGCTTTGATACGTATTGAAGCTCTTTCCATAGATTTTGGCAACAATTTTTCTGGTCTTCATCAAACAAAAACAGAGAATTAGCATTTAAAACTATTTGGGTAAGATACAGACATGATTTCCTGCATAAATACCTGCCAAATTAATAGTGCTATATGAATTTTTTTTTAGTTAGAACTGTTTTGCGGTTAACATTTTTGTCGATTTTTATCATTTTTTCTGCAACACGGTTCTAACTCAAAATTTTTCAAATACAACATTTTGAACAAATTTCACATAGATTTGATTTATAATAGTATATCTGTTATGGAAAAACAATTTCAGAAATGTTTCTTACTGAACAAAATTTTTCTTTGTAAGAAAATGAAACAGTTTTTTGTCTCTCCTGTAAAAAAATGAAAAAGTGAGTTAGAACCGTGTTGCGGAAAGCCCACGAAATATTGTTCAAGCAAGTGTAGAAGTTTCTTCTCTTACCTCAATATTTTCCCAAACTGTTAAGGTTGTATAGCCAAGTGCTACAAGTTGTTTCCTGTAATTTTCAGTTAGGAACAGTCCATTTATTGTCATAAAGGAAAGGGTTATCCCTTTCCCAAACAAGACCTGGTTTGATGTCCCAGGAAGAAATGGTTTGGGAAAACGTTGAGACAAAAGGAGAAACTGCTGATAACCAGCAGTTTCTCCTTTTGCCTCAATATTTTCTTAGCTATATTGTACGCAAATCCAACCTTGATTAGCATTCATTTTGTAGTCTGCATCAGCTTTTGATTTGAACAACACAAAAATTTTGTCGTTTGGGAAACGTTTTTATCTAGACTGTGAGAGCCTTACCTTTGTAAATAATCACCTAAACTGGCGACCCAGCACCCATCTTTACTGTAGCCATACTGAAATTGAACACCATAAAGTCCTATATTCTTGAAAAATGTTTAATCTATTGTGTTATATCTTAATTAATTATCATGAATTTTTTTTTAAAAAAAAATGCCAGCCTTAATTCCTCTTTTTCTTATATATGTATATTTCCATTCTACACGAAAATAAATGAAATTTCAGTAAGGTTAATTTTGGTTCAGAATTTTATGAAAGAATATACAGTGTATAATATCCATTCAGTCAAACCTTGTGAGCAATATTATAATAAATCAATTTACAGGGAGAACTTTTACCACACCATACGCTTTATTACATTTTGCTGTTACATTTTTTATGCATTATGCCAATTTCAAAAAGAATTCTGGCAGAAATAGGGAGAATCTCACTATATCTCGCACCAAAATCATTTCTATCCCAAGTAGCGGATCCAGAGGGGTGGGGTGTGGGTTTGAAGGGGGGGGGGTTCAAACAAATCCCTTGGCCTTTGTTATCTGATTATTTCATTTTCATACAGAAATTAAATCAAAACTGGTTGATAATAGGAAAGTGAACCCTCCTATTTGTATGATCGAACAGTCCTCCATCACAGAAATCCTGGATCTGCCCCTGATCCCTAACTAAATTTATAAATAAATTTTGCATTCAATTTTATTTTCAATGATAGTATCCCATTTCTAAGGCCAGTTTAACAGTTTGTGTAAAATTTCAAAAATCTGTCTCTAATAAATAATATATGAGAAAATATTGAGAGAAAAGAAGAAATGCTGATTTTATAACTAGCTTTTTCCTTTCATCTCAGTCTCAACACGACAACAGCTGCTCAATTGGTGTCACTCCTCAACGAAACGGGCCTATTAAATATATAGTAAAATGGGTCAATTTGGCAGCCTCTAGCTCCTCTCAGAAGTCTTTGTGGCACCTTTTACTTAGTCTGCCTGACAGACCATTTCTTTGTCTTTAATTTACTACCAAGAAAGTGGTATCAATAGCACCATCAGCTAAAATCACGCACCCGTGAACACAGCCACCCTTGAAATTTGCCATCTATTTCGGGATCTGCATGTGACACACCCCCATGAAAGGTCACGACCGCGCAAGAAACTAGTTCCCAACAAATTCATTAAAACACATCCTAGCAGTACACTGATGGTCTGCCAGTGTACAGAACCACATTTCATGCATCTGCCTATTCTATAGACACAGAATCAATGCAACAAAAGGAGCTAATCCATTTTTGACGGAACTATGTTTGTATACTACGACCCGGAAGCATTTCCCGTTGTGGAGGGTCACCTATATAATGAAGGATTTTACAAAAAATTTACCAAATCTGTCTCAGGTCAGTGCTTTATGGTGTTTCCAAAGAGAAAATATAAAAAGAGTCTAAAATTTGTCTCTAAATAACAACCAAGTGGCATTTTAAAAAGGGCCCCCCTAACTGCAAAACGATGTCTTTAATGCAATTCTGGGTTGAGACCCCCCTGGCTTACTTGAATTGGAATAAATCAGGAATTTATGGTCAGATTTCCAAAAAATAAAAAGATACTTACTCTGTCGTCCTTAAGCTTTCACAGTAAGATGCATTTCTTGAATATATTGCATAAAACAATGCGGAAAAGGGGGCTATTTTAAGACAAATGTCCCTTTTCAGGCTGAAATCCTATTTTTATCATTTATATACATTTTAAACTGTAAAAACTAAACTCGAATTTTGTAAAAGTAATACTTTAGTGCATATATATATTTTTACAATAAAATGAATAAAAACAAAGACTGTTTTGGGACAGGAAATGGCCACTACTGGCCAATTAAGCCTCTTAAATCGGATTATAACCAAAGTAAGTATTGGGGAGAGTTAAGGGTTTTCCGCCTTTTCCTACGATGTTTTGAATGTGGAAATACAGCAAATCGTTACTATGCAATTAGTAACACTATTTTAAACGAAACTCTTAACTCCTGTGACAAATTAGCAGAAACAGGGCACGTAAAAAGGGGCCAAAATGACAAAATTATCGATTTTCTACTAAAATTCGTTATTTTGTGGACCTAAAAAATCTTAAAAACGATTGAAATATTTTACACAAGATTCTTCGTGCTATTTCCCGTCTTCAGATATTCAAGTTAGCTGAAAACCGTGTCTTTGAGAAGGAAAAACAAAGGTTTTAAAGACAATACAAATGTGGAAAACACACGAAACAGAAATCAATAGTAAAATAAGTCTTTATAGGATAAAGGGTTTCTGCAGTCTATTTTCATTTAAAAATGCTTTCAAAATATCTTAGACATTCATAATTACTGTATACATGTTTCTCCTACTTGAAAATGGTTTTGTATAGGAAATAGAAGGAAATCACGAAGGGGGGGGGGGGACATACAAAAATGGGGGGGGCTAAATGTTAAACAGTAAAAAGTCAGTTTCTGTTATTGAAATGGTAAAATATGTATGAAATCGATTTAAAATCCAGAATTTTGTAATAATTTGCTTTATCTATTGTGCGATAAGCAAAACAAAGGGCATTTTGTGCAAAAAAGGTTCATTTCAAATCAAATTTAATGAAAAAATCATGTAACGCACCTTTTTAAATTTAGGCGGGGTGTTTCTGGGATAAAGGGTTTTTCGCCTTTCAGACAATATTTCTAAGCTAGTTTTGCTTTGAACTAGTACTAAACGGAATTGCCTATCCAAAAATACACAGGAATTGACAACACAAGCAATCAAACCCATTTCATGTGGTTTCTAACGTTGTCTTTGTTCTTTTTAACATTTTTTAATTTTTTTAAATTCAAGTTAAAATTTAACATAAATTTCGAAAATATGGTCTATTTTTCACAAATTCTTTACTTTCAGATCAATTGAAGCAACTTCAAAAACAAAAATGTGGCAAAAGTTGAAATTTTGTAATTTTCAATTCAGGCTCATATAGGTGTCACTCCTCAACGAAACGGGCCTATTAAATATATAGTAAAATGGGTCAATTTGGCAGCCTCTAGCTCCTCTCAGAAGTCTTTGTGGCACCTTTTACTTAGTCTGCCTGACAGACCATTTCTTTGTCTTTAATTTACTACCAAGAAAGTGGTATCAATAGCACCATCAGCTAAAATCACGCACCCGTGAACACAGCCACCCTTGAAATTTGCCATCTATTTCGGGATCTGCATGTGACACACCCCCATGAAAGGTCACGACCGCGCAAGAAACTAGTTCCCAACAAATTCATTAACCCTTTCCCAAACGACAAAATTTTAGGGTGGTCCAAATTCAAAGCTGCCGCAGACGACAAAATGGTTGTAGATAAACACAGGATATGTGCATATTCTAGCACAGAAAATATTGAGACAAAAGGAGAAACTGCTGGTTATCAGCAGTTTCTTCTTTTGTTTCAATGTTTTCCTAAGCCTTTTCTATTAGGG